>WEIU01016125.1:55766-161090 GCA_013389925.1 Aegithalos caudatus | reverse complement strand
AAAAAAAAAAAAAATTAACATATGCTTGTAGAATTATGTAACGGTGGAAAGATAATGAAAAAAACCCAAAAATAATATAAAAAATTGGATCCTACAATATTAACCCAACCACAGTGGTATAACTAGAATATCACTTGTTTCAAAAATCTTTGTTATGAATCCATTGTAATGGAATATTCTTCAATTTACATGTGTAGATATAATGCTATATGTTGGTACACACACACATACGGTTTGAGGTCAGAATAACAACATGTAGAAACAACAATATCGTCCTGAATTTTTCAAGTTTGGCTACAAATTTGAGTTAAGTAATGCTTTTTCATATGACTAAGAGTTACAGTGCTCATTTTCTACCTGGATGTTGTATGAAAGTGAAGAGCATCTGAATCCCTGAAATAGCCTGACCACCCTGTCAAACAAGGAGACAGCTAGGGTGATGCTGTTACCAGCAGGCAGTCATAGTGCAGATAAAGAAGAAGAAGAAAAAAAAAAGCCATCCAGGTGCTAGGCACACATCTGCTGAAATACATCTCTAAAGTACCGTTGGTTTTGAGGAGGTAATATTCACCTTCTTCCTCTTCTCCAGGTGTGCCTGCTTTTCCAGGATATGTCTTATCTTCAGCTCTCTCTAATTTAGTGCTTGGTCCTTCCTCTTAGGAAGTTTCCTCTCTCTCGTTAGAAAGGCACTCACAGATCTTGCACTCTCCATGTCTGCCTGTCTGCCAACCTGCCTGACCAAGGATTTTCTTTCTATTTCTTTCTCTCTTCTTCTCTCACTCTGCACAGCCCTGTTCTCTGTAGGAACTATAGGCAGCAATCCTCCAACCTCTGCTTCCATGCCAGTCTGCACATATTCCTTTCTCTCCTGCTCTTCCCGAAGATGCCTTTAGAGTCCCTCGACACAACAACCTCTTTCTGACGTGTATGGATCTGTTTCCTCCAGAGGAAGAAACAAAACATTCCTGAGAAAGAAGGCAGAGAATTGTATACAAACATTACCTTTGCTCTTGAGGCCACTTCTATGATGAAGCTTCCAAATCTCTGCCTCCCTGCTCTGTTCTTCCCCTTACCACCCCCTCTGCATTTCAATTTGCAACGAGTGACGTGTCCCTCTTCATTTCCCTGCTTTCCACATTTCCACAGTCTTTCCGTGGAGCCTCCTCCAGCTGTACCTCTCTTACCCCTCCCTCCCCCTCTTGCAAATTAGCCATCTCCCCACACATGGGAGCCTTATGGGAAGGAAAGCCTGGGCGATGAAGCCCTTCTTAAAAACAGCTCTGTCTCCAAGAACACCCGTGTTGTCTTTGCCCCCGGTTCTTTTGGGCAGCTCTCAACTGCTGGCTCTCTGGCACAGCTGTATGACTTCTCATAGTAGTCACAGTTTCCGTTGTGCAGTGCTTCTCTCTGGCTGCTTGGACCCTCCAGCCATCCAGTCATGAATTTGTTCACTGCGTTCTTCCTGCCTTTTAACTAACACGCCAATTAATTCCCTGCTGATTAGTTCATTCCTGATGCAATCTGCCAAATCTATTTCTAGTGGAATAAACAAGGAGGGATGAATAGGCTGTAATGTTGTTTTTTTTCCCTTGACCCCCTCCCTCAGGTCTGCACTTGCCAAATCAAACAGGCTTTGGTCTAGTCAGTACTTAATAGATTTCCAAACAAATGCAAAGTGTTAAAGGGATAAATTTTGTGAAGCATGGGGTGAAACCCTGACTCTGGTCCCATGTCTGTGTCAAACTAATATTTTGCTTTGATTAAAGAAGATATGCAGCTGCCACAGCCCAAAGCTGCAGAATTGCTGCACACATCACTCATGACTAGACCCATGACAATCCTTGCCAGTGTGTTGGCTAAATCTGCATTCTTCTTGCTATTACTTCTCCAGTATCAACTGGTAAGAATACCCTCTCTGTTTCCTGACCAACCTATTCTTAACTCAGTTTTCCACAGTGAAGATGCTGCACTGTACAGTGAGGAAAAAAAACACTTTTCTTACAGCGCAAAGGACTGTCCAGCCACTCAGAATAAAAACAAACACCCAGAAGGAAGGAACCAGAGGATATGTGCAAGTGATACAGATGGAACAGTTAAAAATGAAGTATTGTGATCGCAATAGTTGCTGCTGTAAACCAGCTGAGGAGCTGATTGTGAGGGAAGCTGAGTGACTTTTAGGCACAGTCCATAAACATCAGCCACTTAAATTCAGTCAAGAAGAGAGAGGGTCCACTAGAACCAGACTCAGGGATTTCTGCTTCTCTGACACCAGAATCATGTTGTTTTGGCTGCTCCTGCTCCCCCAGTCCCACTGGCTCCGTGTGGGACAGACAGGCAGGGAAATTTCTGAGAAGACTGCCTTATTTATGGAGTCTTGCCACTGAAACAGCAGGATGCTCATTTGCAAAGTTATAAAACACCAGTCTTTAAAATCAACGCACAATACAAACACACAGACTTAACACAGACCAGCCTCTGGAGGAACTGGAAACATATTTTTTCAGGGCTCAAACAAGCAAACAAAATGTCCAGGCAAATAACTCAGACAATCATCTGCCTCCAGCTGTTACCCATTCAGCATGTAGCAAACACAGTCTGGTTATGCCTTTGCATCTTCCTGCTAAGAGGAAGCAAACTGCTGATGGTCAGTGTGAGACAGGGACACCACCTTGAATGTTCCAAGCAAGAATTCCTCCATTGGGGCATAACACGGAGACACTGGGTGAGCAAACCTGATGGCACTCCATAGAAGGCATCAACCCGGTGTTAGCAGACCCAACTGCTCAGAGGGAAGAGGGCAATTTCCAGTGGCACATTGAGATGTATGCTTGCTTCTGGGCAGTCTGTGGGATTTTGCAGCAGGTGCTGCCTTCCCTTTTCTGTAACATATCCTCTTATTATCTACCCTCTCCTTCTCTTTATTGCGTCTCCAGTTCATAAAGCACTGGGCACTTCCCTCTGGGCTCTCAGCCACAGAGTGCCCAGCATTGGTGGAACAACACTGATACTAGAGATAGACCCATCGGGAGTTGGCTGGGGCAACACTTTGCAGTAACTCCTTCAACTAACACACCCCATGAAGGCAGTATGTGGACACATCCCACAACCTCAGGTGCTGCACAGCTGAAATATTTGCATGGTTCTGACCATCTTTTGGCCTTTTCTCATGCTAGGGTGAACTGGTGTTGGTTTTACTGCATGGGTTCATTAGAAACCCCACGGCCATCTGCACTACTTAAAACTTGCTGAAGTGTGCTGTTTTGCACCTGCTAGAAATGTTATTATCATTTTTCCTGGATTTACTTGCGTTTATTTTTTCTTACTGTTATCCTTCACTGCTTGATTGTATTTATTTTGTTGCTTGAACAAGTATTTCCTATTTGTTGCAATCGAAGGACTCAGCCAGGCACAGGAGGAAAAAGGATGGTGTTCTTGGCCTTGTCATGTAGCTGTGCAGAATAGAAGGATGGGATGAATAGAACGGGTAAAAACATTAGCTTAGCACTGATAGGAATGCAAAGATACAGGTTACTTCTTCCCTCTGGACATCTGGAAAAAGGTACCGCTGAGAACATTTCCTGCCCAGCAGCTCGTCAGGAGGTGATCACTCCATTGTGCAGCTCTGCAGGACTGACCTTCTGTAGCTAGAGGACCTTAAACAGCAGTGTTTAATGTGCCTTCTTTCAGGGTCAAGGAGCAACTAGAGGTTTTAGTGCCAGCAGTCTGGAAAAGGTTGTAGTCTCTAACAGAAGGTGGCAAGAAGCAAGGGGTGGCACAGGCTTAACACTGATAAGGGGCTGGTGGCTGTGTATTTTCACACTTTTTGGCTTCTAACGTTTTTCTAACATTTTTGTTATCCACACAAAGCTCTCAGACTTCCAAGCCTAACCCCAAGTATCCCATTTTTCAGCACCTGGCTTTTTCAAACTGCTTTGAAAAAAACATAAATGAAATGAACAGTGACATTCACATAAATTAATGATCTATTTGCAACATTTGATTGATATTAGAACACTTGACAGGTCTAATTTATATGCAAATCAGCTTACATTCACAGTGTAAAGAAGGAAAACTTCATTTCTCATGCTTTGCAAATCATTATATCCTCTGAACATATTGCTTAGTCATATGTTCCTCAAAATCATCAGTTTAACCACAAATCACTTATCCTTGCAATTCATTAGCCTCACAGAGAATTCTGGTCTTGGGGAACAAGCCATTTTTGTGGGGATGCATGAAATTAAGAGTGGGCTATGCTGCACCACAAATGTAAAAGCATAGCAAACTCGGGGCTTTTGCACTGTGTGTGTGTGTGCCAAATGTTAGGAGATCACAAATGAGGACACCAGACTTCCCAGTTCCTGCTTCTGGCTGTTTTCTGCTATTCCTTTGCTCCCAGCTCTAATTGGTACCAGAAGCATTTTCTTAGAAGGAGTCACTCTGCTGGACAGCTCTTGCCGTATCACAGGCTTTACTAACTGAGACTTGAAAAAGATCCAGGGTCCATCCTGTAAATATTTACATAGATACAGGACTGTCACTGCTCTTAAATCAAAACCTGGAGGACAGGAAATGGCATATGGAACAGAAAGACTCTATATTCAGAAAAACCTGGAAGGGAAAGTATAACAACAACTGTGATGGCTTCTCCAGAGTTTTCCACCTGGGACTGCCCCCACAAGTGCTGTGTTCGCAGGAAGGTCTATCTGTGAAGCCTGGTGACATCAGTGGAAAAAAACCCTCTCGTACCAAAAGATTTTGGATCAGAGCTATTCTCTTTCCCGTACATATCTGAAAAAAACCTCTCTTTACCAGCTAGACCACTTGGTGTCTCTCTTTTGCTCCTTATTTGTTGTTACTGTTTAATGAGTTCCAGGACAGACCTGGATATGAAAGAGTAAGTATATTATTTGCAGAAACAGCACCTGAAAAAGGGGAAAGCAAGAGCAGCAGCAGATGCTGAGGAAATGTGATGTGTTCATTAGCCAAGTGGAGTCTCTTTTGACGTATTTAGCCAATACTCCTTCCTCTCATTCAGTGACAGAGGATATCACCTTGTGAATTTCTCACAAAAATCATGACTTGAAGAAGTGGTAGTGTTCAGTGACCCATGTGTGGGCCCGGCAATCAGGAAGCTGGAGCTTTGTGGCTTTGGGGAAGCCACAAAACCCTCATTGCTCAACTTCCCCATTGTGGGAAAGGGAGAGTTCACTCATCTTGGAAGGCTGCGGTGATGATTGAGCACAGCTTTGGAAAACAACCTGGCCATGTTTTGTAATTAATCAATGACAACAATAAAATAAAATAAATTTTAAAAAATTAGCAAAATAAAAAGAAAACAACTAGATTTCTTTCAACCAAAATGATTTCCAAGAGTGAAGGCCAATATTTATAGCAACAATAATTTAAAGGGACTGGCACTTTCTGTGCAAACCACGCAGGATGACAAGCCTATTTTCCATCTGTCTGTGCCCACACAGTCGCGCAGGCTGCAGAGATCTGGGCTGTACTCGGTCACAGCTCGCTGCCACCGGCCCGCCCCTCCCTGCGGGTCCCTGCTCCTCCAGATCATCGGGGACACGAAGGGCCTCGACTCATCTCACGCCTGGGAACTACAATTCCCAGCAGGCCGCGGGAGGGCGCGGGGCAAGGGGTGGCGCGCGAGCGCACTGTCGTGTCAAGCATGGCTACGGTGCTGTCCCGGGCGCTGAAGCTGCCGGGTAAGGGCTGCGCGCCNGCTCTGATCGCGGGAGGCGCGGGTGCCGCTAACCTGAGGGCTGCGGGGCGCGTTGCCATTGTGATGTGGCCATGTGGGGTGAGGCGTAGGTGCGGGCGGTGAGGGGCCCGCGGCCGTGTGAGGGACGCAGGGGCCGTTGCAGCGTCTCGGGGCTCGGAGGGTGTCGTGTGTGGCCGAGGGGGGCCTGGGCCGCGGCCCTGTGAGGGGACCGCCCGGGAGAAAAGGAAGCGCAGATCTCTCAGACCCCCTCCTGCCGGGTTTTACCCACAGAAGCCAGGCGAGGAGCTCGGTAAGTGCCAATGCAATTATCCAGATAAATGTTTAAAACCTGTCTGCCGCCTCTGCATCTTCCAGCAGGAGATCAACGAGATGAAAGGATATTCAAGCATAAGGGGCTATTGTGTACGGTGAGCAGCAGTCCAACAGCCGTTCTCTTCAGTAAGGAGATTAAAAGGGAATTTAAAATACCTTGCCAAACCAGATCTTGGGAGTATGCTAGTTGCTGTTGGATGTACTGTAGACGGCGCCAATGCACCTGGCTGCACTAACTTCAATGGGAAAGTGCTTCATTGCTCTTCCTAACCGTGTCTTGCCTTTGGGGACAGCCCTGGGACAGAGACAGGGCCCAGCTGCATGCTGCTGGGAAGGGCTCCTCCTTGGCACTACACACACAGTGGTCCTGCATGGCCCCAGTCTGTGGGACTGCACTCAGTGGACTGATCATACTTTCTTCCTCCACCAGTCCATGAAAGTCACAGTAATGTCTTCAAAGTCCTTTCTGCCATCTTTTCATTACCCTTACTAGGAGTCATATACTGTACTATATATATGTCTAAATTGGGAGGAATATATAACCATGAAGTCTGTTCAGGAAGAGTGCAAACTGGTAGGTGTAGGTATGTGCATTAGGGTGTGACCACTGGGGAACTGTGCAATAAGAAGTACAGGTCTCCTCTGGGACCTCTGGAACCAGCATGATCTATTTGATATCTGCTGTTGGAAAACACTGATTTAGAAAAGATTGTAACAGGCCTTGCAGCTGCATTTAAGAGAAGAGTTCTTGCATCAATCCTTAGATTAAATTGCAGAAATGATACCTTTCTTGTGTGTTTAATGAAAAATGCAGCTTCCAACAGCAGTGAGAAAGCAGAAAGCGTATTGCTATATCTGTTTTTCTTGCCGAGACATCTCATTAAATTAATTAAAAATCAATATGCGGCCACTTATCTCCTCATGGGCTTAGAGATATGTCTACAGTACCAGACTGGTGCCTGCCAGCTGCCAGAAGAATAAACAGAACATGAAACTAGTACAACAGATACTGGAACCAGTGTACCATCACTGGAATAATGCACTGAAAATTGCACTCTTCTAAAGTCCAAAATCTGCTCTTTTCACTCCAAAGTGAGTGCAAAGAAAAGCCTTACCCCAGTCATTCAAAAATAAGATTACAAATAATATCTTTGAAGCCATCACCACAAGAAATGAATATTTTATTATGACTGGGACCTCATTTCAACATGGAAATATGGAATATGATTTAGAGAAGGTCAGAACAGAAGATTTTTTTTGACTTTACCTGTCGGAGGGAGGGAGCACAGAGCAGTAGGGAAACTGACTTTACTGATACTAACTCCATACCTGTGAACTGCATGCAAGGTTTATATACTTAGAGTCTCTTTGGAAGACATAACAAAGTGTGAGTTACACAGACCCAGTTCCTACATAAAGCCACAGAACTGCAGCTTGCTTTAGCACAGTGACTAATTTCTCATGAAGGCTACACAGTGGATATGCTTTCAGGACATGTGGTGAGAGTTTGACCAAGAGGCCAGCTCAGAGGTTAACATTTCTACTTCCACAATGGAAAACTGAAAACTGTATGTATTCCCTTACAGCTGATGGCCTGCAACAAGAGGCAGTTTTAGCTTTCTGTTGATGGACAAACTGTTTTCCTCCAGCCTGAGCCTTGTTGTTGACCAGAAAGGAAAGAATTTGACTTCTGCGGCACTTAAAAATAAATCATCATTCTCTAAATGGTGTGAGACTGCCTCTGTTTTCACACTTTCTTTACTGATTTTTATGTTTTTATGCTTTTCTGCTGAAAAATCTTCTGAGAGTGATTAGGGAAAGCCAGATGTATTATCCCTCCTTCTCACAGCAAGTGACCTAAAACTCAGATGAAGAGTCATGTTCCTCCTGCTCTCTCTCCATCCAGGTGAATCTTGAGTTATGTGTTCTCTGCACCACAGAACAGCCTTGGGAGGCTGAGCTGAGCACACGCTTGCCAGCATTCCAAACGCATTCTCAAAACACCTACAGATTGGTTAAGGTTCTCTCTGAACAGTGGGAGATAAGTGTTTGAATCCGATGAGATGAGATATACAGTTGGGTTTTACATGTGCTAAATGAATGCTCAAACAGCCCTTCTTAAAGGGCAGTATCTTCCCCCCTTTTGGCTTAAAAAAACCCAAAACCCTGCAGAGCACATTATGACTGAGTTTACTGAGTGGCTGTGCTTTGTGGGTGTGCCAGATAACCTTTTGAGGAAATATGGCGCCAGTTTCTGAGTCCTGCTCTGGCTTAGATATGAATTAACACTGAGTAGCTCTCTGCTTTATAGCTCTCCTATAATTCTCCAGACTCTTTTGATCATCTATGTAGATCATCAAAAGCTGTCATTACTGTAGTAGCTGTTTTCTAGCCACTGATGTGTGGTTTTCAGTAGGACAGGTGTTCCTGTTACAGATTGTGGTTGACGCCACCGTCGATGTTGCTAGCCTCCCAGTCTCTGCCAGTTCAAGGAGTGGGTGAGCCATATTTTCAAAGTTTTTTCTGTCTCCAGAAAGGGATTCAGAACAAAACTGTTCCAGATAAATTTAGTTGGTACCAATGCTTTCAGTTGCATCAAGGATGAACTGCAGGTTCCAGTCTTTTGACTGACTGTTTGGAATTAAAATAATTAAACAAAACATAGTATATGTGAAGCATAAGTATGCTTTGAGTTGTTTTACTCACAGGTCACCAGTTTCCAAAATCTGGAGCAGTCTGGTTAACATAACTGTCTGACTTTGACTTCCCAGGCTTAATACTATTTACTCTTGGGCCAGCCATGTTTGTTTTTCATGCCATTCTGAGCTGGCTTGAACTGGGATGCCTGGATCTGTTGTGAGAAGCTACAAGTACCCTGGCAGTGAGACCTCTGGAATTTTTTGTTTCAACTGAGAAGTCTTTCAGTCACTTTTTAGCACAACCTACGGCATTAGACACTTGTGAAATTTGTGCTGCAACCTCTGAGCAGAGAGCTGTGTGCCACCAGGGTTGGTGGCCTTCTGTGCACTTGTGGCATGGAGCCAAGGTTATCAAGACTTCTTGAATAGCCCACGCTTCGAGCATATGTTTAGAGCAGACCTATGTGGAAACAATGCAGTGTGTCACAGGGATACACCAGACCGACCCATAGGAATGCAGTATCTCTTGGCTGGGTGCTCTGCCTCCACAAGGAACTGCTTTTTGGAGTGTATATGTGCAGAAGATTTTTGAGTCTTTTGTAGAAGCCCCTCATTCAAAAAGGAAGAGACTGTCTTAGATATATGAATGTGTTGAATATTTTTATTTCCTTCTGTTCAATGAGGTGAGTTGTCCTGTCTGTTCCACCTGGTGTGGGGCATTTAGTTTTTAGTAGGATTGAAAGTTTTTCTTAAATCCTAAAAATGAAGCTGAATACCACTTACAAGTGGTAGACCAAGGGACAGTGAAGGTCCTTTTGTGGGGTGAGAAATGAGGAAGAAGTAAGATACATGTGCTGCAAAACACACTCTCGATTATACAAAGTAGGTGTTTTGCACTAACTAAGTACTACAGTACATCTGTAACTTGGGTGTCTTTAACAGGAAAACCAGAAATAAGGTATACTATCTTAGTCAGGAAGAATAATCATGAAAGCCCTTAGTGTCTGAGAGGGTTTACAGCTTGCATATTTTTGCTTACTAGTTATGCCATGCATGTATCACTTTAAGAATCTTCAGGCACAAGCTAGTTCCTGTTTCGGATCAGCTTTAAACAAAAGAAAATGAGACAGATACCTGGGATAGCAAAGTCTCACCTTGGAATTGGAGAGAGAGAGAACCAGACTGACATCATCAATCTGCAATCATTAGAGCACTGGCCATGGCTCCATGCCCAGCCTTGAGGCACGGGGCAGTTCCCTGAGACGTGACCCTCCACTCGTAGCTCAGGGCATTGAGTCTGCGTGATCTTTCCTGTCCCCATAAACAGATGGCACTGGGCTTACCGCCAGGGTGTGGGACCAGCCTCTGCACCTGTCCTCGCCACACTCCCTGCGGCTGTCTAGAGCTTGGAGGAGAAGTTATTTGTGTGCTGGGCATCTGCACAGGAGACACCTAAAGCTAAGGCACTTCCTGCACCACCACCTGAAGGGATCAGTACCAAGTTATCTATTTTGGCCAGGCTAAGCACAGACTGTTGGCTCTGGTGGGAGCAGGAACAGGGCAGCTGCACTGTGGTTGCCTTGGGCAGGGGTTAAAGCATTCCCTCTTGCAGAACTGCGCCATGCAGAGAAGGTGGTGTCTTGGAGGAACAGCCTGATTCCTCCAGACATTAGCATGTTACTGGCCCAAAGGGGCAAAATTACTTTCCCTCATCTTCATCCATCTCTCAAGGGAGACGTCACGTTTCATTATCAATCAAGAAAGTATTAGAAATAAATCAGTTACGTGTTCCATATAGACATATGCATACACATATATACATGTATACACACACGTGTGCACACACACACACACCCCTTTATCTGAAGAAAACAAACTGTCAGCATCTTTTCTCCCACAGATGCTACTGTGAAACATGGAGAGACTCTGTCATTTCTGTCACACTTCTCACTTGTATCATGCAAAATGCAGACTACTCTGTTGTCCCTTCTGTATCTCTCTCCGCTGCAGCCTTTTCTCCACTGAGATCCTGCAAAAACTCATGCTTTATTGTCTCCGTCTTCTTTCTCAGGAAAGAAGAGTCCAGACCTTGGGGAATATGATCCCCTCACTCAGGCTGACAGTGATGAAAGTGAAGATGACCTTGTACTCAACATCCAGAAGAATGGGGGGGTCAAGAATGGGAAGAGCCCTCCTGAAGAGATACAGGACCCCGATTCTGATGTGGAGGTTGGGATGACAAAGCAGCACACGTCAGAGAGCGTGCCCGAGGGTTATCCTGCAGAGACAGCTGGGAGTTTGGAGCAGAAGGCTGCTCCCTCCCTCATGCCCTACCTGCGCACTGCGATCTTCTTGCTCACTGTGGTGATCTCAATGATTCTTGTGCTAGTATGCGCATTTCTAATTCCCTGTCCCCCTAGAGACTTGCATAACACCTGGAACCACAACCTAGGTCAGGGAGCAGGTGAGAAACCCCTAGGAACAGCATCTGGGATGGGGGAGGTGGCAGTTCCCAGGCTGGGCATCAGTAGGAGAGACCTATCTGGGAGAGCCAGGTCAGAGCAGAGACTCTTCCTCACCACTGCAGATACTCCAAAATAATAGGTGGCTGTGTCCTGCTTGCTCTTGAAGCTGAGGCATGTGAAATCTGGCATCCACAGATAACAGCGCCACAGAATTTTGTTTCTGCCAACATCAAAAATTATTTTGACTCTGTCCATCCTGCCTTTTTGTCTGGATGTTGTGCTCTGTTCCAGATGGAGATGGCCCAGCCCACTTTAAAATACAGTGCCTCCCTTTCTACAGCCTGGACTTTACCAGTACCTCCATGCTGAAGTATGTGGTTGTGTTCAAGCTGAGAGGGATAGAAGTCTTTGTGTCTTCTAACTAGCTTAATCTAATGTTATTCCATTGTCTTTTAGTCCTATTTGAATCCCTAAATCAACATTTGAGATCTTTTGTTACCCTGTATGGGTCACTGGTAACATTTCTAAGGTATCTCCCATTCTGGCTTCTGCAGTAAAGTAGCACTGTTTCGTGAAATAATTTCTGCCAGGTCTAGATACGTCTCTCCCTCCTTGCTTTCTGCCTCTGTCTTCCAAATCTAAGCTTTTCATAAGATACATGGCTGTACATCACTTCAGAAATTGAAGTGGGAAACACGAATCTTTTTCTTTTAGCTCCTCCATTTTTCCTTTTCCTCTCTCTGACCTACCTTTCTGCCTTTCCATGCAATGAAAGATCTTAACATGGTGTGAGCTATCTGCCCTTGGTGGTTCCTTAGCAGCCTTTGTGAGGCTTGTCTACCCACAAGTCTCATTTCTGGGCCAGCCCTCCTCTCCCAGTGTGAAAGATGAGCTGGCTGGCCTTTTTGACATGACTCTCTGTAATGTTGCAGGTGGTGTGTTATCCCCACTGGAACTGTGTGATGTGAATGGTGATGACCTCCCTGACATCCTCATTGTCTTCACTGCCTTGATGAATGCCAGTGTCATGGGTAAGCACTTCAACTCTTTTCCATTCCTCTTAATGTGTCAGTATGGACCTCTGTATGTTTGTCTTACAAGAAGAGTTCCTGTCACTGCAAATCCACTGTGTTGCTCTTTTCAGGGTTCCTTAAAATTGCTGGTGTACTGTCCCAGTGGTTGGTCATGCTTAAAATTTTCATTACAACTGCTCCTTTTCATTAATTTTATTGATTTCAGAAAATTTTAATTACTGTGTTCCTATACCTTTTGGTCAGCATCATTTGTTTGCCCTTACCTCATCTTGGGGCAACTCCGTCTCTTTGTCCTGCATTTGTGCACACTTCAGTTTGTTTTCAGAAACACCCTCACTTTGCTGACTTTTTCTTCAGGTCACTCCATCTACTTGCCAAGCTCAAAATCACTGTTAATTCACAAATAATAGACAGATGATGGGGAAGCTACGGTGCCTTGTTTAGCAGGTATTGCCCTGCTTCCTCCTCCTGGCTGCTTTGCTTTCTTTGTTAGACCTCACACCCTTCAGGTAACATAGAGCCTGCTGATACTGGCCACCATTACAGAGGGACTGACAAATCCAGTGGCATCTTATTGCACTGGGCTTCTGAAGTCCTGGATATTCCCAGTTGCCTGCTGCACTGTGTCTGCCTATCCTGGCATTGCCTGGTACCAGGTGGATCTGTTCCATCTCAGAGACATATTCAGGAAGCAAGCATACCTTGCACAACCTCAAGAAAATTCTTGGACCAAAATGCCTTGGCTCTTCAAAGAGGTAATAAAAGCATCGTTAGAGGATAGGGAAGATACTTTTCTCCATGGCCCAAGCAAGGCCCTGGGTATTTCACAGCAAGTCTTACAAAAAGAAACCTATGAACGTAAAAAAAACAACTGTAAAGTAACTTAAAAAATAAGTGAGAGAGGAAGATATGGTTGACATAAATGCTGTATTCAGTTTACATAGGTTGTCGTTGCACTCTATGTCTTTGCCATTGTACTGGTTTTATTTTTTATCCCAGATATACATATAGTCAGCATGCTCTGAATGAAACTAGTCATACTTAGTTGCATCCTGGTCTGTAGCTGTGCTGGAAGATAAAAACCAGACATTAAAACAGGTGTAAGCAGATCACAATCCAAAACTCACATAGCTGGATATCAGCCACCAGTAGCTTGTGCTTGGAGTATTCATACAGTGCCAAGCAGAGATAAGCTTGGAATAGGCAGCCAGTGGAGAAATCTGCGACATTGTTAACTGTTTCTCCAGCTTGTACACACAACAGCTGTGAGCTGCATTCAGGAGTTAGTTGTTCTTTGTCCCTGTCAATGTAACAAAGGTAACTTGATCTGGGGCAACCCCTTAGGATAAGCCTCATGATTTTCAGTTTGAGAAGAGAGTTAGTTTGATTTAGAGACTGGACTCAGCCTTGTATTTAGTCAGTGGCCCATATATGCCCTTTGAGTCATCAGGTCACATGTTGTATGTGTTGCTAGTAAGACAGAAGTTGACCGGGTCTTTTGTTACTTTGAAATGCATGGGAGTTCTTCTTAAATTATGATACAACCATACTAGGTGGAGATTAATTACAATAACCACACATAAGCATGAGGGTAGGCTGAGCTAAAAGATGATCACATTTGGAATCAGAGACAACAGTGAATTGAAACAGAATAGACTACTTTATTTTACAATTATTTTGTGCTAACTGGTGAATTGGAAAAAGAACGCCAAGTTCCACCAAGTAGTTGCATTCAGTCTGTTTTTCACAATAATTAAACTCCTTTGGAAAACAAAGGAAAAAGTTCTCAGACCGCCCATCACTTTCTATTGCTCCAGATTTACAAACAAGCCAGCACTTTCATATGAGGTGACATCTGCCTTGGGAGTCACTTAAGGTTTCCCCTTTTTGCTGTTTTGTTGAGAGAGAGGGGATCAGAAGAATCAGTTTGATTTGACAACAGTAAATTTTATAGGAGGAAGTCACCACAATTGAGAACACTGTCCCCAGGAACTTGGTTTTCTCTGCCCAGCTGACTACATTTCTTGCTATGAGCTCAGGTCCAACCTCCATGATTTTCTGGACAGTTGATTTTCAGCCCAACTTGTTTGGAGATCACTCCTAGGCTCTACAGCAGAAAAATTCAGCCATGAGGTGACATTTGACCTTTGCTTTCAGGCAGTGTGGATTTGTCTGTCTTGAACCACTCAGTTCCAGGAGCTAGAGCTGGATCTCCAGCACAAGGACCCAAGGCAACATGGTCATAGTAATCCCTCTGACATCAAGGGATTACATTCTCTCTTTCCTGCCTTTTCTAGGTGTCTCTAAACCCTCTGTAACTGTGGTGGCACTTTCTGGTATGAATGGCAGCACCTTGTGGTCCATCCAGCTTCCAGAGGAGACACGAAGTGTGCAATGCAATGGGCTATCACTGGGGGCAGCTGCAGGGCCTGTCTGCCTTGTTACAGGAACATCAAAATTCCTCAGCCTTCTCAGTGCCTCCACAGGTAAAGTCAACTACCAGCATATTAGAAATATGCTACTGCTTTTTTGTCTTCTCTAAAGGATTAATAAGCATGAATGATTTGGTTCTGGCACATCACGGTGGCTATTACTTTGTGACACACAGAAAGGAGTCAAAACATGAATGAGTTTCTAGTTACACAGGATAAGAGAATCCAAAACATTTCATCTCTGTGGCAGCATCTTCGTCCTACATCTCAGAATATTTCAAAGTGTTAATCTTATCCTGTTGCATCCCCCTGTCATAAAGTATATGTAAAGTCTGTTCTCATTAGCATTGAGCTGCTGGTATAACTCAGGACCTACCTAACAGCATTGCAAAGCTGAACAGCATTCTTGGAGAAGTTATATAAGGATATCCAGGAAACATTGCAGAGAAATTAGGCCCATAGTTGAATTGATTAGATGTGAATGAATATTGCATTTTCAATCACTTGATCATGTGCACCTTCATTCTCTGATTGCTGTTTGTTCTACCACATTAATTCATTGGCAGAAATAGTCATAGGTAGGTATACAGTTTTTGGAATCAACCAAAAGGCAACTTTGAAGGTGGGTAACTTTAGGGAGGTGTGTGTTAATATTACAGTTGGGTTTTAATGAACCCAGTTCATCCAGGGACAATGATTTCACCACAGTTGCTGGCTCAACAACAAGACACCTTCTCCTGTCTCCGGTGGCTGACAGGTGCTATGCCGTTTATCAGCTGCAAAGTACCATCAAGTTCCCCTCCCTGCAAGGATTTCTACAGTCTGGCCTTGGTATTCCCACTCAACTCCACCCTTTGTTCCATTCCCCTTAGCAGGTGCTATGATTGCAGATTGTGGGTGTGGGGAGTCATGGTGGAATAGGTTTCAAGCATGCCAATCACATTCCATCCAGGGAACAGCAACTATATTTTACCCTATAATTTCCATACTGTTTGAATTTCTGTTTGGATGTGAATATAGAATCTCAAGTTTCCTCTGATTTTACCCCTAGGTATCTTTCCATGGTTTTCAAATGCTTTTAGGGATCAGGTTACTTGCACAGTGTTTGCATGGTCAGGACTGTGAGCTGCTTCCTTTTTACCCTTGGTTTACTTTGTCATTCAGGGGCAAACCTTATCCTACAGAGCAGCAGCAGCAGAAAAACATTTTTAAAGATTGAAAAAAGCAAAAGTGTTGGAAAAGAATGATGAAAAAGTAAAAGCATTAAACTTAATTGTTGCCCTTTTTTTGATGTTAATTTGCAAGTGTGCAAGTCTGGTTTTACTGTGTTTCCAGCTGGGTCCATGCTGGACTGCCTGAACCATTTGACATCATGTGTGTTGGCATGCTTCCACCCTGAGGTGGAGTGAGCATATCATGCTGGAGTGGTAATTTGCTGCTGGGAATTTAACTGAGACACAACTGTACTCTGAATATCGGACCTGTCCATCTGTTTCCTTTCCTCACATCTACCTAGCCTTTACTGATGGCTGAGGCAAACAACTGCTGTCCTGTAGAGCAGCACTCTCATTTAGGTTCTCCTTTGTAAAATTAACCTTATATATTCTCTGCTATTTCAGAAATTGTTTAGGGCTCAGGTCTTTTAAAGAGATGCTAAGAAGGAAGCACGCACAGCTGGACTTGAGGCCTGACTCAAAGGCAATCTGAAGAAATGCTGGGAGAAGAATTTTGCTTCCCACTGCACTTTGTCTCAGTTTGTAGCTGTGTCTTTCCTCTTCACACAGAATGGGAGAAATAATCTCTCTTCATCCGTTTTCAAAAGGTTTTATAAAACCCTCTAGGGATGCCCTCTGGTTCCCCAAGTACAGGTCTCTTTTATCCTGTTCTTTTCCAGGCAAGACCATATGGACACTGAACTCCATTCACCTTTCAAGTGGGATCCTGGCTGCACCAGCTGCAATTCTTCCAGATGTAGATGGAGATGGGATTAGGGATATTGTTGTTCTGGCTCTCAAAGAGACCCAGGTACAGTATATCCCTACTCAGGGTTTGGAAGGACCTTTACTATTTGTGTAGACAAAACATAGGCTGATGGGGAAGGATTGTAACTGGAGCTGCAAGAGCCCCTAATGTTCATTCCCTTGGATTTTACTGAAAAGCATCCATTTGGTCAGAGCAGTGAGATCAAACAATAATGACACTACCTGCATTCTTGGCAGCAGGGAATGAACAGAAGGGCCATTATTTGCACCTGACTGAGACTTGAAAATTACCTATTTCTGTTCAGTGAATGTGTGGTTTGAAGTGAGTATTTAGCAGCAGTGTAGGAATAGATGTCTGGTGAAAGGAGCATTTAGCTTATCCAAAAGAAATACTTGTGTGATTAATTCAGACGCAGATTTCCTTTATCTGATCCCTCCCCACAATTCATAACATCAATGTTGTTAGAGGAGCTCAGATTTTTGAAGTCCCTTTCATATTAGATGCATTTGTGTCAAGAGAAAAACATGAATATAAGATGCTAAGGAAGCCAGACCAAGCAAAGAGAAAGCAAACACTGTCTAGACCTTGCTGGGGGAGAAATGATCAATGCAGCTTCATGCTGTGGGGTTGGCAGAAGATTCTGAATGCAAAGGTGCTTGAAAGCACTGATAAAAATCTCTACCTCTCTCTCCTTGCAGCCTGATGTATTTTTCATCTTGGTATCAGGAAAGACTGGAACTGCTTTGGGTGGGCCTGTCAAGTACAGCACCAATGGAGAAGGGAAAGTAATTGGCCCCCAAGTCCATATCACCAGCCGGGGAGCCATCTACATCCTGTTTGGTTTTGGTAAGATGCACCTTGCCTGTGAAGCACTTCACCTTCCTCAGAAAACATTTGTTTCTAAAATGGTCCAGAGTGTCCCTGGGATACTTCTGCTGTGCCTTCTTCTGTAAAAGCTAGGAGGGCAAAAGCACAAGTCCCACTGCCCGAGTGTGGAAAAGTACAGGAGCACCAATACCTGCTAATTTCAAATACTTTGGAGTTTCCCAAAGGCACATCATGCCACAAAGTTCCAGCTCTGGGCATTTCATTACCTTCTACCACAACTGCAGTGGTCCCAAGCACTCTGTCTTCTACTGGTTATCTTTTGCAGTCAGGACTCTTCATCTTTACTCTTCCTGGCAGGTAATGTTCAAGCAGTTGCTCTGAGGGATATCTTTACCCAAGCCAGAAACCGGGACAACTTTCCTGCAATGCTGCAACAGGAGGAGCTAGAGTGGGAAAAGCGCAGATCTGTCAACCTATCAGAGCTCATTGACATTTACAGGTAGAAGATGGACTTGTCATCTTGCTCCTTCTGAGAGAGGAAGGGAGGGGAAGGCACTTACTAATGCTCCTAGAGGTGGTTGCTTCCACTTCAATACTGTTCTCCTATTAATTGTCCAGTTGATAACTGGGGAATACTGTGGGAAACCCATCATTTCCTCCCTGTCCTCTGATTGTCCTAGCCAAAGAAATGCAGAGTATAATAAAAGGGAGTCCTTAGCTTCTCTTGCTCCTTGTTCCTTTCTTCAGCTCCATGTGCATTGCTGAAGGGAAATAGAGAGGTGTTCCCACATGATGGAGTCTCTTTGGGAAGCTCCATCTCTGTGGGCTTGGATTTCTTAGTTCATTCTTTTTTACTGCCAAACCTAGGGGCAGGCCTCCATAGGAATAAAGGGAGGGAGGAAATGTGAACTTGCAAACTTCATGCTTATAGTAACTCATATTTAGAAGACCCCACATTTGAATGTAGCTAACCTAACTGAGCAACCCACATCACTGGAGAAAAGATGGACTTCTCCAAGTATAGTTCACATCTTTTGTAGGAATTGCCATGTGGACAGGCAGCTAGTGCTGAGATGTGCAGATACAGGTCTTGATCTCCTCTGTTTTCCATTTGTCCCAGTGGGGGTGTTGAGTTTCTGCAGACAGTGAAGACACCTGACACAAACTGCAGCAACCTGCTCATCACAACCAAAGAGAGCTTGATCCTGCTGAGGGGACAGGACCTGGAGCGCCGCTGGACCCTGGAGCTGCAGAATATCAGCAGGTTACTTGCTGGGAACATTTTTCTGTCCTATTTCTTCCTGTACCATTTCCCAACTTTCAGTTCTAAGCACATGTGCTCCTTAGAAAGCAACTGACAGTAATTCTCCAAGTCTGAGGGGAAATCTAAGTACTGGAGGTGTGTGTTGTTGAGCTAAGTGAGGAGGGCAGGGGCAGCAAGGAACAGAAGACTGGAAACTTGAGCCATGTGCTTGTGATCACAAATAAGGGGCTTGATTCAGGTACCCAAACTGAAGTAATGGGAATGATGTGGCATTGGAATTTAATGGATTACTGATGTGTGATTCAGCCCACCTGCTGTCCAGTGGAGAAGATCAGTTACATTAGTGATGTTAAGAATTTAGAGCAGGTGAATGAGTATGGCCCAGAGATCTTAATGTTCCTTGAAAGTTGAAAATGAGCATTCTGATGACAGTCAGTACACCATTTATATTAAATGTAAGCCTTAAAATAATACTGTTCATCCTCTAATTTCACACATGGAAATTAAGTAATTTTCCAGATCTTGTGGTTTGGTAATAACCAGCAATTTCAGCTTGCCCAGTATGAAATATTTGCAAAGGGTACTTGGGCACAATTAGGGAAAATTGCATGGGATACAATTGCTTGCTCTAGTACTGAGAATAAAAAAAGCAGTTCTCAGCTCTGTGTTGCCGAAGTATCAAGAGCAGAAATGGGAAGAAGGCACCAGAACGTCATTAAGAAAAAAAAAAAAAGGTTGTTCAACTATCTTTGATGTTCAGGTAATGTCCACATTATTGAGGGCTGATGGGTGGCTTAAGCCACGACTTTAGGAATGGGTTATGTCTAGTTTATCATGCTGTGGGGAAAGGAAATGGACTAAAGTGTTTTGGGCCCAGAATCTGCAGACTTCTGGATGTGCCTGGCATCGAGTTGAAAGTGTGTGTACTGACTAAGCAAAGCCACTTCATAGGTGGTGTCAAATCAGTTACACACAAGAAATTTCTAAATGGATGCAGTAATAAATTGGAATATACAAATCAAGAAGGGTTGAAAACTTCTTTACCAGTATGGTTGAGGTTGGAAGGCACCTCTGGAGATGTCCTAATCCCACCTGCCTGCTCAAGCAGACTCTAGACAAGCTGGAGGAAATTATTCAGGGCTGTGTGCTGTCAGGTTTTAAATATCTCCAAGGACAGCATCTCTAGGCAGCTAGCATTCAAGGTTGCTGCTTTTTCCTGTTCCCTGACCTCCCAAGGGACAAAGTACAATACATGTAGAAGAGCTCTCTGATAATCATTGAAAAATATTGAAAGCAATTCTTGTTCTAGGCCACTGTGCCAAAGTCTTGTACTACCTGTTTTCTCAGAGTTAAGAAAGACAAAATTCACTACACTGAATGTATTGCGAGCAAGAATTTAATTAAGAGGTTTGTTTTGATTTTTTTAGAACTTACATTCTACTTAAGCATCACAGGCTGGCTCAGGGATGTTACCAGAGTCAGACAGACTGAATTCTTGTTAGACAAATCTTACAAAGCCAGCTGCAAGCACCCCTTTTCCTGGGTATACCTGCCCCAAACACACTGCCCCTTCATCCAGGCAGACTGAGCCCAGACCTATGGGAATAATTTCTGAGAAAACCAGCATGGCTACTGCAGATGTGCTGCATTTCCAGATAGCTTTTGACAAGATCCCTGGAAAACCATAAAGGAGAGTCAGTAGTCATAAAACAAGGGCGAAGTTCAGAGACCATGAAATTGAGTAAGCAATTGCAAATTGTGTTGTAAATGGATGTTTCAGATGAGAGAGGATTAATAGCAGGTTGCTGGGGGGATTACTGTTGGGCAGAATAATTACTAGCCTTCTGCTTCATTTGAGGAAGCGCCCAGGGGATTTTTCACTTTACTGGTAGCATCTGATGTACTTACATTTGTGTGCATTCAGTTTATGGGATCTGCCACTGACTGTAACCCATAAGGGACGTGAGAAGAGGCACTTTAGGAGATGTTTTGAGTTTGTGGTCATAGGATAGAATTTCCTGCTACTTTGTTTTACTACTGGAGAGCTTTCAAGCTATATGTATCTCATGAAACTGCCTTGAAAGCAACACCTGGTTGCCAAGGTGTCTGTAAAGCAAGTGACGTTATTTGATGTTATAAGTATGAAGTCAAGCCACTGCAGTACTGTTCAGGAACCATTCTGTCATGCATCTTTTAAAGGGGAAGATGGAAAAAAATTGGGAAAAGGTGTGGAAAAAATACTTTAGCATGGAAGATTTAAATTACTGAGGTTATATGATCAAAGAGACACCTGAGAGGTGAGTTCATAAGCATGTGTAAGAAATAGAAGCTAATCAGCATAGCAAGAAGAAGTGCCTTGAAGCAAAAGCCATTCATGTTCAAGAAGATGAAGATGCAGGAATGTTTCTTTGGATGAAATTAATCATTAGAACTGACTGTCATGACAAGGGATGAATTCATCTCATCAAAGATCAGGCAAAGCCAGCCTACTGATACTTGGTCAATTGGGTGAAACACAGAAGTCTGTCATAAATTAGAGGAGAGAGGATGATCCTGCCTTGCCATAAAATCTCTGGTTCTGTGAATTTTGCGGACTCAACTCTGCTTATTTAGAATTGTGTGTCTAGCTTTGGTGAATTGAAGGAAGACAGAGGCAAGGCTCAGAAAGCCAAAAGCAAGCAAGACGGTTAAAAACAGTTATAATGGAAGATATGATGTTATGTCACCCAGAAGTGAGAGGATGAGAAGGGACTTCATATAACCTGCTTAAGGTCATAAAAAGGCTTGTAAACCTACCAACAGTAAGAATACAAGGAATCATGGGCCTGATATCAATGTTGAATTTATTAAGATCCATTTCACAAAGCTAAGGCAGCCTGGGAAATCTGATTTCTGCAGGAGGCCAAGTGTGCCAATGCATTTTCGAAGGGCTGAGTATTTTATATAATTATAGAAACAACAGTACAGGTTGTCATGCAAAGGAAAGAATGATAGAGTCATGTACAGGGAGATAAACAGATGTCTGCACATCCCATCAAGGGATGCCCTCCCCACAAACAACTCTGAAGAATGGCTGACAAGCACCATGGGCTGCTTTACCATTTTTCACTTTTCTGATCCAACAACAAATGATTCCTGACAGTCAGAATAGTTCTGAGTAGAGGAAAGAGCTTATCTAGCATGACAAATCCTGCCATTTTAAGAGGCAGAATGGAGGATGAAGGCAACTATTCTGCTTCCATCTGAAATTACTTTTTTCCTACCATGGGGCTGAGTGTTTCTTTTCCGAAATTTACAGCCAGCCCGTACCAGGTTACTTTGGTGCTGACGAGACTCTGGACTTCATGCTGCAAGCACAGACTGGAGATGGGAACAAAAAGGTAAAACAGGTGAAGGCAAGGAGGCCAGTGGCAGCACACGAGTGGGGGGAGGTTGGGTAAATAGAGACAGCATTCCCTGGTCCTTGCTTTTCCCATCACTTTGACTGGCCCTCATTACTCTGTGGCTACAGGCATGAAAGGGAACAGCACAGGCCATGCCTCTGCAAGGGGGGTCTGCATACCCATGCCTTGACACCCATTAATGCTTGATCTCTCTCTGCCTTGAGGTAATTGTGATAGATGGCAAATCTGGCCTCCCTGTTTGGAACCAGGAACTTCCATGGCAAAGGCAACAACTTGATGCACTCTCAGTCATGACTTTGGACAAGAAGTCTGTTTTTCTCTTCTGGGCTGATGAAACACAGCCTGTGTTACAAAGTTTGGTGAGCATGCATCCTTTTTTCACTTTGAGGTTTCTCTGTGAAGTACATGCAGTCTCTGTCTTCTATTTCTGTTGTCATTGAACTTGAATATAACATATAAGAAGGCTGTCAGGGACTTTTACATTCTGATTTCTCTGAGCCTGAACACAGGAGTTTGTGTGTGCAAGTCTTTTATTGCAAAGCTTTGTTTACAGAAATTTTGCATCCACAAACCCCAAAATTTGTGAAATCCATTTTTTCATGAAGCACTGAGGAGTCGTAACTGAAGATTTGTTCCCAGCCCAGTGTGCTCCTTCTGTCCATGAAGGCACACAGTTTGGCATGGAGACTCAAATGTCCTGACTGTAGCTTTGGACATCAAGCTGCGTATGACAGAGCTAGATTTCAGCCTTACCAAACAGAAGTTGTGGAGCAACTTCTGTTTTAGGGAAAAATAGTTTTCAGGATTTAATCTTCGTAAAATCATAATTTTTCATTCTCTGATCCATGCAAAAACAACATAGTGCCAGAAAAGTTTTTTGGGGTTTTTTTGGTTTTTTTTTTTTTTTTTTTTTTTTTTAACAAAGCTGGACTCTCCTTTGCTAGCCAGTTGTTATGTTTTTGTCTCTTGCATTCCAACAGCAACCTGGTCCCAGACCTGAGCACCCAGGTCTGCACCACCTCTATCTCCTCCATCCTGTTTTTCCTACAGTCCTTTTGGACCTCACCAATGCAACAGACAAAGTCATTGCTTCGGCAGGTGAGTACAAATGGAGGAGAAACTACCTAGGCTAGAAATACTGAGAGAGAAGTAGCTGTGAGAAACAATGGGCTGTAGTTGTTACCTTTAAAGGTAAAACCTAAGGTCCACCACACATGGGACAACAATGGGAAATAAGATTAATCTTCCTTCTGAAGGAGCATCCTGTTCACCCCCTACTTTGCAAATAAAAGACTCACAAAGTTTCTTACACATTTAACCAATGAAAGGTTTGGTTTAATGCATATTTTACATCAGAGAAGTTGTGTTGCTTTCCATGAAGCTATTTTTAATTTATTTTAATGCAGTGCAGAAAAAAAAATCACTAGAAAACTTTTCTCTGTCACCTCAGATACAGTTCTGCTTTTGTTGGCCATCTCCTGCTCTTTGGGATAGGAGCTGTTCTGCTTTTTCCTCTGTCTTTTTGTAAGGGGGAATCCAAAATGTATGTGTTTTCAGGGAAAAGTAGATCTGGTTTAACATCTGTACAAGATTGTACAGTTCCTGTTCAATTTCCTTGCTCTTTATAAAGCAGTTCAGCAAATAAGCAGTCTCTTGTGCATGGGAGTGTGGTATAAAAGATCAGTTCATCCAGAACTGAGAGAAGTAAGCCAACAAGCATAGAAAAACTGCTGCACAGTAATAACATCTAATTGGACTTGTACAAAAAACACAGTTTAGTCAAGAGCAGATAGGGTTCTACTGTTTTTACAGGGTTTTTTAGAAACAAAGATTTCTGAGGTCTGTATAGATCATTCTGCAGTGACTGGAGTAATCTGACTTGCCAGTGCTTTACAAAGTTCCCATTTTATAGAGGTAAAGAATAGCTGCTAACAGGGTGTGGGAAGGAAAGCTGAGAGTGAACTGTAGGCTTGAAATATGTTCATATCCTATGTCAAGTCCAAAAGCATAACCTGGAACCAAACCCTTCAATTTCTGATGTATATTTCAGTTTTCTTTCCATGGAAAAATGTTAAAATAATTTTTCCTTATCGACTAAGGTACATGGAATTGTAAAGTCAGACTGAGTATACTACTAGTCTAGTGGATGTTTTGACTGAGTGAAGGCTGTAAGATTTTTTTTTTGGAAGAAATGTAATCATTTACTCCTCACCGCTATTTTCTTGCCATTTTCTGATGGACCAGTTGGAATTAATGATCTCCAAAAGGATGCATTTCACATCACTGTGACAACAACTGCAGCCTCTGAAAAGCAGCCAGGATTTCTCTCAGTCAGCAAGCTGGGCCTGAAGTGGGCCATGATGAGTCAAGGTCGAATGGTGTGGTTAAAGGACAGCAGCACTCCAAAAATCAGCCGTGGAGAAGTGAGGAGATTTCTTGCCCGGATGAAATTTGCTGACTTTCCTCAGAAGGTGAGATTATGCAGGAATCGCTAATGAAATCCAGGCCTTTGAAAACATCTCATCTCTTCCCTACAGACACAGTTAAGGTGTTCTTTGGGATGGAAAGTGACTGGTGGGATGCAAAGTAATTGTTTGCAAGATGACTGGCTGGCCCTTTGGGCATAAACTGGAGAGATTGTGAAGCAAAGATGTACTTAGGCAGTTGAACACAGCATAGGATATCAGAAAGAAACAGGAATGATGATCATAAGAGACTGAGAGACTTGCAGAGGGATCAGAGGTGGGACTGAGATCACATGGGCAAACAAGGGTCCTCCATATAGTGGTGCCCAGGTTCTGTTGCTGACTTGTAAATTACTATTTAACTGGACTGGATGATAATAGATTTTGTCTTTAATGTTTGTTTACCTTTGCTTCTTCAGCTCTAACCTGGTGGTTCCTCAGATGTTGGTTGGACCTGTGGCCTGTATGGGGAATATAGGAAGCTGCTCTGTGTATCTTCAGGAAAACAGCTATATAGATGGAATGGGGGCTAAAAGCACTTCCCCTTTCTTCAGCTATCTGGGGAATGCTGATGGAGGCAGGTTTGTTCTAGGCAAACCTGTTCTGTACCAGAGAAACCTTGTTCAGCAACTACCCCTCCATATGCTGTTCTTGCATGCTTCCTTCCAGGTAACACAGAAATGTGAATTTAGAATTTATATACATATACATAAAAAATCAGGCTTTATATATATATGTGTTAATTTATACATCTGTATATTTTTTGTATGTTTAATTTATGAATGAGATTTAGGACACACTTTTTATGTCCAAACAGTGTTCCCAAGCAGTCTAACAAGCTCTATGCCTAGAGCAGGCCATGATGAGACAAGGCAAATGGTGTAGCTAAAGGACACTTTAATCTTTTTATTTTTGGAGAGAAGCCTCTGACTCCTGCAGGGTTAGTCTTACCTACAACTTTTCCTGTGCTCTCAGCTATCTTGTCTGTGCTGTTGCCAGACTCACAAACAAACTAGTTCTCTGGCTGAATTACCTGATCTAGAGAAAGATGGTCTCCACAGCATTTGCCAGCCCCTTGTGCTTGTGTCTTTCTTTCCCAGTTCCAAGTTCAGGACACCAAGTTCAGGCATACGTGGGTGATGTAGAGGTGAAAGGTTCACGGCTTATTTCTCTCCATCCTTAAGGTTTGTATGAACCCAAATTGTCACTAACATCAACATCATGTCACTGTATGAACCTGTCACAGTAAAAGTCACTCAATCTTGTCACAGAAAAACTGATTCTTATGCTGCTGCTCCAGGGTTTAGAGGTTCAGACAGAGACAGAACTAGAAAGCTTTTCTGTGAATTTTAACTCTATTCTGAGCTGAATATTCCCATTCCTTGGCCAGCCCAGCCCTGTATGCAGCTCCAGGAGGAACAAGGTACCCCTGGGACACATTTGCTCACAGAGTGTTAGGTGTTTTGAACTGTGTTCCAGAGTGTGCCATCATTCTCTGTTGCATTTGAAGAGCATCTGTATGAATTTTCTTGTAGTAGAAAAGACCATATAAAAGGGAACCACTTTGGTGCCCCAGTTGTTTCGCACAGTTTAGGGCAACAGTACAGAAATTGCTTTCCTAGTATGCCATTCTAAGTCTGGCCTTTGACATTAAACAGAGCCAGGCTGAGATGAGGATTGCAAAGGACTCTTCTGTCTAGCATGTACCCTTCCAGCCTCCCCACATTTCCCCCATGAGTTGTGAGGTGATAGCAGACTTTGACCCTCCTTCCAGATGGGCACATTAGCCATGGATTTGCTCTCCTGGGCCCTTGACACCTCTCTTTGCTAGATCATCCTCTCCATCATCCCATATCTCTAGATAAAGTTTTCAGGATAGCCCTTCAGGTTTACCTGCAAGCCCCAAGGCTGGTCCTTGTGCCCTGATCTCCTAATGTCAGAGCCTGTGAACAGTTTGCATATGTTTAATGGTATTTTGGTGTAAACAGCTTTGTATATATTAGCACAACTGTAGCAATGGCTCTAGGCCTGGTGTTTTCCTCCAGACAGGGTTTAGTGTTCATAATATGTAGTCAGTTAATAGAGCTGCATAATAGGACTGAAAGTGTGAGGATCAGTAACGTATGAGGGATTAAACAGGAGTGCCTCTTCCCTCCTGTGTAGCCACCACCTTGCTGGGAAAGGTGAATCGGCCGTTACCTAAGTAGTTACTTTTCTGAGATTCTTCCTGAGAAACTGGTATTCAAGAGCAGTGATGTTATCTCCTCCTTAATGTGAATTCACCCTGCCCACAGTCCCCCCTACCCCCACCGTGAATAAAGAGTCTGTCTGTATATTTTTGGAGAAATGTATTTGAACTGCAGTGAAGCAAAATAAATACTGTGGACAGCATCATGTGTCATGTGAACCAGTGTTTCACCTTTGAGAGATTATGAGTTTGCTTGGGCTTTTGATTCAGGGGTTGTTTGCAGTATTTTTACAATGGACAAAAAGGAACAGATGAATAGAAGTAACATAAAAAGTAAAAGTTCTGCCAAATTCTTAAACGTTGTGAAGAAACAGTAAAAAGACGTAGACAGCAAAGTATCTCAGAATAGGAGATTTTTGGGCAAAAAGTAGGAAGGGAACATGTAGGAGTCATTACAAATAGGAAGGAGGAGGAGAGAGATGTCTGAAAGCTACCCCATATTCTTATTGCACCAGAACTTTTAATCTGGGGGCAGGGAGAAGAGTTTGGGCCTGGAAATTATGAACGTTCAGAGAGGGTGACAGCTGATCAATATGAACACTTCACCACAGCACTGAACTGAAGGTGTTGAGTGAAGGTCTATGTGACATCACCCAGCAGTGCAATTTGCCATCTGGATGGTGCTGACTATCTGTTTCCAAGTACAATACAGGGATGAGGACATCTGACTTAGCATGGAGACAGCTGGTACCAGCATGTCCCTCCAGTTTCACCCTTGTCAGATGAGGGCACCCATCACACTGTATATGACCAGGGAGGACCCCCAAACTTCTACTCTAGTTTCCATGACCCAGTGCCCACCTCCTTACTCCCTGTAGGGATGGGAAGAGCTTCCCAAATCCTGCTAACAGTGGTGCCAGTGCTTGGTTCAGAGCTCTTGTGCCTCCCAAACCACATTGCTCTGTCCGTGTACACTTATCCCTAACAGCAATCCTCCTCGATTGTCTGGCCCAAGACTTCATCTAGGTCCAGCTCTGGCTCCTGCTGTAGTATTTTCTGCTGCAGACCAGTGTAGAAGTCGACTCCCTCAGAGACTGAATGGAAGGCTTTGCCTTTGGGCTCATAGTAGCTGCTTATTTGCTGTATGAAGCACTGGTGGTGCTGAGGGTGATCCTTGAGGCTCCCATCATATCCCTTGAAGTGGTTCCTTTTGAACTCCAGTATTGTCTTGGTGTAAGTATTGAGAGTGGTGACAGCAGAGGCCATGCAGCAGGTGAAGGAGGCCCAGGCCATGCTGCCAGAGACACAGAAGGACATGCTGTGAAAAGCCATGTAGGGTACAGAATACCCCGACACACCCCAATTCTCGCTAATTTATCAGGCAGAACTTACTGGGCACAGACATGAACTAGAGTGACTAAGGCTCATAGCATTACAGTTCTTAGTGGTTATCCTACCACAAGATTCTTCCTAGATCAGTGGGATAAATATTGGTCATCCCCATGACAGGTAGGGGAGTGATAACAGGGAAAAGAGCAGCAGGAACATCTGTAACTGGTCAGAGCAGGAGAGCACAGCTTGGAAGCAAGCTTCCAAGTTCTGTATTGCAGGACTGCTCAGTGTTCTACAGTGTATGAGGCTTGTCTACCTAAGCATAACCAAATTGCCATCCTGGCATTTGATGTCCACAGGTGGCACACGGCACAGGAGTGTATAAGAATCAATATGGTCGTCAATACAGCATTGCAAATTCAACCTGCACTTTCCATGCGCACCTGCAAGGCTCATCCAACTATTTTTCACGTCAGTATGTCATGTTAGCTGTGCTTGGCTGCTTTATACTTTAGAGAAGGGCAAACTGAGCCACTTGATTTTCACAGTTCCTCTTCCTGGCTCACAAGTGACACTGTGATCTGTTGCCTGCTTTCCTTCCTTCCTGCACTAGTACCATCTTAACATGACCTTGGCCTCCAGTGCAGCTGTCATTATATGGCTGGGCCAGCACTGGAGAAGATGGTGTGACTGCTGGTTGGGAGCTGAGCTGTCCCCACATCTTTAGGCACATGTCTAGGCTTGGTGTTGCAGGAATAGAGCCTTTGGCCCAACGTTGGTTAGTGCAGATGCCAAACCAGCATGCAATTTATTAAAATTGCAGAAAAACAAGGTGTGTTTGAGCATCATTACAAGTGTGACACTGGTCTCTGCACATAGGGAAGAGTTGAGACCAAATGAGGCAAACCAGCAGAGGGGCAAGCCTGATTAGTCATCAGGGCTGAAGGCAATTGTTTAGGTGTGACCCCATTGTTTTCCCAGTCCTTTGGTAGTTACTCATTTAAGTAGCTCAGCCACCATTTATTAAAACAGGGTGAGGCAATGACAGGAGATTAGTAGTAGGAGAACCATGGTACACCTGTCTTTGGAACACACAGAAGGTCAAGAATGGAGGAGAAAGCAAGTGGCATGGCTGAAGCTCTAAAGGCTGGCCGGGAGAAGATGACTTCAGAGCTCACATACTAGAATGCCCAGCCATAGTCCCATGTGTGCGGTCTCCAGTCCTCCGGTCCCAGATTAACTGTTGCCTGGAAAACTTGAGTGTACATCATGTGTGCCACCATCCCAAGGAGACCTGGACACAAAGGACAAAGCAAGTTACAGCAGGAGCCAGAGCAGCGTACTTCAGCCTTGAGTAGAAAAGCAGGCTCTCCAGTGCTGAGGTTCCAAGACTACAGTAATACACTTACCTGACAGCACTGAGGAGACAGCAGCAAAGGCATTTAGCTTCATCCCACAGACAGGATTGCCAGTATGCAGAATTTCCACCATCAGGAGGATGAAGCTGATGAGTAGCAAGCTGATGTACAGCATCTCTGATCCCAGTGACAGCCAAAGGATTCCTGCCAGGAATACAGGATGAAATGTTAAAGGAAGAGTACTCCCCTCTCTCAGCCCAATACTGAAAGGATGTCCTTTGGATAGAAGGGAACAAAGGAAAAGAGGAAACACCCAAAAGTAATCTCTGCAGGCTGTGAGCAAGGGTTCAATGAATGCTGTAGGGGACAGAGTGCCTGTCACAGAGGATTGCTTGGCTCCTCTAGCATGGCAGAGCTGAGAGGAGCTAAAATGCCCTCTGTAGACAAGCCAGTATTATTCATAAACAGCAAGGAGGAAAGCAAAGGGGAAAAGACAGGGGAAGCTGTTGACTATTAGCATAAAATCTAATGGTCATAGATTGGCCACGAACACATCTGAGCTCCAATCATAACAGTGAAAGCAAACAACTTTTAACCTGGGACTCAACTAGTTAAGAACTATAATGGTGCATCCATGACTGTCTGACATGGCCTCTGGAATTCAGGAAGCCTCTTGCAAGCCTGTATTTCTCACTGAAACCCCAATTAAAATGAAAGTACATTCCTTGGGGTTGATCCAGTCAGAGCAGTAACATTGACCGCTCACTCTGCTTCTTGAACAGAGTGAAGGTACTTTCATGACGGGATTTCGAGTGGGATTTAAGTGATACCACAGTCCACAGCTAAGCTGAGTTCTACGGCTGTGCAGTAAGAATTGAAGGAGAATGAAGAAAGGCACTCTGTAATACTGGGCTGTGGAAAAGCACAGGATTCACTGAGGAAGAAACATTAATCTGACAAATGAAGCAGCACTGTGAACACTACTGTTAGCAACTATTAATGGCTGTAGAGGAGACATTCAGCTGGGGAAAAAGAGTGTGAAGAAAACCCTCATTAATGTGGCACTGACTTGAATACTCAGCATCATTAGTGCCATAGAGTCACCCAGCTCTTTAGCAGAAACAGATGAGCTGCATTCCCTGTTTAAAAGAGCTGGCTTGCTTGCTGCAGCATGATCAAGGAGAATATTTCATTAAAAGTCAGTCTTTCAAAAGTATTCTGGAGGTTGCAGGCACCAGACATGCACAGAGACCTCTGCATCATTTTCCTTGTGAGTCCAGGCTTCCCACTCATGATGTGTAATTTGGTCTTGTAATGTTGCCTGTGTATTGTGGAGCAGCTCTGCCCACACCCAGCTCAGCCAGCCCATCCCACAATCATCAGTCACACAATCTTGTCCAGTGCTAGCCTAGCTATACAATAGCATCTGCCCTAGTCAAGTTAAGATGATACTTTGTGCAGGAAAGGGTGAAAATGGCACTTGCAAATCCCCAGCATTTATTGCACCCTTGCTCTCAGGGTTTGAATGCTGACACAGGCTCTTCACCCCAGGACTTCCCCTTCACATATGAGCATCATCTGAAATGACTTGCCACCAGCCTCCATCTCAGGGAATAGTCAGCAAGCCCACACCAAGTGAAAAGCCTTCATTAAGCAGAATCTCTGTAGCATACATACACTTACGTCAAAATATACTGAAGCTATTCACAGGGTGATTTGAAACATGTGATCTCTCCTACCCAAATGTAGTTTTGTATTTAATGAAACAGGGACTTCACCTTGAAAGTATAACTTTCAGATGTCCTGTTCACTTGCCACAAAGAGATGATTCAGCTTCTAGATTCTTTGTAATAGACCCCAAAACTGAAGCACTGAATTAACATGTAGCCTGTGTGGGAGGGACTGCCCTGAGGCTGCATCCATCCTCTTCCCCTTTATTTCAGCAAGATGATAATCCCAGACCAGGAGACTTACTACATGAGATAAATCCTACTTCATACTGGAGGGAATCTGAAGTTTCTAGCACTGACTTCACAAATGGAGTAGTTTATACGAACATCTAGGAGGAAATCTTTGCTGTTTTAGCAACCACAAGGACAGGATTTCATGCCTGGCTCTTTGGGGACTCACCCTGCTGTCCCCACACAGGCAAAATGATGTTGCAGGTCCCTTGTCCCAAGGAGGTGCATTGTACAGCTAAGTGAAACACAGGGATTTTCTCTTACCTCTCTCTGCTGGTGGTGAAAGCTCAATAAAGCTGCGGCATTTCTCTTCTGAAACACAAAACCAAAGCTTTTTGTTTATAAAACAATGTAGGGAACATAGGGGAGAAGAAAATCTCTTCACCTCACTCTCTTTTCGGTGCATACATCCAGTCATCCCTGAATCTACCCATCAGACCTTCTCACCTCTGGTCTTTTTCTGACTATCTTTCCAGACCTTCATTGAGGCAAAGGATGAGAAGGCAACATTTGCCTGCAAAACTAGAAATGGCCTTTTCAGAAAAAAAGCTTCAGCAATTCGTAAATGTTACTAGCCTCTGCTGAATATAAAATCTGTTGCTACTCATTAGAATGTTACTCATGATCAGGTCTATTAAGGTTGTAGCTTGTAACAGACTGCAGATCCACCACTTCTGCTGAATTCCCATACACCCTAATCTCAGAAGAGCATTTCTAGTACTGCTTCACAAGGAAGAAAGCAAAAAAAGAACTTCCCAAGTGAAATGCTTCGTGACAAAGATGCAAGTCCCTCTTCTGTGGCAGAGACTCATACAGAAATATGGTCCTTGGTCCTCATATTTTAGGCATGTTATTTCAAAAAATTGTGTTATTATTTGCTTTGGCTTTTTATATTGGCCAGGTGCAAACTACTATCTCAGCTGCAGTTCCATCGTTATTATCTGTCTCTGTCCCTACATCCTGATTACTGCATTTGAGGGTCCTCTCCTCCACTCGGCACAATATTTTCTCCCAGACATTTCCGCTTCATGTAAGAATCTCATTTTCTTAATTTCTATCCCCAGTTCTAATCTTTCCAAATCTCCTGTGTTACTTCTGTCATCCACAGCTCTCAGGATGCTACCCAGTTTAGTGCCATCTGTGGATCTCATTAACTTGCAATTTGCTACTTCACCTAGAACTTTAATGAGGATATTCAGTAATGGCTCATCTAAACTGATCCTGAGATTAGCCTGAATAATGAAATCCTTTCTCCAGCTCAACTCAAACTCTTTTTGTTCAGAGTGGTCCTTTTTTTGTTGTTTTTATTGTCTATGCAGTTACTTCAAAGATGCACAGTACTGGGTGGCTTGTGCTTGATTTACAGAAAGCAGGAGACTGAGACTGACTGTGCTTCTACTCCTTGCTCTATCTCGTCTTTTCCTGCAACATCTGATCTGCAATCCAGATGTTACATACTTTCTGTGTTTTTTCAGGCAATGGGGTTATTCCAGGACTGTGTAGTGGACAGAAAAGCTGTTTAGAGAAATATCAGTTGAGGGATGTAGTTTCATTCCCACAAGCATCATGGAAACACAGCCCAACCCAAACCAGTCCTAAATAAACACATCTCCTTCCACAGCCCGTCTGGAAATGCTCATAACTAAAAGCACTTGTTAGGACATGAGAGTTTCAAGCATTCCCTTTGCTCCAACCACTCCTTCTGTCCGCTTTTCTTCACCAGTTATTTATTTTGAAACTCTGCCAGCAACAGAGATGAAAAATACTATACTGGAAGGATAGTTTTGTTAAAGAAGGTGAGACATTTGTACTTGGGCAGAGCTGAAGAGAGGGTAGTGGGCTCAGGGGAATGGCCCTAATGAAAGTGAATTTCATCACTCTATCTTTAGATACAAATCTCTGTGTTGACCACCTTCTGGATTAGTTCTGATCCTTGACGTGTGTGCCAGGCAGTAAAGGGCATCTGAGCACTGCAGAGCACCCACCTGTGCTGGCGTGGCACAGGTTCCAGTGGAAGGACTTGAGCAGGTCTGGGGAGGAACAAGTCATGGATGAAGGGAAGCACCAAAGGGTTCTAGTACAGGTTGCACAACCAGTCCCTGGCACTTCAGGATTTACAGTGCCAGTTCCACATGGTCAAAAATCACAAAGGAAACCTGTCAGAATATCATGAAAACTAAGAACAATGACAATATTGCAGCTCTAATCCTGAGGCCAGTTTGCCTCCTAGCTTAAGTTCCTTTGGGTTCAGATCCTCCAGGTTTTCTCTGTATTTATAAGGTAGTAATTTTCTTTCTCTATTTTATTTTTTTAAAGAAAAGCCCAGTCTCTGTTTAATAACACAAAACTACTCAATTTGGTGATTTAAGAACACCGACTATTGTAGTCCTCACAGTGATAAATAAAAATTAACATCTGCATAAAATCACTGTACTTAAATTTCCGAGAGGATCTGTACAAATTTACCCTAAAGAGCATGAAGTAAGCTGTGTATAGGAATGGAGATATGGGGAAGGGGAAAGGAGGGTCATGGAAGTTCCCATCAGGATGAACAGTGCCATCATAAAGTCACTGCCATCACCACCATCAACTGCACTTCACAGCCCCTATTTCCAGACCAAAGGGCACACCAGAGACAACCATTCTCCATTTCCATGCTCTGTCAACATTCCAGTGAATGACAGAAATATATTGACCACACCAGTGCACAGGCCTGATATCATCTAGGAAAAGGAAGAAGACTTTCCAACTGTTCTCAGCCTCCCACCTTTCAGTTTCAAACTTCCGTGGAGTAAATACAAAGCAATAAGCTGTGACTGCCCGAGCAACACACTACCTGGTCCTTCCATGCTCTCTTCACAGGAAAGCCACATCCCTGTGTGGAAGTATCTGAAGGCAAAGCGGTCATCTCCAGTCTCCCAGCTGTAGTGCACTGTGTCCTCAGATGAAACATTGCTCCCATCTGCATCAGATGGCATGGGGACACCCACACACTGGGAGGCTTTGCTCTTCCCACACAAAGGCTTGGGTACTTTCTGGGTCCCAGTGCACCAGTAGCTGCCCAGCAAGGCTGTGGTGGAGAGGGTGAGAGCCAACAGGTTCAGGATGACAGCCAGGAAAGTACGGTGCAGTTGCAGTCCCTTCAGCAGCTCCATCTACAACACACAAATAGGAGAGACCATCACACTGGCCACTTGTTCCACACAGCCTTATGATTCCCACCTTTTCTCAGCATGCATCTGTGGGGAGGGGTTATGAGCACTCTGCCCTCCTCACTACATCCCAACAGCTCACCCAGCATGGAAGAACCATTTCTTGAAAACCAGGGCAGTGGACCAATAGGTCAGCTTGAACCATTTCAAAGTACATTGAATATCTGTACTGGGGAAGAGAGTGTGAGGGCTGAGTGCATTGAAGTTGCTGAGCACATGAGCAAAATGAAAGGAACATCACATTCATCCATCTCAGAGATGACAGGGAGGAACTGTTAACCAACTTCCCTGAATACCATGTGTTACATGAAATACAATGAATACTCTCCAACTAAATGCAAAATCTTGCTGCCAAGTGTCCCAAAAACCAGTTTTTCAAGCAGTTCATTACTGTACCTAGGGAGGTAGAGAGTATAGTGATTTCTCAGTGGGAAAAGACAGGAGAACATTCCCTTATCACTGAAGGTCACACAACAGAGCAGTGACCGGCTCAGAGAGGACACCCAGCTATTCAGACCTGGCATCTTAAGTACAAGGCACGGAGCAGCACCTTCCACCTGAGCTCTCATCTGCACATCAGAAATTTGGTAGGGTCATGGGATGACATCTGTACTTTCACACAAAATCCCAAAGGTTTTTTTTCCTATAAAGAGTGTATGTTGCCACAAACATTCGTACTGATTTAATCTCATCATTAAAAGTAATTCAGTAAGCAGCTTGTGAACTAGGGACTTTCTCACTCAGAGGGAAGATGAAGACTTTAGGGTTCCTGCAAAACCTTGCACTGACTCCTGAGAACCCCAAAATATCACTCCATAGACTGATTAGATGCCATCTACCCACACATCAACTTTCATGTAATCAATGTATATCTCTTCCCACATGGCACTCCCTTATGTTTGGCATAACTTCATCCAGATACTCCCACCCTTTCCTATTTATGACTCTGAAAATCTATTCACCCATGAATAGATTCAGTTTGTACAGATGCTGCCTGCTGCTGGTCCTCTTCACTTAACTTCAGCTGACTCATGCAACACTGAATGTGTGAGAAAGACCTAGCATTCTACATTCTGGACATCATTATAAATAAACAATACAAGACACAGCTTTGCATTGTTTGTGACTGCACCACAGACTAAAGTGGTGCAGTTAGAGTCATTTTTTCTGCTAACCAGCAAGCTTGGAAACATGGTCAACAAAGAAGGTGCTGAAGCCTTTCTTGAAAATCAGGACCTTATTAGCATCTCATCACACTGAGAAAGCAGTGCCTGAAGCTGAAAACCCTTATTGAAAGCAAGAAAATTCTCGGGTTCTGAATTTTTTCTGTACTGTTTCATACTCTGGCTTCTTTTGTCTCTTCACCAGGGTATTTCTTTCTGCACCCTAGAGATGGTAATGTCTTAGTGATGCCATAACTAATAGCTTTCATGATTTGAAGGCATATTAAATATCACCATTTTTGCAGAACAGACACCTGCTAGGAAGAGTTTAAGATTAGTGGCAAACTTCTCACTGAAGCTTTTTTGGTGAAAAATTTAGCTAATGACTGAAAAGAAAATAATAGACAAAATTGCTCTTCTCAAAAATATAATTTTTTACCTGAAAATTGAAACCTTCAGCACACAAAGTTTTTCAGATTTTCATCAATGCTTAATTATAAGATTTTCTGTCATCAGATTTTGGTTTGCTAATGCTTTTATTTAACAAAAAACCCCAAAACAGTCACAATATTTACGAAAATCATCTTTCTAATTTAAATCTTCAATAGTGGGAAAAATATTCTCTCTAGCTGATTTATGACAGTAGTTGAAAGGCCATATAATTTCAGGAAGAGTGCTAAGGAAAAGACAAAAATACAAGAAACAAATGAGTCACAAGTAGGAAGCGGATCAAGGATGCAGAAGACATATGGAATGAGAAGCAAATCTGAACTACTTCCTGAAAACATTGTTAGAAAAGCTTCCCTCCACAAAAGCCAAGCACTCACTGATAAGAACCAACCATAACAGCTAGATAGCTCCAAAAGAAATGATAGTTGAATTTACCTTAGCAGCAAGTCTTTGCAGTCCTGTTAATTTGGATGAACAACACAGGAGTAGGACTCATGCTTTGTCTGCTGTTTTGTTCATCTCTATATCCTCCAAGAAACCCAATTGCTTCAAAATCCTTTCCTCCTTTGTCTGATCCCTTCCTCCTTTTGCTCACCAGTGATTATTAAATGCTCTCCTTGTGATCAGCAGCTGTTTTGTGGAAAATGGTCATTTTGTAATCCACAATGCAATCACAGCACAGCTGTTCTGGGAGATTATATGGGAAGTGATTGGTGCTGCGGGTTGGGATTAAGTGCAGAAGAGTGACCTGTATTAACTGAGTAGAAAGTTTCTTTAAAACACTGAAAGATTCCAGCCATCCCCACGTGGCAGCTATTTGGGAGCTTGTATGAGGAAAATGGCAGCTTTTGCCAATGCTGCAAGGGAGGAGCAACCTTAGCTTGGAAACTGCCAGCACCCTTGGCATCAGGTCACCCCTTGCACTGTGCACTGTCTTAGCAGAATGGCAAAGACCAAAAGCATCCCAGCCCTAGGATATCTTCCTGCCCACACCTAATAGTTGCAGAAAGGACAGAATAAAAAAAAAACAAAATGGGAAGAGGAAGGTTTATACAACTGCATCTGCTCTAAGGATTGAGGATTTCAGTCCCTGAAGAGATACCAGTACCACTCTTCTCATGGACACATTTGGGAAATTTTGTTGCCAAAAGGAGCCTCTTTGCAGAGCAGCTGCTGAGTAGCAGACTGACACCATAGCATCATTTACCATGAAGGAGGTATTTGAAACAGCAACTAGTCAAGCCAATAGTCAAAACATAGGAGAACAAGGTAGATTGTCAGTGTCACTTGTAGTGTCAGCTTCTACCAAAATGTGAAGGTCACTGGGGATCCCAGCTGGTTCACATTGGATCAATTTGGGAACCTAGTAGGAAGAGACAGAGATTCACATTCACACAAAGTCCATTCTGAGCTTTTGTCCTGAAAGATTAAAGGCTCTCAAAATACCTGTGTGGTATCAAACCCATGAAAAGTAAGGACATCACCTCTCATGAGAATGTACTAGGTGCCAGGAGCAGAGCTGCACTGAATCAAACTGCAAGGGAGGGAAGCATCCCAAAAGAAGACACATCCTGTTTTCCCCACAAGCAAATTGCTCAGTGCCAAATGGGTGGAGCTCGCACCACAACTGGGAGGAAACAAGGCAGATTCCCTGCATACTGCCCTGCCAAGACAGAGGAAATCAGTGGTCCATCCATTCTCATTCCCCATGTCCAACACCAGAGCCCAGAGGCTGGGGGCAGGTGCAGAAATATCTCTGAATGACAGCACAGCCTGTGACAGTCCCACACAGCACAGGGAGCAGACGGAGAAGTTCACGGTCCAGTATATGGGCTGTGCTATCCTGGGCTCCTGGCCCTTCCTGCCCTGAGCAGAATGGGCAGCAGCTCTGTGATTATTTTAATCCCAGTCGCTGCATAAACTCCTCTAATATAGACAATCATTTCTAAGACGGACTAAGTGAAAGCAATGCTAAATGTCCCTGTGCTCCATGGACTGCCAGCAGGTTTCTGATTATTAAAAGGGTTCCGTTTGAAACAGGTATACTTCCTTTACTGAAGAAGGTAGAACAACAGCTGATGCTGTTTAAAAGGAGAGTGATATCTTCTTCATTCTTTTTTTCAGTCTGTCCTCATCTGGACATGTTAAATTTAACTTCTAAATGCTCAGTTAATTAAAAAAAAAAAAAAAAAAAAAAAAAAAAAAGCCTGTTTTCAAAACAAAAAAAAAAAAAAGCCTGGTTTACAAGCTCAAGAATAGATAAAGTCCATCTCTACTGATAATCCTTAACACCTTCCTAATTTTAAGCTTGGTTAGAGTATCATTAAAACCCAAGATTCTCTGTCAGTTTCTAAAGCTGGGTTCATGGCATATAGATTGATGCAATTAAACTGAATTATTTTTGTACGGATAAGAAATCATGTTGGGAAATAAATTATTCAGAAATATGCTATGGTTTAAAAAATATGCTTACACCACATTTTGTATTCTGAAAAATGGCAGATATTTATCCTTCCAGAAGATGGCAATCTTTCTCTAGTCGTCTTTTCGGGAGTCTCTCCTGCTCACGTGTATGCTGGGGGGAAGCAAAGTTTAGTCTTACATTCCTTCCCTTGAAATTCTTCCCCCCCACCCCTCCCTTTTTTTTTAACATTTCTATGAACACAAAGTCTTTACCTTGACTCTGAAATGAGGTGTGGGTCTGTTGCCTGGAGTTATCTGAGGTTGGAAACACTTGAAATCACTGGAAAAATTTAAAAAAAAGAGGAATGATTGCAGGAGTTTAGCTTTTGCTCACCTTCTGCCCTGCATGAAACTATTCTTTCTAACACTTTTCATAATTTTGTCAAGTATCACATTAAATTTCCCCAGACTGTTGCACACAACTCATAGAACACCAATACCAGAGCATGTTTCCTGATGTTCAACGAACTCCCCTTTGCAAAACTATGGGAATTTTATCTGGTTTTGGATTGGATTTTGGTTGGTTGGGTTTTTTAAAAAAAAATTCTATATTAACCTCACCTCAATCTCACCTATTATAGACAGGAAAATCAAGCTGCATCTGTCTTTCACCCTGCTGTGCCCCCAGTTTTCTCCTCTTTGTATCTGATGTTTCCCACCATAATTTGGCTTGGTGAGAGTTTTTGGATGTCTCTTTCTCTTTGAACTCAGCAGCAGCCAGTCCCTGGTGACTCATTTAAAATTTGCCCATTGAAGTAAATGCTGATAGCAGTTGATTTCCTGTGCAAACAGCCAAATTCTTGACTTATAGAAACAAAACAAGGAAACAATATGCAAAAACCCCCCAAATATTTGCACAGCACCACTATGGAGATAGCCAACTCTAAAAAAGCCTGAGCATTGACAAGTGATTAGTTTTTATCCTGGCTCTATCACCATCTATATCCTGGCTTGGGTGTATCCTGCTCCAAGGTGACAAATTCAACTCCCAGGAACGTTGGTGGAAAAGAAGGTCAAGGAGACCTTACTTATAGGGCCCAAAACTTGCAATATTTAACTGGTGGGTCTCAAGAGGCACACAATAGCTCCCCATGCAGTGATCCTCCAGGGATACCAGGGACCATTTGCTGTCCTGACATTGGCTCTTCAGCTGACCTGAAGAGGAAAGGAGGAGAGGAAGGGTGGCCATTTACACCCACAGAGTCAGCTCTTTGAAAACTGGACAAAGACAGGCTCATACTCACCCCTCATTCCACACATTCCTTGCACATGACACTTCCCACAGCTCCTGTTTTTGCTGTTTTTACAGGAAGATCATTGAGAGCCGCAGTCCCCTCCCTTACTGTCACACAGAAAGGAGGATGTCTCCCAAGTGACAGTGACATGGAGAGAGCCAGACTTCTCAAAACCAGTGACAGACTGCAAATGCCAGATTTCTCCCTGAGCTCTGAATAATTCCACTCAGATTGTAACCTTTATTTAGCTGTTTGCATGATGCATTAACTCTTGCTCTGAAAATGACCTCACCAGGCATATTTTTTTCTAGTCTAAGCACATTTAAAGGTGAATTCTGTTTTCAAAGATGATCAGCTTACATTGCTAGACACTGAGAGTGTGGCAGAAATAAAGATTGAACTGGACTAAGTAAATGCATCTTAAAGATGGACAAACAAGTCAGTCAGTTTGGATCTAACTACTTTTTTTTTTCCTTGTACTTTTTTTTTTTTTTTTTTTTTTTAAAAAATATTTTTTTTTGTTGTTTTTTTTTTTTTCTCAGAACAAATCTTAGTTGGCTGGATTTTTTTCCTAATCTTTATGGTTGTCAGCCACTCAAAAAACACAGAGAGCAGACATAAAAAGAAAGAAAAAAATCAGATGCAGCAACAAAGACTTCGAGGACTCACTAGAGATTCTAGGTGTCTCAATTTCTGAATAGGAAATATAAGACTATATATTATATATAAGGTTAGTAGGTTGCTTTTCACAGAGTACTTAAACTCTAGGATGTGCTCACCTGAGCACACAGAAAAAAACCCAGTATTTATGTAATTTAGCTGACCATAAACTGTAAACAGATAAGAAAACCACAAATTTATACATAGATCTATAAGGATATTAAAGAGGTGCCAGTATAGAAAAAGGTCTGTACAAAACTCCAAGTAGATAAGCACTTACATTATCCACTGCTCATTATTCCCATCTGCTCTTCTGAGGCATCCAGTGAAATACTACAAGCTGATTATGGATTTGCCCCCATGACTTTCTGTCTGACTGAACATGTAGTAGCCAAGAAATTCCATGAGATCTGACCAGATGCTTTGAAATATACCAAGTCTGTCATTTTTTGATGGTTTAATTCTTTCTGAGCTCGCTAAATCATCACAGCACATTATATCAGCCACTAGATTGGCAGGGCATCCACTTCTGCAGAATGAACCTTTGTAATTTGGTAGTCCTCTCTATGAAAATTGTTGCTACTTTTAAATCTACCACTGATGAGATCTCAGTCTGTTACTACTCAGAACCACAAACACCCAGACTCAATGACTACCACAGGCTCATGGGGTTTTTTATCATCAAGGGGAATCACTGCACTGCATAGTCTCTTCTCAGATGTAACAAAGCTCAAAGAATTTTGGATAATCACTTCTAGGTATACACAGAACTCCTACTGGAGCTATAGCACATTTTTTTCATACAACTAACTGGTATTGACTGTGCAGCAGAATATAATGGAGAACCCATCACATCCTTAGAAAAGTTATTCCAATGATTAATTAACCTAATTCTTAAAATTTTGCTCTTGCTCTGTAAAGCAGTGTCTGCTTTAGTTTTCCAACCTGACCAGGTTGCTCCAACACACAAATAAATACCCAGTGATTTCCTAAAAATGTTATTGTAAGAGTCACAATCAATGTGTTTCATTAGAGGTACACAGTGTGATCTAACAAGCTGGCTGGTGGCCCAAATTCTTAGTTCTGTACTTGGCTCTGACACATAATTTTCCCCTCCCATCAGCCAAGTCATTAGTCGTGCGTTTACACTGCAGTCAAAGCAGTGGCAGTGATGCAGAGTGAACATTCAGTGCTTGTTTTAATTGGGTGTTGCTAGGAACTTCACTCCAGCAATACAGCGCACAATGCAGGCTACAAACCTAAGTCCAGAAATAGAGTAAACTGTGCTAAGCTCCATATTGCCATGGCCGGATTGATAGCTCAAAATAGTCCTTGTTTCCATACACTGTAAAGTTGGGTCTTTGGAGTCATTCCCACAGATGCAAAGCTACACCACAGGGGATGCTTGTCAATACTGGAATCAGCACAAAGACAGCAGAAGACATTCTGTTTTGGTAATGACAAAATTTGAGGACTTAAAATTAATCTGTGCAATTAAAATTAATCTGCGCAAAGAGTACTTCACACATACCCAGCTGATCTTGTAGACCAGAATATGTTTAATATGTTTTAAAGCAAAAAAATCCCAACAATTGAAACAACACAGTTAAGCCACATTGCACTTTGGTTTCACTCATGGAAATGAGAAAGCCAGAGCAATTGTTTGCTTTAATTTATCTCTTCCTCCATTTCACTATGGTGAATCAGAATAAGCAGAGTCAGAGGAAGATTATCTAATCCATCTATCTACATCACTATGACCTTAGCACCCTGAAGAACTTCAAGCCTATTGTTAAATTTTTTTGCAAGGGAGATACCACTCCATCCTGGAATAAAGTCCCTTGTAATATTTTTTTTTCAATCAAATCACAACATAAACCAGAAAACTTTTCCATCTCTGCTAAATGCCATGGTGTCTATTCCACATCTTATAAATGTGTATTATGGAGTTGGCTTTTTGCAAATATTGAGATGAATGCTATATGTATAATGTGGGAAAGTTGTACTATATTTCCTTTTATTAACTGAGTTTAGAAATGTGATGAATGTAAATTTTCTAATTGTAACATAGTGTTAACAGTAAAGATTAGGTTTTTTTCTTTGTAACATCTAAACTGGAAAAACCAGGAGGTAGGGAGAGTCGTCCTGCATTCCTGCATGGAGATTGCTGACCAGAAGCTATTGAACCTCTGTTATCAAGTATCTTATCCAAAGAGAGATGACCAAAAACCTTGAGAGAAGAGTTTATGGGACCTATGATATCAGACAGGGTGGACCACCCCAGTTGAATCTACCAGATGAAATGACTGGGGGGAGTTGAAACGGAACAAAAAAAAGTGATACCCAAAAAGAGTGCTTGAATCATGCATTAGGGTCTATTGAATATGCAACACAGAGATCCTTAAAACAAAGGATCTGAAAGGGTAAGGAGTGTGCTGGCTGGCTTGGTGCCAAGCACCCTTGGCTGAGAAACTGTTTTTGCTTTATTTTCTGTCTCCTAATTGTCTATTTTTTATTTTTTATTAAACTTATAAATTTTTCTAAGAAAGTGAACCTCTTTCACACACATCTGATCTGATTTATTTATTCACATGGATTGTTCTTTTAAGGCCATTGGAGCTACATAGTTTATTAAAGTTCTACTCACATACTAGTATTTGAGGAACAAGTACCTCAAAGGAAACATCTAAGCTAGCAGGAAAGGTCTGGAAATCTAAAAGAGTGAGTAAGACAGAGAGTTAGCTTTTTCAAGGCAAGGCGTGGGAGGTGTTTTCGTTCTTTAGCTATTAAAAACTCGTTGCTTTGACAAGAGAAAAGAAAAGGAGGAAGAGAAAATGGGAGGGGAAGGATTAATGAATAAAGAGGCAGTATGGCAATAGATGCAGCAAGCACGGTCACCAGAAGGCATGAACGAGTTTCTCAGGCTTGGTACCCTGACAGAGCAGGGGTGGTAGCAAGCACAGATCAGAGGAGTCAAGGTCTAATATGCTTCCTGAAGAGAATAATGAGACCAGCTTTCCTTATGGTGCTGAGCAGAGGGGTTTTGCTACAGTGGCTACTTTGAAAACAATCATGCTAGATATAACAATTGCACCTTTTATCTTTCTGGATATCCTGATGGAGGGCATCTCCTTTTTTCCTCAGATTTGATGGAGATTTGGGATTCCTTTCCATTCCTTTATGGCATTTTGGAGCTGTGGCTTCACAGACAGTCTGCTGTTGAGTCTAATCTCCATGGTTCATGCCTCCCATGGCCTCACATGCTGTGGTGGGCAGATGCTGAAGCTGCCTGTGCACCAGGGAGGAGACAGGTCAGTGTGACAGAGCAGCAGTGACACACCGATCTGGGGCCCTGACCCCATGCCTTGGAGGCCCAGTGAGAGCAGGGAATGACAGGAGCAGATGGTGTCACTGCCACAGGCATAGGGTGGATTGCAGCACGTGTATGCTGCACCAGGGGAGTTTCTGGGCACTCAGGCTTCCCTACAAGTCCTGAGGGAAAGGAGTGCCCCATTGTTGAAAACAAAATATTTTGGAGACAGCCAGCAGAGAAATTGGGTGTCTGCCTCTCTTCTGCTGCTTTTTTTTTTGTTNTTTTTTTTTTTTTTTTTTTTTTTTGTTTTTGTTTTTGTTTTTGTTTTTTTTTTTGTTTTTGTGTGTGTGTGTTTTTTTTTTTTTCTTTTCTCTCTCTTCCTCTCTCCACACCTCCCTGTTTCCTCATAGCCAGGTTTCCACATGCCCAGGCAACCCCAGTTCCATGCATGGAGCAAGGACATGAGTTCCTGAGGGTGACCCAACCATGGAAAGGAGGGGGCCAGGCAGAGTGGCAGCATCCTAGCCCAAGGGAGGCCAGAATGAGGCGACCATGTGGCCACAGCCAGGGGTCTTTGTGCAAGTACATTATAATCTGGGTCTCAAATCAAGTGTTATTTTTTCCATCAGGCTCACAGTTTAAAAAAATTAAAAAAAATATATATAAACAATTGTCCTTCCTAGCCCCTGTATTTTTTTTTTTCTGAGCAAGCTCAAGATGCAATATCTCAAAACCTCATTATTTAGCCAACTTTGTGTGGGCCTTTTTCATAGATTGCCACAGTTCCCGTACCTCAGGTGTTCAGCCCTGGCTAGCAGTGATCCCTGGGGGGGAACTAAGGCAAGGACGAAGATAAAAGACAAAGGCGCTCTCAATCTCCCAGGAACACGGTCCCACAGTTTATTGTAGAACCTCCTCCATGCAGTTGGGATGATTAAGAGACCGAACCCCTGTGCCAGGGGTCTTTTATACCCTCTTAGGAGGAAGGGGAGGGGAGGGGTCTGCCAGCCTATTGGGGCTGACCTGGGGCAGGTAAGGCTCAGGTGGTGTCGGGTAGTGAGGGTATGGGGGTTTCTGGGTAGGTACAGCAGATATTTTGTGTGAACAGAAAAAACAACACCCAGTGAAATACAAACTAAAACGACTTTGTGCAATACAACAATAGATGACAAAAGATCTGTTTCTGACAGAAAAAGTGTGGTTTATTTTAATCCAAGACAATGCTCAAAATGTGGTTTGTTGGATTTATTTAAAGAAAAAGTCATTAGGATTTTTTATAATGTGGATAAAGCAGAATATTCCCCTGCCAGGCTTGTTCTCAAGAAATAGCTAAGTGGTCTTGACTTAAATTAAAAACAAAATCAAAAAGAGCCCTATAAAACTACTGAAGCAGACATGAGCTAGATGATGTTGGTTTCAAGTCTGACAAAGGCAAAAGCAACCAAAGCCAGACCATGTGATGGAAAGTGTCTGTTATAATAAAGAGGCAACACTACTAGCAATGTCTGCTGTTTTCCATGTACCCATTAACATGCTAATCTCAATGTTAGTCTTTCCCAGGTAGCCAAGGATTATTATTGCTGAGCTTTACAACTAAGCATTAAGCATTGTGGCTAAACACCTTAACTGAACAAGAATTATTTGCCATCACCTAATAAGGTAAGCATGAAGGCAGGAGAGCCCAGCTAGCATGTTACCACAGGCAGAACTTAAAGAAATTAGGTCAGGAAGAATGGAAAGGAAACTTCAGAATCATCTTCCAAACAGTGAAAAGTTTGGAAGTACAGTTTCTTATGGGAAGCAAAGGATGCAGAGTGGATAATACACTGGAAAATGTGCAAGAATCTAGCACGAATTGGGCTAGGCTAGAACGTAAAATAATGGACTGGATGAGGTAGCAAGATTACACAATCTCTACTACCCATGGTTAAAAAAAAATTTGCTACAGTTTGCATTGCTTGAAATTCTTTCACATGAGTTACAGAATCTCTGAGTGAGGCAGAATATGAGGCTGGAGCAAGAGAGGTGGATGTGTTTCCTGGATGACAACAAGAAGAAAGAAAAGAAGTCTTCAGCCTGAAAGAGGCTGTGAAATTAGAAGGCTGATTGAAGAGTAAAGGAGGGAACAGAGCTTGGAGGCACAGCTCCCACCAGGCTGAAACATGGGTGAGATACACTGAGAACACCATGGTGAAGATTTAAGGGCTGAGCAGTAGTAAACAGGGTGACTTTGAGAGAGCAGTGACACTGTGTAAATATGCTGCGATCACTCATGATCAATCTTCAGCTCTGGGTAAGAAGTAGGAAGGCTCAGCTCCTGCTCTCTGCATGACTCTCTAATATTAATTTTCACCAACAGAGTTTTTAATTATCAGAACATTTTGATTAGGGGCTTTTCTCACACTCTCCTTGTCCTTAAAACAAGAATTTTCTGTTTTGCTTTGGTTTGAACTCAGATTTCAGAGGGTTGGATTAAAACAAGGGATTGAAGAGCTGGTCTTTCACTCCCATCCAGTGCTGGAAAATAAATATCCTCAGTTACTCCCATCAGTCATGAAGCCTCACACACTGCTTTACCAATGCCCTGCAATCCTAACTTTCAATATCCCTGGCATTTCAGTTCATGACTGGATGCAGTGAAGGTCAGTCACACCCCTTTCAAAGCAGATCACTGGCTTGTGCTGGGGCCTTTAACACTGCTGGTAAATCTGTCTGTGTTGCAATCTAAAGGATACCCTTGGGCTCTGCTAAGGGACACCTGCAGTCCAACCTTATTGAGCAATTCCCAGCTGGCCCAATTTGAGTTCAGTCAATCCTACTGTACCACATTTATTATTCCAGCCTTGGAACATCTCTAGGGCTAACAAAGCAGACCAGGAAAACAGCTCCCTCTGCAATCATCATGCTCCAGGTTTGGTACAAAGATGATGTGGGAAGTATGATATTGCTAAGACTCCTAATGAAACCATTCTTGAGCTAAATGGTGTTTCTTTCCACCCACAGTCTGTTACAGACCTTAAATGTGTGCTTCGTGGCTTTGTTGGAGCAGATCTGATGTTCCCCTTTCTTCATAAATTAAAATGCATTCTTTAATTATTAAATGAAATTTAAAATCAATAATGAAGTTCTCCACAGATATTCTTAGCCATTTTCACAGCTGGCTTAAACTCTGCACTGAAGATCTAGAGACTGTTCTTTAAAGAGCTCTTTTGAGGCCCTCAAGAAGCTCTGAGATCCTCTAGAACAGAAGACCTACTGATGTCTTTTCATTGTTGCTGATGAAAAAGCCTGTGGGACTCAGATCAAATCTGACTACAGATACAAACTACAGGTTGTCCCAGCACCAATTGCTGCCTTGGGGATGTATTCAGGAAAGCATAGGCAGGGGTGCCAGAGGAGCCATACATCCAATCTGGCTTTGTTTACTGTATTTCCTAATGCTAAGATTCTGTACTATTCCTTCTCCACCTTCCCAGGCATCCTGGGTCTTGGTGTCCTGACTCAGACACCCAGCCCACTAGCCCACAACCAAAATGTACACGCAGGAAAAATGACCTGATGTCTGCAGGGTGTTAGCCAGCTTATTCCACCACTGCTTGGAAAATAGCCATGGCTTGGGATGCCTATGTCCACTCCCAAAAAGCTGCTCTCTCTTTTTCTGAGCCCAGAGCCTGTCTACTAGGTTATGTGTAGGTGCTAAGACTTGTCACAGAAGAGAGCAGCAGGGAATGCAGGAAGTGCCACTTCAATCTTCTATCCCAGAGGCAGATTTAATGAAGTGCTTTCCACAGAGCTTAGGGCTCCTAGCCGTGATGATGGAGAATTATTATCTTTACAATTGTTTGGAGGTTCTCACAGAGGCTTTCCCTGCAGTGGTCACACCTTCCAGGGACACAGATGCATCAGCTGGACACAGCAGATACCTGCTCTGACCCCATGCACAGCATTCATCCTTAGGTTTCTCTTGCCCACATTGTGGCCATGGTTTCTCTTAAATTTCTGTCTTTTTAGAGTAACATCCACAGTGGATTGAAAAACTTCAAATGTCAAGGAATTTACTATCCCTAAACTGTCCCACTAGCTAACCAACCTCACAGTTCAGAGTGCACACCCTATTTCTAGATGGTCTTCACCACCAGTCAGTGAGGTGACTTCTCTATTAGTAACCTAAGCACTTCAAGACATGCACAGGCCCTGACAGGTAATTTTCCATATTGTTCACATGCTTAGTGGCAAGTTTTGGCTTGTAGCAGCCAGTGTTCTCTGAACAACAGGAGGATACTCTCCTAACAGCAGGGCTGACTCTGACAACATGGGTCAGGGCATCATTCCTAACAGATTTGGGCAAGGCTACCTTCTCTGGGGAAGAAGAAGTTTTATTCGGATGGATGCTGTGCCATTTGCCCTCAGGTTCAGAGAACTAACCCTGGATCACTTTATTTACCAGTGTAGGTGTAGATTTTGACAAGACTTTTCCTGCCAGCACTGTTTACTATTAGAAATCTATCTCTCAGGTGAAATATTTGTGGCCTTTGAATAAGTCAATTCCTAACTTTCTTTTATATAAACTACATATTGAGTCCTTTCCAGTTTTTAGCATCCTTTGAGAACTTCAAACAGGGAAATAGAAGACAAAACACCAGCATGATCTCACCAGCCAGGCCTGTACTGCAGGCACTTCCCAGCTTGCCTGCCTCTTAGGAGCATAGCAGAAGGCAGAAGTCCTCCTGTCCTCACCTGTGTGCCTTATTTCCAGGGTCAGGAATCCTACAGATTTGTGCCAACTGGAGAATACACCGATCTTGTCCTTGATAGGAGCTCTCAGGGAATCAAGACTTTAGAGGGTGCCAAGTTATACTTCTACTGCTCAGCTTGGACACAGAAGTTAGTGGGAAAAAAATGAAAATATTGTCCCACTAGCTATTCCCCTCATACATTTCAGAGTGACATCTTTCCTAATCTGTAGAGGTTTTTAGCCTGGTGTCTTGGTTTAGAAAGACAGGTACCTGCCAGTGAAAGCTGGCGTTTCCCTTGGAATAGAGAACATAAACCCCCTCCCCCAAATTATTATAATTTTTGCAATTAGGGTCTTTCAGGCAAAGATTTGGGAATAGGAATAACAGTTCTTCACTAGGAATATTAAAAAATACAAATGTAGTAGTACACAAAAAAACAACCAAGCAAAACATGCAAAAGCCCTAGAAAACCCTGACAGAGTCAGGGACACAACCTGACAGGCTGTTGATCAGGGTATTGGAAGCTGTCCAGATGAATCCTCCTGGAGTAACAGATTTGGTTCTGTGGAGTAGAGCTTATCCTGTAGAAAGTCCAGTGGTGGCGAGAAGGGTCCAGTCTTCCTCCAGGAATCCAATGGAAAACAGGATGAAGTGGTGTTCCTATGTCTCACTTTTATATAGGTAGGAATGCCAACACCCCCCCCCCCCCCAACTAGGTGGAGCATCTCACAATGGAATGATGTATTGTGTCATGTCATTGGTGAGCCTTAATGGCCCATTATCAGCAGATATCCCCCGAGGGTGGTGAAGAAAGTAAGAAACACTGCCCCACCTGGTTTTAACAGCTGGGCCATTATCAGAAAGCATCCACGCCCTTCCCCCCTGGAGTAACAGAGATAAAGAAAAAACATATCCTGCTTTCACAGATGAAATAGAATACACATTTTTGGTTCCATAACCCAAGACACCTGGAGACTATTTATTTTGATTCCCCTATCCTCTATAGTGGCACTGTGAGACAGGATACTGTCTCCAATCTCCCTGTCACATCCCAACACATACTTTGCTATAAGAAGGTAGCCATAGCATTTTGTTGTTCAAATGCACATCCATATGTGCAGTTTGAGCTGACCTTACGGTTGTTGTCCTCCTCCCTGTCATTTATGTGATATGCAAATATGGCAGAAATTAAATTTTCCTGATAAATGAGTTCGGGAGATGATAAAAGATGACATCCGTAGGAACACCACTAGAAGCACTTGCTAATAAGAGGATATCCCCTGGCAGATGCTTTCTGAAGTCTAACCATCAACACACTTTCCAACCGTGCAGCAGGGGTGTTGTTGGTTATTTGCCTCTAACCCTTCCACCCACAAGAAGGTTCTGCATCACAGCCCACAGACTTACACACCATGGTCTTGTTCATTCCATGACTACACAAAAATAGCTCCCATTCAGTCTCTTTGCCTCTGTGACTGCAGCAAGGCTCCATCATTTGTGTTCACAGGGCTGCTGGTAACACCAAGCCAGGGAGCCACCGCAGTGCTGCAAGTTAGATGTGAACATAGAAGGTGTCACACGGTCACTACACCAGCTCTCATTGACTTACGGATACAGTGATGCAAGCTTTGCACTGTTACAAAACAAATAGTACTGAGTTTCAGCCTCATCAGCCCGCAGGTGTGACACAGCTGTCACTGTGCCTCAGCACAAATGTCACTGCCTTGCTAGGCAACCATCACAACATGGTAATGGCCTGTCAGTATACCACAGAAAGGTCTCAAGGCTGAGTCTTGAATCTCCAGGACTTCTTTTATTGAGCTCTCCATGGTCAGGTAGCCCAGGAGACAGAGATTCTCTCCAGAAACCAATATTCATATGAGTAATAAAAAAGAAAAAGAAAAAGAAAAAGAAAAAGAAAAAGAAAAAGAAAAAGAAAAAGAAAAAGAAAAAGAAAAAGAAAAAGAAAAAGAAAAAGAAAAAGAAAAAGAAAAAGAAAAAGAAAAAGAAAAAGAAAAAGAAAAAGAAAAAGAAAAAGAAAAAGAAAAAGAAAAAGAAAAAGAAAAAGAAAAAGAAAAAGAAAAAGAAAAAGAAAAAGAAAAAGAAAAAGAAAAAGAAAAAGAAAAAGAAAAAGAAAAAGAAAAAGAAAAAGAAAAAGAAAAAGAAAAAGAAAAAGAAAAAGAAAAAGAAAAAGAAAAAGAAAAAGAAAAAGAAAAAGAAAAAGAAAAAGAAAAAGAAAAAGAAAAAGAAAAAGAAAAAGAAAAAGAAAAAGAAAAAGAAAAAGAAAAAGAAAAAGAAAAAGAAAAAGAAAAAGAAAAAGAAAAAGAAAAAGAAAAAGAAAAAGAAAAAGAAAAAGAAAAAGAAAAAGAAAAAGAAAAAGAAAAAGAAAAAGAAAAAGAAAAAGAAAAAGAAAAAGAAAAAGAAAAAGAAAAAGAAAAAGAAAAAGAAAAAGAAAAAGAAAAAGAAAAAGAAAAAGAAAAAGAAAAAGAAAAAGAAAAAGAAAAAGAAAAAGAAAAAGAAAAAGAAAAAGAAAAAGAAAAAGAAAAAGAAAAAGAAAAAGAAAAAGAAAAAGAAAAAGAACAAACAAAAAAAGAAACACAAAAAAAAAAGTGCCTCAGCCTGCTTTGCAAGCACAAGTACAATTTGCAGCTATGAACTTAATTTCCCAGCCATCATAATGTACTTTTCTCCATATCTGTTCCTTTTCTCCCCAAGGCAAATACTTCACTATCCATCATGGGCAAAGTTTCACGGGCTATGTTCAGCCCTCTTGGAAAATACCATACTTAGCACACTGGAAGCTTAATGTCATTATTGTCAGTACAAAGACATCTCCCTGAAGTCTTGCCCCTGATTGGTAACCTCTAATGGGGCACTTAGAAGAACAAGTTTTCCTTCAGCAGAGAGCAAGGTGGTATTAAGTGCTGAGCACTAGACAAAGCCAAGAAATCTGTGAGTCTTATTGTGCTAACCCTTATCTCCAGAAACACCTTTGACATGCGGAATGTTTGTTTGAGGTGATTACCTGGGTGGAGAGGTTGTTTTTGCATAAATTATTTACTTTAAAAACCACAGTTATTTGCCTCCACCAGTCTCACTACTGCCCTGTGTACCTCAGCACTAACACACCTCAGCATTTGAGCGCACTGGGAAGAACTGCAAAGAGCTCTAGGAGAATACCTGGACCAGGATGCATCTGGAAAGAGACAGGTGTCCACTGGGGCCAGTCATTAGCACAAAAGAGCAAAAATAGACTCCTACCTCTGCTGTAAGGGCTATCAGGCAAAGTAACCCCAGGAGAGCAGGGGGCACAAGTAAAGGGAAGAAAGACCAAGCCTTGGAGAAAGGCATCAATTCCTTTGCTTTTCCCTGTCTCTGCCACATCAGAGGTCTGGGTAAGTTTCAGTTAATCAGCAGCACTTGAGGACATGGTTTAGTGGTGAACATGGTCGTGGTGCTGGCTGGACAGTTGGACTTGATGATCTTAGAGGTCTTTTCCAAGTTTAATCATTCTATGATTCTGTGAAATAAACACAGTCTAGCAGGCCTTACACACAACAGGGATGTGCTCCCTCCCACCCTGCAGGTGAGAAGTATATCTGATTCTCTTCTAATGCTCTGTGCTTCTGAAACTCTCAGGACCATTCCTTAACAGCTGCCTGAAGGGAGCAAGCAGTAGAATTGAATGGAAGGGCATGGGTTTGGTTATACCAGTGACACAGCTGCACTGATAAGAAACACCTTAGAGTGCAGAGGAGAGATGGAAAATCAGCACTGGATTACTCATTAGAAGGAGCCTGTGTTCCCTGAGGTCACTGGCAACGCTCACACTGGGTTTTTGTGGTGCAGGGTCACACCCATAGTCTTCATCCCAGACAAAGCAAGTTCATTTCCTGGCCTGCACTATGTCCTTCTGTGTCCAGTCCAGCATTGGAGACCAGAACCAATAGGCTGGGTTTCCCTTGGGAAGCTACTCCACACACCAACAAAAGTCAGTCCTGATATTCAACTGAAAATTTCCTTTCTTTACATTACACCACATACTTTCTTCTGGATCTTGTCTCTTAAGCAGCATATTCCACTTGCCTCTGTCCTTACAAGACAAAGTTTCATCACTGTGTATGCAAGCCCAGTTTTTCAGCAGAACTGCCTGTCCCAGCCCTGCCCTGCCTTGCTTCACCACCCCGTCAAAAGGAAGCACAGTACTTGCAGTCGTGGGAGCAAGACTCAGATTTCCAGAATTATTAATAAACCACGATCCCAGAGCAGTCTGTGGGAGCTGCAGCAGTGACCATGTCCAGCTGCCACAACAGGAAAAGAGGCTACAATCCCACTGGGACTGGTTACCTTCAGAGGAAGGTCTTGCTGCTCCTGATGACAGCATTGTGATCACCAGAAACTGAGGTGTGAAGTCATTGTCACACGTATAGAAATACCTCTCAAAGTATCAAAACTGAAGGGAATTATGAAAATGGTTTTCTTTCAGGTTAATCATTGTACTCTGAAACAAGGACACAGATCTCTGTGATAGCCTGGCTGTGAATGCCTGGCTTCTCAGCATTGCCATAGAGCAGATAATGGTAATAATCATTAGTAGTACTATGGTTTGGTTTGTTTCCTCAGACTGTTAGAATAAGTTGTCAGTAAGAGTAATGAGCATTGTGCTTGCTTTTTATGCCTATGCAAATTTAATGCCAGTGCTACGAAGTTATTAATTTGGCTCTATGAGGCGTTAGAGACACTAGCTCTAGGCTAGTAGCCATATTCCCCAAAATACATGTCTATTCCAGATGTTGTCTCCCTAAAAGAACAATTCAAGATGGATAAAAGAAAAAAAAAATAGTTACTCATTCCCCAAAGTTATTAACCCTTCCCAGGGAAACAGTCACAATATGTGAGTCAAACTGAGGTAGTACATTGGCTGAATATGGCCCAGATATCTGCAGACCATTACATTATATTACATTTGTGGGGCAGGCTGGAAAGCTAAATTGAGTCAGACAAGTACCTATAAAATCTGTCATGGTTAAGTCACTCTTGTTCAGTGGTTTATTGCTATCCTCTGAGCTATGACACATGAGCTAAACAGTGCCTGTAGTGGTATGACATGAAACAGAACAGCATAAATAACATCCTCCAGTAGTTAACTTATCAAAAGGTGAATGGATGCCTTTAGTCTCTCTGGGACTGAGGACTAGAAAATTGAGACAGATCTATTATAATATATTCTTTCATCTCTTAAGTGCATGTACATACACTATACATCTATTCTTTTCAGAATAGGGCTCACTTACTTGAAGAGTAAAAATTCAACAGCCGGCCACAAATGGTTCCCAAATTATGCTAATGTAGAAGAATACCACCTCTCTGGTCTGTTCAGATTTGCAACACAAGAAGGAACAGCAAGGCAGATGTTTCCAGGCAAGGAAGCAAACAGTACCTTGGTGTGATGCCAGAAGTTAAGGTAGTTGGACCCATTCATATCCCAGAGATCCAATGCAGGGTGAAACACCTAAGGCTGTTGGTAAAAACCAGTGAAATCCCACAGGAAAGGCACAGGGAGCTGCTGGCCATTCTCAGGACATAAAAGCAGACAGACTCCCATTGGGGAACAAACAGGTCACCCCCTCACTTAAAAAAAAAAAAAAAAAAATTACTTTAGGGAAAAGACATACCTGTGTCCTCTGTGCCAGGCCTTAAATCCAGACCACCAATTCAATGATCTTTGTCCTATTAGTCATGACAGGGGCATTTACAACCATGATGAGTAGTGTTGCAAGCATTGTAAAGCATTCCATGGTGTAGTCATACAAGAAAGCCTAGACAGGCTAAGCAAACCCTGCGATAACAAGTAAATCTCTGTTCTGAGGTATTTAAAATTGAATTACAAATTATCCAACTTCCTAGCATGCAGGGGTCAGATTACAGCAATTTACTCTATGGGGGCAAGGAGAATTCAAGAAATATTAAGTTTTATTCTTCAGTGGTGGAAGTCCCTAGAAGCCTGGGTGAACTTTTCTGCAGATAAAATGCAGCCTACAGGGCAGTGGCTGGACCATTTGGACAGTCAGTTGTGGATGTTGGAACCTATGCAATTCTTCAGACAACTCATTTTAACTGTTGCTGGGTATGTTTAACACCTCAGAAAAATAAAGCTCCCTTTTCTAATTGCTTCCAAATTGTGTATTTGGAGACCTTGAAACAAGGAAACCCCTAAACCCAAATAAAAATTCCCTTGTAGCAAAGAAAGTCTCAAAGTGTCACACTTGTTAAAAGATGTCAGGGTCACTGGTTTCTTCACAGACTCTGCTCACAAGGCCTCTTTCTGCCATGTCTGCAACAGAGTATTCAGACAGGTTACATTGATTGGATTTCAAAGCAAGGAAGGTCAGAAGAGGTCTTCCAGCTATGAATGGCCTCCAGATGTGGGCTTTTCTTATCCAGTCCTGGAGGAGGGGGTGAAAATGCCTTTCATTAGTCTTATAAAATGAAATGGAAAAACATTATCTACTGATGAGTCTGGGCAACAGAGAAGGTGGAGTCAGAAACTGGGCAGAACAGAATAGGAAAAATAAGCAGGACTACAGCTGAAATAGTTCAGGATGTGTATCATCCTAAAAGCTGTTGTCTCTGAGGGGGCATTGATCATTGAACAATATGGCAGGCATCAACAACAGAGGCATTTGAAATGGAAAAGCCCAAATAAACCAAAACATAACTTTGTTTAAAGAGAGAATATTCTCTTCTTTCCCAGAGCTGTGACAGGATCTTAAACTGTGAAGAACCTCCAGAGAGGCTGTGTGATGGCTTCTGGGTGAAACTGTGCTAAGCCACAAACAATATGCTTCTCCTACCAGCACGCCACAGTCCTGGACTTTTACCTAATTATGCTTTCTTCTGCAAAGATCGTCTATGGACCTCCTCCAGCTTATTCATGCAGAATTATTCTCCTTAATTGAAATTTGTCTCCAAGCAATGAATCTGTGCAAGCTGGAAACACCAACATCCCTGAGGACAAATTTTACTCTCAATTATTTCTGCAAATGTACTACTCACAGTTGCAAATACACAGAATCCAAATTTCATTGCTGATACAAAATTTGGTATTTCCTGCTTGGACAGGTGTAACTGTTTGGATCAGACAGCCAGAGCATATTTACTGCATGGGAAGACTATGTCTTTTCTATCTACTCAGTGTCTAAGGAAATCTACTTCCCTGGCAAAGCTAATAGGGAAAACAATGTTGTCCTCATTTTAAGAACATTACCACAATCTTTGCTTACTTTCACTCAAAAGTCCCTATTTCTGGATTATGGCATGTCCTAGCACACCAGTGCAAAGAACATTAGAAATGTTCTTAAGAGATCTCAGTTCTTCATCTGGAAGTTTGTTCTCTATTCCAGCTCATCAGTTCACTTTCCACATCTTCTGCAATATGCTACCAATGGTCAGATAATAATGTGGGAAATTACTGTAGAACAAAACCCCCCCAAAAACAGCTTTACTAGAAATGTAAGATGATCTGTGCTAGCCCAGACTGAAGAAGCAGTATGTCTTCTCTTGCAGTCACCTCACTCAGGAAAGAAGTATATGAAATAGTGGAAATACAAACTGTATCCCTGTCTGCCTTCTCAGCTCCTATCACCCTGCTGTTTAGGACACTTCTGATGCAGAGATAATGTCTGTGCTGCTTCATTTGACAATCTCCAAAGGAAATAATCTGCATAAATGTGCCCAACCCCTTCATGGATTGTCTTCCACCAACAGTCTGTGGCAGAGTTCCATTTTTCCTTGATGTGGAAAAGTGGAAAATCGTAAAAGTCCATAGCTTGTTTATTTTAAACCTGTTGCCTAACCAGTTTATTGAGTGCCATTAATTTTTGTGATATGGAACTGCATGAATGTTAGCTCTTTGTTGACATTTTCCCTACTATTTGTGATCCCCTTTCAGACATCTCTTCTTCAAGATTAGCAATCTGTGTTTACCCAGAAACTATCTCCTACTTCTGATCATTGTTGATGTCCTCTGTTCTCTTACTAGTGTTTCTTTATGCTCTTCAATGTAGTAACCAGAAGCACTCACAACTTTCAGACTGTCAGCAGACCATGAAGTACACAGAAGCATAATCATGTTTTTTGTTTCTTCTTTAGCCATTCCTAACATTTCTTTTTGGCTTTTTGACCTCAACAGAGCCTTGAGAGATTGTTTTCAGCAGCCTGTCTGCAATGAATCCAATAATTTCTCTGCTGGTAGAAGCTGACTTAGAGACATTCAATATATCTGTACAGCCATACTGTTTTCTTCCTAGTGGAATTCTATTGCATTTGCCACCACTGAATTTCACCTAACAGGGAGAGCCCAGACCCTCACTGCCGGGAGATTTTCTGCAACCCTTTGCAGTCAGCTTTATGTTGCCTCTCTGGAATAACTGTGGGACTTGAGTAAACCCACTGCTCATGTTCCTGTCCAGACCACTACAAGTGTGTTGAGTAACACTAGTGCTACCACAGAGCCTTGTGAGGTCCTTCTGATGAGCTCTTTGTCGAGACTGACCATTTGAAGTGCTCAGGTTGATGCTTGTTTTCTTACTTATGATCCCATTTACAGAGCTCTCCAGAGCCAGGGCTTGCCTCTGAGACCGATCCAGTGCAAAGGAGTACCTGGCACCAGCCCTTACAGATGCAATGTACTCAGACAACAGGTATGTGAGGCCACTCTTTGTGATAACTAGACCGAGTTGTTTTAATGACCTGGACCTTAAATCAAGAAAATCCATGGATGCAAGAAATTGAACCCAGATGCTAACTAGTGTCTGTGTTACTGAGTTTCAGGGCATCTGAGGGCTGCATAGGAAAACCAGGGTTACTGCACAAGGAAGTTTGGGGCTATTCACACCAGTGGAGGATAGGGTGCAGATCTGCACCATTCCACTGCAACTCCTCACCTCCATCTGCCAAGAGTACGATGGCTTAGATCAGTGGGCCAAGTGTGAGCACACCCTCCACTCCTCTCTGCCAAACCACAGGCTCAGCCAGCATGTCACTCTGATATCCTCTTCTGAAATACCCCAGCTCCTCTACATTCAGCCCCCCAGAATCTCCCAGTTGGGATTCTGAACTGCAAAATATGCCTTCTGCTCCTGACTTTATAGCTGCCAATAACCTCATAGTCATTTGCCCTATGGTTTCAGGTGCCACACTGTCTCCAAGGTGAGAGGGGCCACCTTTGGGGGAAAGCAAATAGGAAAGTATCCCAGGCATGAAAACGCCTCTGTGGTTCTCAAGATAGGAATTTCTCTCACACCCATCCCCTCCCTCTATTCCTCCACACTGCTTGGCACAGTTGCTGAACCAGCAGCAGCAACAGCAGGCAAGTTTAGTCACTCCAGCACCTGGGTATCAATTACAACTGAAGGTGGAAAACAAGCAATCAAAAATAAAGTGTCAGCTTTGCCAGAGGATTCTCCTCAACTCCCAGTTTGGGCCTGCTGCCAGTTCTCACCCTGCTGTACTTCAGCATCCCAGCTCTTCCCATGACTGGTGTTTATTCAAGCAGAGGCATTTCACTTCACATGTCTTCAGCCTTCATGGAAGGAAGAGAATTTCCAGAGCTGCTTCTGTGAGCAGCATCGAGCAACCTAACACCACTGACAGCCAGGACAGTCAGAAAACAGAAGCTTCTTTGTGTCCGGGTCAAGCCCTCCCATTACTTGTTTCTACCTGCTGACATTTCCCTAGATGGCAGAAGGATTTTTAAATTACAGAGACAAGCTGGCCTTTCTTGTATTAAGAACTCAGCTTGCATGGTACCCAGCAATTCATGGGCTGAGCAACAGACTGCCTTCAGAGACTCCTCTCCTGGGAAGCAAAACCTCTACACATCTCTGATTCAGACCCTCTCAGCTTGGCAACCCTCTCCAGGCATTTTGGGAGGCATACAGTGCATACCCAGTGATACACACTGGCAAGCAGCATCAGCTGCTGCTGGGACAGAGTGCAATGGAGAACCATCAGTGGCCATTTGTATGAATATTGGGTGGGATCAGTTTCTAGCAAAGAGAAAGGCTGGAATTCATGTTTCCAATGCAGCCACATATCCCGCTCACCTAAAAGGGGACAGCAGAGACAACAATAAAACCTTCCTGAGGGATGAAGATGCACATCAGCTACCAAAGACTTTGCACCTTCCATTTGTCATTGCTGTTTCCATCCTGCTTTAACTCTGCAATCACTTATTTTGGTGGCTGTAGCATGCAGATGTCTCTCTTAACTTAGAGAGCTTCACTATGCCCACTCTTTCTCCCATGGCATGGATATCACCTCTGCACGGAGCCATGAAGGTGACAGCACTGGATTGGAGCAAGAGGATAGGAGGCAGCTCAAAGAACCTCTGTAAGCTGTGGAGCCCATAAACATTAGTTGCCTGATCAGAGCTGGTCTGCCCTGCCACACTACTTGTCCTGTCACACGATGAGTCCATTCTTGCTGTAACATTTGGAGACTTCAAAGGACATCAATGCCTCCCTTGTCCTCCTCTCTGGCCACTTCTCTTATAGACAAAAGGATTCCTCAGCCAGACAGGTGGAGTTGATGGTGATTTGGTTGAAATAGCTGTCCTGCAAGTGATTCCTGAGTCAGAAAGGCCTCTGTCCCCACCATTGTAGAAAACATTGTCATTTTAAGGAGTACAACCAGCTTTAAGAGATGTAACACAAGTACCACACAGATGTTCCTAACACACGTCTCGCTGCCTCTTTAGCTACAATAACAGAAATAGGACATTGGAGTGCCCTATCAGCTGCCTGCACACTGCCTGCCCCAACACCCTCACAGCAGCACTGTAAGGAGGATCAGACCCTGCACTCAGAAGACTTTTGCCCTGTTCTTCTGGAAGTGATGAAGATGATGGTGTCTCTTGTTCCTCTGTGCTTCACTTGACCCAAAAACTCATAATTCATACCAAACCTGGCCACCACAAAACTGTTGTTGAAGGTTTTTCAGCCTGTGCCTCATTTACCTCAGTCTGACCCTCTAGTCCAATTTTGATGAGTATTATAAAGTAGATCCATTCTATTGCACATAACAGGAGATGTAACTTTTTTTTTTTCTCAAGGCAGTACCTACAGCTCGAGGGCAACACTTATGTTTCTGTCCAAGGTTAAAAATCTGCATTTTTTTCAATTCACCTCCAAAAGTCTTTATTCTTTAGCTGTATCATGTCCTTAGCTTCAATTCACCAATCCTCACTTTTTGTCACATACCTCACAGGGATGGAGGTGTTCAGACACACCTATCAAATCCAAGCAATCATTTGGTGACCTTGAGATGTTTTGCTGAATTTTGTTCACACTATAAAAACATTATCCTTAATAAGCAATGAGCACACTTGAAGTCCAAAAGCCCAGGCTTCTAATACTTTGTGCTTTCTAATGACCCTCAAGGCCTGGCAATGTGGTGAGTGCTCCCTTTCTCTTTCATCTTGCTAGCTCATTTCCTCCCCCATATTCCCAGTATGGAGCTGCACAGGGATATGACACCTTTGACTATGACTGGTATGAAGGTAACACAGACTATCCAGGCAATTCCTTTGTCCCACTCAATTCCTTAGTCCCAATCCCTTGTGACTATGCTAGAGAGAAATTCCTTGTCATAGGATTTAAGTGAAATCCTCTCAGGAATTAAAACCTTTAGCTTTCACTGTCATTACCACTGGTAGGGCATATCTGGGGGTGAAATATGGCTGTTAGATCTGTGAATGTTGGAGGGACATTAACATCTGAAGAGGTCTAAATGACATGATCTGTGTTCTTCTGTGCTATCACATTGCAAGCTCTTCTCCAGCTCTCTCTCTTCTGTCCATGTTAAATTGTTTTAACTTTATTTCTCTTGCAAGTTCCAAAGGCTCACACCCTCTGAATAACTAACTTTGAATTTATTTTCCCCCAGATAACAGGTTTGCATTTTTCCAGTTTGAATCTTGTGGTATTATTTCCTGCCCATATCCTGCCTCAAGCACAAGGGAGCCACACAAGCGGTGACTGTACATTACAAAAGCAGAAGGAATGGAGTCATGAAAATTTTTGTGTTTGTGAATGCATAAGGCACAGACAAGGAGTGGGTATGCACAAAGGGAAGCAAAGTATAATTTATGTTTCCTCTCAAAAGTCCAATCAAGAGCTGGCAAGAAGCAAGGAGGGCAGGAAGCAAGGAAGGAGAGAGAGCTTAGCTAAATGTTCAGTCTTTTTGCTGTGGTGAGAGGTTTTCCCCTTACAAATTCTCTCTTTACCACCAGTTTCTTGACATGCTGGCACTGCTTCAATCCTTGATTCTTTAATCAGGAAAACTGTCATGAGGTCAATTCAAGTTCTGGTTCTGTCCTGCTGCAAATGAACTCAAAAACTGGCCCATAGTGTGACACAAATAGATGTTTCCTCTTTCAGAAGGGAACCATTGCTCTGCAGTCACATGAATCATTTCCCTCTCAGTCAGGGAATGAAAAAGCACACCTAGAGATTTTCCCCTCCTTCTTCCATGCAATGGCAACAGAAAGGAGAGGCCTTCCCAGCCTCCTGCCAGCTGTCTGCACTTTGTCCAGGAACTTGGAGCTCAGAGGCATTATCCTTATTTGCTGCATCACCCATGGTGTTCAGCGCTCTCTGTCCTGCCCTGACCTTGTCAATGTCTAGCTGTCTTTGCATCCCAGAGACACTTCCCATGTTTTCTTCTTGTTACTTTGCACTGAGCTTGGTGCTTTTCCCCCTCCCATCAACCCTTCTCCTCAACAGGAGACCAGTATAGGTAACCTCTAGGAAACCTTCCCTGGGCTTTTCTTTCCATTTAGTTCTGAAAGTGATCTTCCTGCTTGGTTTGCTAATATGCCAGGTTCCTTTCAGTCTCTGCCATCTATATTCCCAGGCTAGCATTCTTCTTGCATATCGGTATAGCCTGTGACACTATAACATTACTTAAAAAAATGCATGCTGAGATTCAAAAAAGAAAGATATTGTGGAAAGTGAGAAGCAAGTACAGAAGCCTTCATGTGCCTTCAAAACCTTACCTCTGGTTGCAAAAGGAGATTCTACAACTTTCTCTGAACACCAACATCTGCTCTAAGAAGAAAATCCAGCAAACCTTGAGTAGAACTAACACATGCATACAGCATGTGGGAGCAGCAGATAAACAGAAATATGTTCCATTATCAAACTTCAACCACAGTGCAAATGGCACCTTGCCCTTGCCTTGGCCTTTTAGCCAAGGTACATTGCTATGGACAATCAACACAGTTGCAGGACAGATACATTCAAGCATTATCAAGCAGATAATTCACTTTGTTGTCACTGAATGAAAGAAGAACAGTATGGCACTGTCAACTTATGTCATTTCTTGGTGCTTGTAGGATTTTTGTCCTCTACAAATGTGGTAAAACCTATTGGTGAAGCAACCAATACTGTGCAATGCACAGTACAACAGTCACAGAAGACAGAGTTAGAAATGAACCAGGAGCAGGAGAGAGCAATAAAGAAAACCTCTTTGATTGCCAGAATGCATAAGAAAGGCCTTCATGCACAGGTGGAGAACACCACCAACCACCAACCCTTTGATGTGGAGTGGGAGAGGTTCTTGTGGAAAGTGACAGCTCTGGTCTGCCAGAGCAGAGGTACCATTTGCACATTATAAGGAAATATCTTCAGCTGGGCTGTTTCCAATGGAAAAAAGGAAGAGACTAAGATGGAGGCTAACGTAAAGGAAAATGAGATGGGGTCTGCAGTTTTCCTGCTCTTATAAAGGCAGGGGAAGACCACCACATTTCAGATGGCTCTCACCACACCTTCTTTTGCACCAGAGCACAGAAAAGAAGTTCATTTTTCCAGGTTTGGGTCTCTGTTCCTAGCTCCAGCCAGCTCATGCTGCTTCCTCCATGTGCTCAGAACCTCAGCCTGTGGATCATGTTCATCCTATCCAACAGCACCTAGGAAGCCAAGATTGGTCTACCCATCCCCTGAGAAAAAGTTCAAACCCCTCCACCACTTATAAATGGATTGCCATGAACCCAAGCCCACAGAATCTTCTGCAGTGACCACAGTGTGACTGTCAGACAGTCTGAGATGCAAGTCTACCCACTGCACAGCAGAATCATACCTCCCTTTCTGACATAAGAACAAAATTATGGTCCTTTCCAAACAGAAGGACAAAACAAAATTCCAATCACTATGAAATTTTGGTAGGAATTATCTCCTTATCTCATGTCGATATCCATTTTTTTTATTCCTGTTAGGAAACAAGGGAACTTTTGGATCTTCCCAGATGTGATAAGTGAAGTGTGGGGAATGTATTCTGTCATACATCTCACTCACACTGCTAAAGTCCTGGAGGGAACTTATTCCAATTTTTACCTGTTAAAGCTTTGTGACAAACCAGGCCTACACAAATGCTATAAACCCAGTGGATTTTCTATTCAATACCTATCTTGCACTTCCAAAAGATCAGTCAGTCTGGCAACCCTCAGTGATTTTGGAAAAATCATATGTAGATGTTTCCATGGGTTTTGTTCATCATACAGTTACCAGAGTACTTAGGATAGAGATCAACCCTGACATAAAAAAAGCAAAACAACCAACCAAACAACAAAAAAACCAACAAAGAGCAACGCCCCCCAAACAAACAAACAAACAGAATCCTGCAAAAAAGAGATCAATCACTGCAAAACTCAAAACAATAACCCAACCCAAAAACAAAACTGTGAACAGGAAGAGTTACATCTGTTCCGTGTTGACTATAATCCACCCTTTTCTTGTATCATTGAGTTTGCAAAGTCAGCCACCCTAAATACTGGACATCTAGCAATCTTTGGAGCGACAGGAACATGACAAGACACATTAGAGAAATGACCAAAACCACAGAGGTGGGACTTCCAGTACCTGCTTCCTCAAAACTGAGTGAAGCTATAAACAAGGGAACCACTGCCCTTTCCTCTCCAGTGGATGACTGCTCAGATTTGAAGCCCTGCACATTCAGGCATGACAAATGAAGTTTATCATACAGCTGTGAGATTTTTCCTATGTCTCTGCAAATTATTGTATCACGTGGATAACCCCACAACACACACACAAACACATCCTTTACACCACTACAAAGCAATATGAAACTTGCTGGTTTCTATTTCTTTAAACCCGCACACCAGCTGAGGCTCAACCACACCTTTTCCATGTCATGACATGTGTAGAAGTAGTGAACATTATATCATTTCCAGTTGTCCTGCAACCAGCCAGCAAGATGATATAAGAGAGAGGAAATCTTTAGGTGGAAAGACATGCTATTTTGACTGAGGGGGGCTTAATATGCAATATGTGTTTGCAGATAGTTAGCCAGAAAAGCACATCCAAATAGCGTATAGTTAAATTCCAGTTGAGAGCATCCCAGAGAGCATGGGAACTCAGTTACAGAACTTTCCCAAGCATAGATTCTTGCATCTGCAAAAAGTGCAGAGACATCACGTATGGTCGATTTCTCCTGGTACCCATAGTCTCTAAAACAATCTGTTCTAGAGGTTTCCAGCCAAGCCTGACCATGCCTCCCCCACTCCTAATTCTACACCCCATTTCCCAGTCATATCCTCCATTCCTCCTTCGATCTGGGCTTGCAGAGGCTTAATGCTCATCTTATCTAATGTCACTGTGGACACCTTTAATGCCAAGAGCTACAGTTCACAGACAGTAGTAATGCCTGCAAATGTGTGTGGCACGGCAAAGAAGCAGAGTTAGAGCAGCTGCAAGTTGCTTGTTTGGGAAGAACTTCTGCAAAGGCATGGCATGCATGGGAAAACTTCACCCTCTCTTTGCCTGGGAAATGCTAATCCAGATTCTCACATCTTAAATTCTCAGGGATTTGACCTCACCACCTCCAATTAACAAACTGCAGGCATTCAGAAAAGCCTGTGAAATGAGTGATGCTTAAGTCAAGGGACAGCATGAAGTATGGCATGGGGATCTTAGGCAATTTAACCTTAGTCTGTCAAACCTGCAGAATGCTTAAGACTTTTGATCTCATATTGAGACTTTTCATGTCAAGGGTTTTCTATTGCAACCCATCTTGTGGAAACCATACACCATAAAGGAAGAAATTGCTGCAGACTCACAGAGGAACCAGCCTATTCTCTGGATGAGCATATAGAGTTGGTTCTCCATCACACATACACAAAGACTTATTGGGCTTACCCTTCATCTACAGAAATAGCTACATAAAACATGATAAATCTTATCAACTCAAAACTTTCTCCTTTAAGCTACTGGTAGGAAGTTCTCTTACTTCTTCCCTTTCTCTGTATCCAGATGAAAGGTGGAAGTATCACAACAAGCTACCAATCTGTTCAATGGAATCTGAACTCTCCCCTGACCATGCACCTTGGCATGAGAGGGATAGTCTCTCTTCCTTAAACCATGATCTTGCTGACATGCAGCATTGCAGCATTGCTCCCAAACAGGAAAATCTATCCACACTCTTGTTCACTTGACACGTGCTGTTACCCCCTTTCATACCTAGCTTGACAGGTCTAGCAGCAGGGATGAAGCCAACAGTTGACAGGGTACCAGTGCTCCTCCAGGGCCATGGTCATAGGACCTGTCCAGTTACTCTTCTCTTTGCTGGCTGGGCACCAATACTTCCAGATGGAGAGCTAGGAAACAATGCTCCTGTGGGGAAGCTGATGCTGATGCTGCAGAACACCTCCACCTCCCTGTGAAGCCTCTGATACTGGCCACTGCCTGTCACAGCCTCCTGGGTTAGAGAGCAGTTTGTACAAAACTAGTTTGCTCTCTCTGGACAAATAATGCTTTGCCAGTCACAGCTCACTTCATACCCAGCCTCTTAGGGGGCTCCACTGTTATTGTCCCATGTGAGTGTCTTTTTGGTACAGGTGTTCTGTCTGCTGGGTCCCAGTAAGGAGTTCTGTGATTGCAAGCAGCTGCTCCCTAGCAGATGGGCAGTTGCTTGTGAACAGGTCTGGGGTAGAGGATACTTCAGCAGATATGAACTCTGGTCAACAGAGTTTGCTTTGAGATCCTGTACTCTAGTATCTTATATGGAGCTGAGCATCCCTCACTCAAATAAACTCTGCCAGGGGAACAGTGCAGGGGAAATGGATGGTGCAGCTCAATGGAAATGCCAGCTTTTACTGCAGGGTAAGCAAATAAACTTTCCTTTCCCTGAATATTGTAGTCATATATATCAACAAGAAACACATTCTAATTCGCAGGTATTAAACATGGTTAGGCTTATTTTATCCTGGAGGAAAAAAGACTGTCTTTACTTTCCATCAGTGGAAAAATTCCCAAGGGATTGTCTTTGTCCACCATATGTGTCATCTTTGCTGCTGTTTTATCCATAGTTCTTTTCTTAAGCAGGTTGCTATAGTGTAAAATTAGACCAAACACATATCAATAACACCAGATAGAAGGAATAATCTGAAAACCAGCAAGATCTTTTAATGTATGTAGATTTCAAAGAGAATCAGCTTCGTTTTTCACATAAAGGCAATCCAATGTCATCCTCATTAAAGTGGGAAAGGTTTTTGCCAGGTATTTTGTCAGTATCTGCTTATCTCTTGCTGGGCCTTGCAAAGGCAGAGTTGATTCCTTGCAGTAGCAGACAGCCAAATCTGTTGCAGTATGGATCATATTTTAACATGGATGCTTTCTGACAAACTTCTTCCCCTTTCACCCACATCTCAAGTACATCCCTATTCAATCTTGACTGTAGCATCTACGAGACAACTCCACCAGCCAATTTTCAGCAAATGTAAAGGATCTATTTTTAGAAGTCTTTAAGATGGCAAGAATTGCTGACCTCAGAAAACTCTGAATAACAGGCTCCTTATTTCTTCTTCCCTGCCTGCTCTCTCTGTGGAAGCAAACCACCAGTATCTGGCCAAATTGATCCAGAGTCACCACCAGGCCACAGCATTTTGAGCACCTCTACTCCTTGATAGATTCCCAAAGGTCTTGTCCATGCCAACCTCACAGGTCCGATTTGAACCCTCCCGTTCTGTCAGCCTGAGAGACCTCTCTCCATGCAGCACCGGGAGGAGATGTGGTGACTCACCCAGCCTCGTGATCACCCCTGCCAACCCACTGTTTGTTTGAGTGATATTATTGTTGAAGCCCTGTTGTCACGTTTGTAACTATTTTTTTTTTTTTTTTAATTTTAATGACAACCAGAAGTTCAGATTTATAAACAGATGCTGTTGTGGGCCTCTCTTACTCAGCTGGATCAGCATCAGCCGTTTTTCCAGGCTGCGGTCTCTGCGCTGCACACTGAGTCAGAGGCAGCCCTGCACAGATTTCTTTGAATCGCTGGTTTCCTCCCAGAGACTCTTGACACCCTGCCAACAAAACAGGGCGTAGCTCATTAATTTTTTTTTTTTTCTTTCTCTTTAAAGGCAGTCTGATTCATAGTAACTCCTTTAAAACAGAGTGGAAAGACACCACCCTCCCACATCACCGGAGGAAACTTAAACCACCACCAGGTCACTCCCCTTCACTCCCGCTCTGCTATCCAGGACATCGGTGCTCCAGACCAGCACGCTCCTTCTACAGGTGCCAGCAACAGCCCCAGCCCACACGGTAAGAGTTACTCTTGAAAATCCTCACCAACTTTTCTCCCTCAGTGGCTGCTCCCCTCTCCTAGCAGCACCAGTCTGCCTTTCTCCTCTGCTCCTTCACTTCTCTTTGTCTTGGCACTCAAGCTGGTATGCACCTTCATTTTCATCTTTTGCTTTGAAATCCAGCTGTGTTATGGGGCAAAGGGGCACTGCAAGGCACCCTGGTTGCAGCCTCTGAGTGTTGGCAGCAGCAATGTTATTTTCACCTCCAGGACACATGCAGCCAGGGTGCAGGCACAGGGTGCTCAGCCTGGGCCAGTTCACGCTCAGGAGCTGCTGTGTGCTTTTGGAGTAGCATTGTTGAAAAATGTGGGAAAATGTCTGTGTGAAATTAGGGCTGCAGGCTCAGTTTTTCTGGCACTCAAATATTTCTGCTTGTCTCTCTCCCCTCCATAATTAGTTTCCCAAGCTCTAATTTAAAACAATAGCACTCATTTCAAGTGAAGACTGAGATGTCCCAAAAGGTTCAGACTCTGGGGCACAATGGAGACAATCTCTCTTCTTCTAGGGTTTCGGGCTCCTGAGGCTGAAGCCAAGCCCCAGTTCCTGAGCAAAGTCATGTGAAGGGTAGAAATGTGTGTTATGCCTTCTTTGGCAGCACAAACACTGGAGTGGGGAGCACTGTGAGGCAAAGTGGGAGAGCGGGTGGAATTGCTAGGAGTACCACAGCCTGCTGGTAGGGTGTGTCAAGGAGACAGAGATACTGATGGGAATTGTAGGATTGCAGAGACTGGCAATTTTCCTTCCTCACCTGCCTTTTTCCATACAACTGCCCCGCCCCCCCCCCTTCCCCCCCCCAACTTCTTTCCCTCCTCTTCTTCACCATTTCTCTTGTTTCATCTTTCTGCTACAGTTTGCATCCTGTGGTCAAATCTGAACTATTTTTGAGGTCTGAGAAAGGGAGTGCAGCAAAGCCAGTTTGTTGGAATCACACTGGTTCCAGTTGTAGGAACTCAGCCCATCCCTGCAGTTTCAAGCGATTGAGAGAGACTGAACAGTATTTAGTATTATACATCCATGAATGGGTGGGGCTCAGGCTGGGACTGTGGATAATTACAAGCTGACTGTCACTTTTAGGATGGATTTTGTGAATTTTTAAGTCCCCTCTGGCCCTGTTTCTTGTAGCTCAGACATGCAGTGGTGCTTCCTGACTGAGAAATAAATGTGTTGGAGTGGTGGGGAAACTGAGGCAGCAAGAGTTTCCAGGGCAGTCAGAAACCAGAATGCGAAGAAAGCATTTTTGGAAGTTGTCGCTTAATACAATTAGCAATTAAATCATATTGATATTAAAAAAATGCTGTGGCCACAGAACAACTTTCACATAGAAGCTTTGAATTCCTTAAGGCACCTCTGAGAGCATATTTGCCCAGGAACTGCCCACTTAACCTTTCTGGATGTAGTGGGATTCTTTTCTGAGCAAACACTCGAAGGAGGTGGGCATGAAAAGTGTGAAAACTTGGAGCCCTTTAGCTACTGTTCTATGATAACAGGAGTTTAAACCAGCCGAATGCCTCCATCCAGTCCACTGTGAGCATTGAGAGTGAGGACCTGAAAGCAGCTTATTTCTATTTGCTCCCTTGGGGATTAGAACTGGGAAGGGATCAAAACTGAGGTAGCTTACTGCAGTGTCTGGAAGCATCCCCTGAAACGAAGTGTCTTCCTGGGAGGCCCTGCACACCCACCTAAGGAATTCCTGTCAGTAGGCTTCTGTGGAAGCTCCCCCAGCTATGACTAACCACCCAAACACGGTCTGAGACATTCATCCCAGCTACCCCTGTGTGAGAGTGGGGATCTCCACTGGGCACATGCCATCCTGAATGAGACATCTGACAGCTAAGCTATGGAGTCCAGCCACACCCAAGGACACAATAATGCAGGATTGAGTGGGATCCTGTGAGGAAGCACCAAGTTTTGGAGTGGGTGCCACAGCTGCAGGGCTGCTAGTGATCCCCCAGTGAGACCCTGCTGAGGAAAGAGAGCCCTGGGCTTAGAAAACCGGCTCTTCTGGCCTAACCGATGATCTTTTAATTTTGCAGTGTGAAAGTGATTCAAGTGCATGCAGGAATTACTGTTTGGTGGTCTGGGGTGGAGCAGAGGTTGTATTTTGAAGCAGTTCTGGGAGATTTGCTGATAATAATAGCCAGCATGTTTGGTACAAGACCCACCTCAGGGTCTTGCTTATAATGAGATTTGGGGAGATTTGCTGCAAGCACTAATCCTTCTCTCTATTCATCACTGTCCCAGCCACAAGCAAGATTCACACATGGTACTCAGCCTGTTCCTGTCTCTGTTTCCTCAGAGCAAGCAAAAGCAGGAGGGATCCTGCTTCCACAGCCCTGCCCACTCCCATGGGGCTTCATGGGCCCCATAACCCCCAGCTGGCTGCTGGGACACCCCTCATAGCATACTTCCCCTTGCTCACCCCCCAGTTCGCTTAGTGCTCCCTTTGCTAAATGCTGCATGGATGGCAAAGGAGGATGCTCAAGTGCCCTGTAAGGCAAGAAATAGAACTACTTAGACCCCTTTGATCTCAACAGGTTCCTGTGCCTGTACCTTTCAATGGGGAAGTGACAGCACTGTCACCCAGCACAACATAAGGGAGGCTGCAAGGCATGGCACTCCTAATTTTTTTCCTTCTGTTTTCCAACAAACAATTAATGAGATAAAACTAAAAGATGGGATTTATTTATCCTTCCTTCAAGGCAAGGAGAAGTAAGAGGCCTGGAGCTGCTCTTTTACTCCTCTAAAAGGGAGGGTGAGGAAGCAGATTTCCAATCTTCACATCTAAAGATGGATGCTTAATATTTCATTGGTCTTTTCTGCTGAGGCAAAGCAGCATTCACAGAAAAGGATGGCCCTTCTTCTCCAAGGCCCTGCCAGGGTTGATAACTAACTCATAGCCTCGGTGCTGTAACAGTGGCAGTGAACAAACATGCTGAAGCACGTTTCAATTATGCCTGTATTGATCCTCTGTCAGGGCCAGTCCACACCCAATCATCCCACAGCATGACACAGAGTGTAGTGGCTGTTCCCCAAATAAACTGCCCAGAGGAAAATCTGGAGTGCCGCTTAAGCTGCTTTTTGCCATTACACTGCAGGGAGAGCAGCAAAGCAGCACATCTGGGGGCTGCCATCTGGAGTGTGATTTCTTCAAACCCTGCTGGGAGAGTTTTGGAAAGTACCTCCTTAGCTGAACAATGAAAAAAGGAAACTCTGGCCAAATTTGCAGCTTCATGCACCCCACTCCTCCTGAACTGTTTTCAGGAGGACAGAGAGTATATGGAAGCTGCTCTTTTGGTAAGACCAAATATAGGTAGGCCCATGCCTTGTCATAGAAGGGAGGGACAGGTTAGGACAACTCAGCTCCAGAGCCTACATTGCCAAGGGAGTGACAAGTTTGCCAAGATCATAATTAAGATCTGACCCCTTTACCCTGTGAAAACCAGTCTGTAACAGTCATGGGGAGAGACCCATGATGAGAGCCCAGGGACACATCTGGGCTAGGTCATCCCCAGTCCTGCAGGAAATGAACTGAACTCTGAGCACTGGAGTGGCTGACACACATGAACAGTAACTCATGCTGAAGGCTTAGCTCTTATAATGTGGGGCCACCTGGAAATATGTTTGCATTTGAGGAAATCCAGGGTGAGGACCTTTGTTGTCCTTTTGCCCTCACAGGGCAGAGTCTGCTGAATAAGGGGAGTTGTGAAACCAACAGCCACACTGGGTCCATCGTCCACATTCTTCTCATTCCAGAGAGATATCTTCCCTGTATTGGCTCCAGCAAGCCTCTGGGAAGGATAGTGAGAGCCATGGGAGCAAGAGGGGAGAGCTACAAAATGCTCAGATCCTGGAGCAGGCTGGTCAGAGGATTGCTGAAGACCAGCTCCAGGAATGTGGACCACTGCTGAAGGAGGGCTGGACACATCCACTGGCTGTGACAGCTTAGGCAGCTGAGCCAACTGCCTGCTAGCTGGTCTCCAGCAGCTCGGCCAGGCCAGCATGGTGTGCCCTCATCAGGGGAGCTCTTGATGTCTCCAAAGCCACATGTAACATGAACCAGCTTATACCATACTGATCACTGGTGTAAGGACTCCTCTGAAAGCCATATTTTGCACCATGACCACCTTTATCCCATCCTGCACAGAGCACTGACCAGCTCCAGGCTGCACAGCATCCTCCTACGTCTGCTTTATACACATGCTCCCCCTAGTTCATCACTTGTGCACTTTGGTTGAAAAAAGGAACTTTCACACAATTTTGCATTTGAATCCTGCAGTCTTTTCCAAGCTGACTTGCAGGAGCAAAGGCACCCTGAAAGCAAACTGACCCAAAAGCTCAGATTCTTTAGATGCCCGAGTTACACTGACCTCAGTGTGTCATAGGTTGTACTGGCATGTGCAGAGGTTTTGCAGTTTTGAGAGACAGACACACTATAAGATACAACTTCTTTTTTAGAGTTACACTCCTTTGGGAAAGAAAAAAAAAAAGGAGTATCTAGACAAAACTGTCTGTGTAAGTCATAGGACTGCAGTTTCAATACAGGAATGTATCCAAAATCACCGCTGATGGGGGCTTCACCTTCCTTCAACCTCTACCAAGGAAGGGCTGCTGCAAAGAGGAAAAGCAGGAAATCCCACCAGAAGTGATCTGTGTACTTTTGCTCATCCCAATCTTTCCTGTAACCTGAGTTTTCCTGTCAGAGCTGTCAGATAGTTTCTCCCATGTGGACACTGCCAGTGTGGCACAGATAGATCTGTGCACCCATACACAAGCTGTGCACACACACAGACACAGAGAGTTCACAGGGAACCCACAGATGCACACTCCCATTCACAGAGGGAGCCACACAGAGCTGTAGATGCACACCCCTACACACAACACGTCAATGCCCAGACAGTCAGTCCTCCCACAAATGTTTCTCGTGCATCTCAGAATTTTGTTGGAACTCCTGCCAGCAACTTCGGGGTCTAACTAACCCACCCAGGGACCACCCAGTGCTCTAAGGGGAGAGAGTGCTCTGCATCACACCTCTGGAGGTGCAGAGGAACATTTCTGTGCCTTCTTTAGCTCTGGGGTCACTTTCCCCACCCCTCCCTATTATTAGCTACCCATCAGTCCCAGCCCTTCCTTGGCACGTCTAGTGTGAGGAGAAAGAGTGTTTTCCTCTAGCAGTGGCTGCTGGCTGCCTGCCAGGCCCCAGGCAGCTGTCTCTTCCCTTTCTGAATACCAAGTGTTCTTTGGAGTTTCAGTTGATGTTGTGACATGGCTGAGCACTTGAGGGTGTTTTCTTCTGGAAAAAATGCCAATTTCTCACTGTCTGCCCTAGGAGTTCTGATATTTCCCCACTCTCATGTGAATCATGAGCATGAGAGCTGGAAAATGCTTATGTGTCATATTTTGTGACTCCCCTCTGCATCTCTCAGTGAGTGGATGTAGTTCATCTGACTTCCATTTCCATCTTCCTCTCTGAACTGAGGTCTCTGCTTGGGACTGCCTCTCCCAGGCTGAGTTGGTGAGGTGTACTCTGAGAGATGCTGGCTGAGGCAAGAACCCAGCCAACATCCTGTAGCTCCCTACAGTGTCCAGGGAGCAGAGAACACTGGTCATCGCTGACTCCTTTCAAAGTGAGTTTTTCAGCTGAAGACCCTTTCATTTGATACATTTGATTTCTCAACAATGGAAAGATGGTCTTTTGAGGAAAAAACAAATGCTATTGGTTAGAATGTCAACAAAAATCTCCATAGACTGAAAACAAGTAACACAAAAGAAATTCTGCCTTTCCCAGATGCCACTACAGAATATAAGGAAGGCAGTATTAAGTCAGACCAGTGGTCTGACTCTCCCAGTCTCTGATGGGCATGATAGGAGGTCCAATATTTAAAGTGTGTGAAATTGGCCACTGTCTGAGGGGCACAGAGTCACAGCAGGAATACTGGTGGTTCAAATCAGGGCCAAGGCCACTTGGAAAGGAAGGAGAAAACTGGAGAGTAATGGACAGAAAGTAAAAACTGTTTGGTATTGTTTGAGACAGCCACAACCTTCCACCTCTGTTACCAGCACGTTCCCCAGTGTAAATCCAACCCACAAATAGTAATGCTGCCATGTTGCTACCAGTAAGGGAAATGTAAGTGTAGGATAAAATGTTCTGTGGAATTTGTACACGTGCCTTCTGACTGAGCTGAGGCCATCACTGCATCTTAGACCTGCTAAAACTGCACACCTCATCCTTGTGTGGGCTATGAGCGTCAGTCCTCATTGTGCCCAGTCATATGTCAGGATGCAAAGATGTGAACATCTCTCTGATATTTTGGTGGCATGATGACTTTGGACATGTCACATTGTTACTAGAAAGCTCATGACAACTTTAAACAACAGGGAAGAATCATTTTGCTTTCACCTTCTTCTCTGTCTCTTGCTTCAGATCCTGATGAATCCAGAGTCCTTGCTGACTCCAGACTTTTACAAACTACTGTAAATCTGCACTGCTGTTGACAGCCTGGTTTTGACAGACCAGCCTGACTCAACTTACAAGTCAGATGCTTTTTATAGACATGTGTATGAGTAGGCTGGTGCCTCTGGAAAGAGATTTCACATGTGTGGGAGAAGGGTTGGCAAGAGGTGTGTGTGGACACATGGAGACCTTTGGAGCCTCTGGTTTATGGCAGTGAGATTTCACATACTATATGGGTAGTGGCTGTGATGACCACATGGGGTACAGCAAGGTTGTGAAACCAGCAGATTAATGTCAACCAAAAGGAAAAGTGTAGACTAACCTGAGGAGCTACAGCTGAAAATAAGTTAAATAAAGTAGAAGATTTTGTCTGGTTCTTGTGAAGGATTTCCTGGTGGAATGGACTCCAAGAGATCAGTGGAATTGCCTTCCCAAGGGAGTGGTGAAACCACCAGCATGTGAAAAATTTGTTATGGGATCTGACAAGTTCTACAAGAATCCACTTTTGATGAACCTTCACTCACTGTGAGGTGCAGAGGGGAGTTACAAAAGATGACACATAAGGGTTTTCCTGCTCTTATGCTCATGATTCATATGAGAGTGGGGAAATATCAGAACTCCTAGGGCAGACAGTGAGAAATTGGCATTTTTTCCAGAAGAAAACACCCTCAAGTGGCATTTTAATGCAATTTTGTCCTATTGCTCTAGCAATGTGACCCCACCCTGTAGTGGAGAAAAATGTTTCACACTTAACAAATAGAAACAGTATCGTGTCAGTCCCCGATGCTCTGCCAGTTTCTCTGTCTAATGGGTGGAAAAGTCCATGCCATAGCATCAGAGACAGATGTGAATCTATTTCAGTGGCATTCCTTCACCCACGGCTCCTCTGGGATTGTTCTCTCGTGTTTTATTTAACAGACAGAGAGAGATGAAAAAAAAGGGGAAAGCAAACGAACACAGAAGGAAGCTTGTGCTTTAACTCACAAAGAATCAAAACTAAGCTGTGAGCACATATCCCCTGGGGGCGTTTGCATTTGATAGTGTATGTATTCAGGGAGAGGTGCTGACGTTCTCAGGAAGTAGGTGCACTGAAAGCACCTGAACTAACACTGCTCTCCTGCAGTGCTAGAATAGGCAGAAAAAGCAAATGGAATAAAGTGTTTCATTTCTTTCTTAGAGTATTGGTCAAAGTCCTGGGCATGAGGTCATGATTTTGTTTGATTTTTTTGTTTTGTTTTGGTTTTTGTTTGTTTTGTGGTGTTTTTGTTTTTGTTTTTGTTTTGTTTTGTTTTGTTTTGTTTTGTTTTGTTTTGTTGTTTGTTTTTTAATTGGAAAGTAATATTTATCCCTCATTTTCATTTCTGAATGCAAACAAAAGATGCATTTAAAAGGACTGTTCTAGTTCTTAGGATGTCATGAAAGTAGGTTTTTAATCTTTCAAGTGGAAAGCTTTGTTTGAAGGTCCTAAAAATAATAATAAAAAAGTGCTGAATGAGATTTTAAAGAGGCCATGGAAAAATATATCCATCTAAGAAAGAAGAGTTTAGCCACTGTTCAGTAAAAACAAATTTCAGAGCATGTAAATTTGTCAGAGTTTGGTTTATGCTTGCCAATACCCTACGGTGTCAAGAGCACTTGTTACAGTTTGTGTAAGAACCAAGGCAACAACAAAGAAAAAGAATGAGAAGTAGTCAAAGGGACAGGAAGATCTGACTCAAGAGTTTGCTGCAGATATGTCACTTAGTCATGGCAACAGCAATAGTTTCTCAGTTTGCTGCAGTGGTGGTATCGGTATCAGTTGCCATCCAGCATTTAGAAACCCTCATTCCTTTTACAGACAATAGAAAGAAGAGGTTTAACTCTTAGGTTAAGTACGTTCATGTGGTAGCCTGCATATATTGTTGAGAACCTGGATTTTAGCAGTGCTGGAATCATAAGTGACTGTCGCTACAGTCAAGAGGAAAGTCCTAAGAAGGCTGTGCTTTCCCCAAGATCATCACTAAGGGAGGTACTGTCACAAGAGAGGTCACAGTGACCAGGCCATCCAGCCAAATCAAGCATGAGTTTGCTAGGACACCCCAAAGCAAGCCTGGCCCCACATTCAGCAAGTAAGGGCTTAATAGCTCCAGAGAGTTCTCCTAGTGAAGGAAACCTCTCAGCAGACAAGATTTGCTGAGGAGATGGAACTAGTCACCAAACCTAATCTGTTTTACTAAAGAGTAGCTTTGTTTGGGTGAGAGCAGTGACCTAACAGAACTGGTTCCTTGAGATACTAAACTCAAGGAATTCTTCCTGGTCACCAGCTAATGCTGGACTGGTCAAAGTGCCATTGATAGAGAAGTCTGCCTACCCACTGTGGTTTGGGAAACTGTACACAAAGCAATGCCAGGAACAGCTGCAGCATCTTACAGGAATACACTCTTATTCATGGCCACAGTAAGAGGAAAGACAGTAGTGGAGTAGGTGGAGTCATCAAGTAAAAAGCACACATGAATGGGACTTTACAAAGCCTTTTGCCTTTTGTCATAATTTGTGTGAAAGACATCACAAAGTATAAGTGTGTTGTTTCATAATAGTGTTACCACACCCTGTACAAATGGTGACAGCATCAGACCTTACCTGAATCACCTGCACCAAAATAACTTGACAGCTAACATTAATCACATGCTTGATACTACTCTTCAGTACCAGCACTACTGAGGGAAAGAGCAACACAGGTCTGTCAAACTTTCTAGGAAGTTTACTGGCCACAGAGTGGACTTAGTAAATGCTTTTGCCTGAAATATACTCACTTGATTTGTGTGAATTGTCTGCACTCATTCTCACAGCTTAGAATAGTTCCTTGCATTTCATATTTTCAGGTGAGAAGCCATCAGTTTTGACAAACTGTGTCATGCAAGCTTTCTAAAGGATATTTTCCCTCTCTTTCCAATCCCATGTTCATCAATGACAGGAAACCTTAAAAAAAATTGCAGGGTACAGAGACAAAAATACCCAAAATGAACCAAAGAGGAATTTGCATTACAAGAGAATCTTATTGCAATAATAAAGTGACCAGCATGCCTCAAGTTTTAAAAGGTAAAGGGGCAGTTTTCATTGCAAACTTGAGCATCTTTCCCAGCTCCAGAAAACCTCATAGCATTTCTGTTCTGATTACTCTCCTCTTAAGTTAAAGGAGTGGTATAGTGGCCACTCCTCTGGCTCACTCTCCACAACTTCTCAACAGCTGAGGCACCAAGGAGCCCACAGTCCTCCATTCCATATCACCTGTCTGTGACCCAGACCAGTTGGAAGAGGCTGACACACTAGAGGAGAACAGGAAGAGAAAAATGTTTCCTGACTTGTGTGAATCCCATGGGCAAAAACTCCTCTTCCTAGAATGTAGGCCTGGAGTATGGCATTTTTAATTTACATTAACACACATCAATTTCAGGCTATCTTTAAAATGCCCCCAAGTTATCTACCCATGCTCTACATATCCTCCTATATTGGTTCCTTAATCTTCAGTCTCTATTTAACATCTCAAGCAGATTTTGACAAAGTTTTTAGTGGGTTTTTTTGGTGATTCCACATTTCCAGAGCGAACCTAAGACCAGCCTGGGTTTTTGCATGTAAATAAAGGCTATGGTAACACTGTTCTTTGACTCAGCCTTTCCCTTCATATCCTCCCTCTGTTCTTGTTCTCCCTCAGAGCTCTCTGCATTGGTAACACCACCTAGAAGAGACCCAGGATGCTGGTGCTACTGGCTGGTATCTTTGTGGTTCACATCGCCACTGTCATCATGCTCTTTGTCTCCACCATTGCCAACGTAAGTATACTGCCCTGGACAAGACATGGCTGTCACCTCCCACACAGCAGCAAGCCTTAGATATGGCTGGCAGACAGACCAGGGGGTGGATGCTCAGGTGAGGGTGAGGAACATCTATTTACGGTCATCAGTTATCGTGAGAGACGAAACAGTGATAGGTGCACTCAGGGAGCCAGAAGGCAGCTGAAGTGGAACGGGAGGCAGTCTCTGTCTGACACCTTCCCAGACCCCAGAGCCAGCAGGACCTCAACACCCTTCATCAGGGAGAGTGCATGTTGGGACCGGGGAGGTCAGCAGTGCCAGCCCTGGCTCGGCGCTGTTCCCCCAGCCGGTGGCCAGGCTGTTCCCACCCGGGCACGTTCCACGCCAAAGGGCGTGGCGGAGCCACCGGGGAAATCTGGGCCGAGGGGGACCCCTGGTGGCTCTGCCGGTGTCCCTGTGCCCCCCGCCCGCCGTCGGAGCAGGTTTTGGGGTACCCTCACACCCACCTGGCCAGCTGTGACCTCCCACCACCTGGCACAGGAAGAGGGTCAGGATGACCTGGGAGATTTCTCCATGATGACTGGAATGGACTTCACGGTGTTTTGCCCAGACCAAATGATTCTGGCACTGGAAGCCAGTGCCATATCCCACCAGTCCGGGTGCCCACTATGACTGACTCGTACCGATATTTTCAGGCAGTTGGGCTACTCGTGCTCACTTCACAGTTCAGTCTGACAGAAGAGCAAAGGAGTTTTCCTGCCCATTGACACAACCATTCTGTCCTATTTCAGGTTTGGATGGTAGGTTCTTCCAGCATTGGAACGATCTCAACAGGACTCTGGCTGCTATGCAACAAGACCTGTACTCAGCTGCCAGTTAGCAGTCAAGATGAGGGTAAGTTATATGCACATTTTCATTGTGGTGAATCACAGGATATTGATGAGAACTGCCAAGACTGAATCCTGACTTTCTCCAATCTATTTTCTGTGTTTTGACAGCTTCCCTCAAAGCTGTGCAAGCCTTTATGATCCTCTCAATCATCTTCTCTGTTGTGGCGCTCATCCTGTTCATTATCCAGCTGTTCACCCTGGAAAAAGGCAAACGTTTCTACATGACTGGAGCTGTCATGCTGGTTTGCTGTGAGTATTCCACCTGCACACCCTGCCATGGCTCCCTGTGTGTCCCGCTGCCTCTGTGAACACAAGTAGACATATATGGTCACCAGGGGAGGTTGTCAGCCAGCTAAATATTTCCAGTGTCCCAATTTTTGTTACAAAACAAAGCACTGGGGAATTGGAAAGTGTTGGGTTGGGATTTTTTTTTTTCTTCTGTATATAATTAAAGTATTTCCAGATTTTCATTAGGAAATCCCAGTGGGTTTTGCAAAATATCTTTGAAAGACAACAAAAAGGATTCAAGTGTTTTGGGGGAGCAGGGGAATAAACAGTTAGACAGCTACTGCACATGGGATTCAACACGTAGCAACAAACTGTCGTCACATCTTATTACTGATTTCCTCCTAACAAAGGTTTATTCCTCATGGCACCCACTAAACAAGCCCCAAGTGTCTTATGTCATCACAGCTGCAAAAGCAATCCTCCACAAATAAGCCTAATGGTTAGCAGCTCCTCTCTCATATGGCATAAGACATGCATTACAATCTCAGGGGACAGCAGTACTTCAGAAGTCTTGTGACAATGCTGGTTTCTGTGAGTTTTCCAACTCTATTTTCTCTCTTCCTTCCTACAGGGATGTGCATTCTGATTGCAGTCTCCATTTACACAGCTCGGTTCACAGGCACAATGGTGTACTCCACAAATCCTCACCATGGCTACTGCTTCATATTGGCCTGGATCTGCTTTTGCTTCAGTTTCATCACTGGCATCCTCTATCTTGTTCTTAGAAAAAAATAAGGTGTCCAGGGGAGAGGGTTGGCTACTGGGAGTGGGGAAGAATTACTCTGCTGAGAGAACTGTTGGGCCATTAGACAAAACCAGACATCACCATCACCACTGCCACCACAGAAGAATCAATAACAAAGCTAGAATCCTCAGAAACTCCTTCACCAAAGACAGGGAGAAATAGCTCCTACTGATCTTCTAACAGCACTTCTTGGGCTAGAAATCTGCAAGTGGCCCAGACAGCTCTTCTCCTTTTCTGCAAAGTTGTGCCATACCTTCACAAAGCTTCAAGCTCAGCAGTGATGATTAAAGAGCACCACAAAAACAGGGGCTATATCTTTTTCCCTTCCTAGAGTCCTTCTCACTTACATTTGAATGTGCCTTGTGGGTTGGGCAGTGAGGATTATGACCCCTTTATTTGTCCATTTATACAAATGGGATGGGTCTTTTGTTACACTTTTTAATATATATATATATGCACAAAATTGAAGGTTAAAGACATTAAATTGAGAAAAATAGAAATTGGATTAATTTTGTATTAAAATATCTACAAAAATAAGGCAGCAATTTTTTTTTCCGTTCTGTTTTCTATTTGATATTCTCACGATTGAATAAGATACAACTAGGAATGGCAAATATACAGGCATGGATGATAGAGAGAGAGAGTGTAGGGGTAAAGATATACAGGGACAGGGGTATATCTTAATTACAGAAGATGCAGTTGCACAGTGCTACACATGCAGGGAGGGGACCATCTGGATGTGTGTCTACAGTAAAATAATCTTCTGTTCAACTCCAGAACATGTTAACAGCAGTCATACATTGCAGGTCCTTACTGAGACAAGTCCTTATCTGTAGGCAGGGCTTTTTTCCCACATCGTCACTTGGTATATAATATTGAGTGCCCCACCTTGTGACAAAACTCATCTCAAAAGCAGATAATGGTTTTCAAAGGAAATTTATTCCCTAATGAGAGATTAGGAGAGATGAAGCAAGGTTTGCTCCTTGCTGCACAACCTTAGGCCAGCCACTTAACCCTATGCTTTTCATCTGCCAAATTCTTCCATAAAACTAGCTACCTCCCAGGGTTACTGAGAGATTCTGAGTCTACTCTGTAACACAAAGTCCTCATGTGAAAGGCTGACATAGGAAAGTTCAGCATTGGTACTGCTGCAACCCAAAAATTTCTGTTAGTTTGAAGAATCTCAGTCACAAGAGGCATTGCAAGAGACGAGGTCAAAATTTCCTGTGACTCCACAGCTAAAAGGTAGAGAGTATAGAAAACCATGTTAGTGCAGATTGTGCATGGATGCTATTTACCTCTCTCTCTCTTTCTGTTACATTTTCTTCATATGTAGACTTTATCAATTTGGTGGATATATTCTAGTACTGTATGTTGGTGTTTCATTAACAAAGGTTATTTCATATATAGTCATTGTAAATATTTTGAAATGCATATTTTTAACATTGTGGGTATAAAAATAAAATCTGATTCCCTTTATAATAAAGAGTTCTGCTCTGTTTAATTTTCATCAGTGTTTCACATGTAAGCAGAAGTATTTGCTGTTCTTACTGAATCACAGCCCACCCCTTTAAGACAATGCAGAACTACCACGTTGTCTTGCATGACAGCATATGAGATTTCCTGTTCTGAAGGGAAGGAGGAAGCAGAACAACTCTCAGAACTCCTGTTTCGGGCTGCCTGCAAGCTCAGGCAGACAGAGTGAGTAGTGGTATCATTCAGTCTCAGTGCCAGGCTTTGCTTCACACCTAGGAAAGCTGGAAACATACTTTCTCACTCTACCAGAATCTCATCTGTCATAAAGCAAAATCAGCAAGGTGTCTGGGTCTCACAAGTTAGTATAGCTGTTGTCTCTCTAGCACTGTCTGGCCAAACACCTCTGCAGTTCTAGAGCTTGAGCAGAGTCCAAAGCCCAGAACACTGGCAGATCTCAGAAAACTTGGGGCACAATCCTGTGAGCTGTGAGGTGAGGTAAGATCTAGCAAGAAACAGCTGTGTAGGAAAATTTTCTTTATCCATTAATCTGCCACAGGGAGAGCTAAGACATGCTAATTGAGGGTAGAACAGTGACATGAATCTTCAGGGGCCTAAGTTTTACCAGAGCAGGACCTCTTACAGCAGGATGTGGGAAGTGCTCACAGTGTGTCATGGGTGGACACTTGTCTTGGTATCAGAAGGTTCCAGGAGTCACAGAAGATGAGAATATGCTGAGTTGGAAGGAAGCAATCAGGACCTTCGAGTCCAACTTCTGGCCCTGCACAGGCCATTCCAAGAACCACACCATGTGCCTGAGAGCACTGTCCAAATGCTTCTTGAATTCTGCCAGGCTTGATGCTCTGAACATTGCTTAGTGCTGTGGCCACTGAGTCCTGCTCAGGAGGAACCTCATTCTCCTAGCACTCCTAGAAGTGCATGGTAACCAAAGACCATCAGGCCACTGTGGACAAGGCTAACATTGACATGTGAGACATGAGCCACCCACTGAGGTGGGAGTACCAAGGGAAGCTAGCCAGTGAGCTTTGCAGGAGCACACCCACTGCTAGGCTGGTATCTGTGTCCTCTTCCTAGCATGGTACAGATGTGACAATATGACACCTCAGAGGATGACAAGGCAATGCCTTGTTGGCATGACCAGGACTGGTCATAGGCAATGGTCTCAATTTTAGAACAGTGGTCTCCAACATTTGTGTCACCATAGACTGTTGTCATTGATAGCTTAGAAAGGATGTGAAGGCTACTGGACACTCTGGGTAGCTTGGTTTGCCCAAAAAAATCACTTGGGCTACTAAAGGATCAGTACCCTAATCTACTGGTGGAAAAAGCCACTGAGTCCCCTGGCATCTGACAAACCTAATTATCTGATCCCTGAAGTATAATTCATTCCAAATGAGACAGTCTTTGCTCCACACCAAGTAGTTCCTGCCATCATCTTCTGAATCCTGTTACTTTAGGGGCTCACAGGCACGAAATTACATTTGGCACCACCAAAACAGAACACATCAAATAGAAAAGTAGATGCCAAGAAATACAGATCAATTACAAAACATAAGGAAGCAAAAAAGGATAGGAGCAAATAGCACTATTGGTTGTGTCATATGATAGTTGTTTGCTCAAAAATCATCTTCAACACAACCTGAAGTGACACTGCTACAGTGCCACATGGACTATGAGATGCAAAATCATGTCACTCTTGCAAAAGCCATTATGGGGATTTCAGGGACCAAGCTTCACAAGGCCCAGGACCACAGCTTCATAGCATTTCATAGCAGAGTCCCTGCACTTGGAAGAGAAGCCTTTGAAAGAGGAGAAACAGAGAGGAGAAATTCCCATGCCTGAGGTTCAACTGCAGAGCAAAAGGATTCCTCCTCCCTGGTTCTTTTCTTCAGGTCACTGCAAGGAGAAAGGTGTTTGATACAGACAAACAGCTGACTAATTCAGGGCATTTGACTATAGTGAATCAGCTGCAGAAAGCACTAAGAATGAGGGACAGTCAAGGGGGCAAGAGCTTTTTGGACAAGAGATATTCTTGCTCAGACCAGAAAGTCACACAATGTAGGCTTAGAGGAAGTAGACCAATAACTGGTCACAATAAGGGGTTTGGAATTATCTCTAGATATTCATGGGTGTGTTGCAAAAGCCACTGCAGACCCCTTAGGGGAGAGCCCTCCAGAAGCCCAAACCAGGCAAGCAAAGTGACTCATGGCCTGATCAAAGGGTGATGACAACACTGTGAACACAAAAGGCAGCAGCACCTGCTGCATTTGCAGATTGTGGCTGGCTGCCAGCACACCCAATGGTGAATAATGGCTTGATTCCCTTGCAGCAAAGACAACAGAGAAAAAACAAACCACCACCACCAATAACAAAATACAAAACCCCCAAACCAAACCAAATTAAATAAAAACCAAGTGTGAAAGGAATAAGGAACTCGTGGGAGGTATCAAAGATGATGCCAGTAGTGATGTAAAAAGCTACAGGTTGCTTCCAGCAGTGGAATAACTCTTCACTGCTGGCATCCTGGGTGCAACTAGCCCAGGAATCTTTTAACAGAGGAAAGTAAGGTGAAATCATCATGACCTATTATTCCACTCAAAATATATCCACTCCAGGGGACAGCCTGGAAATGTATGCTGTGGTTGTACTGTCAGAAGGCTGCTTAAACTTGGGATTATTTATATTTGCAGCTCTGCCTGCTCAGATAATAGGAGCAGTCAGGGTACCAGCTGACTGTTGGAGGAACTGGGGAGGAATATTAATTGCAGACCCTCTGTTTCCACATTGCATAGTTGGTGAGGTGCATCACTGCAGGCAGTTCAGCTCTCCCAACATTGTCAGCACCATAGTATTGAATTAGATACACTATGATCTGATGCATGATGACAAATCTCATGTTGCACAATTCGCTCAAAATATGTGGGTATCTGGTATAAATATACACCTTGTCATCTGTTACAGTGCTTAGGAAGTCTGATTGCCTTTCTGCTCAGCCTAGCATGGAAGGCTGTAGCTGGCAGTCTTCCTACATTCCACCCCCTCTCAGGCTTCTCATGTGTACCAGGTTTGCCAGAGACCAGAGGGGTCAAGCCATGGCAGTTGCCTCAAGACACATACAGAAAGCATGCTCCTCAGCGGAGATTTATGAGAAGCCAAGATGCTTCAATTGATCTCACACACTAATTTCAGTATCAGGGTTTGGATGACAGAACTGGATCTAGGGGAAGAGCTCTGTCCTCTGAATATGGTAACTCTCATACAGATGACCTGGAGAACATAACACAGTCAGAGGTGCTAAAGAAGTGGGTTTGGGGGACGCTCCTGCTTCTGTCAACTTTCCAGATAAATATATAGGTGGACAGAAGACTTTTGGGGTTCACAGATGGATGGGACTTTTTATGCAGAGTTTATGGGGCATCATAGATTATTTCTTTCTCTGGAAGCAACTACCAGAATAAAAGGTTTGTTTCATTGATGTGCTCACTGCAGAACTTTTTGGGCCTTGCTCCAATGATAACACAGAGCTGGAGTAGCTGAGCTGTAATTTGGTGAGTAAGAGCATTTCCTAGGGCTTTGGGAGGATGGGGGAATGTATGGTTGTGTGAGATGGGAGTATCAACCAAGCAAGGCACTGTCTTGTTATGAGAGCCCAGAAACCATAAATGCACATGCCAGGGCTGCTTAGCCAAAAAATCAAAGGGTGCTGCTGAGGGCATGGCCAGTGAGGCGGGGGGAGGGAGTCAGCATGCTGCAGAGGGGGATTGTGAAAGAGGCTTCCATGTGCTTTTCACACTGCAGCCATGACAGGCTTCCCCCATGCTCCTGGGGAGTGAAAGGCTCCCTGGGAACTGCTGACAGCCCATGCGTCCCAGTGGTGTCTCTAAAAGCTGAGTATGCGAAATATTTTGGAGGTACATTTAGCAGCTCTCAGGACTGTGTTCGAAGTTCTCACCATTTTAATTTACAGATTTGGAGAAGTAAAAGATAACCTCGGCACAGCTTGTGTGTATTTTTTAGAGGGTTCTGTTTCTAAGTGGCACTAGAAGCAGGAGATGCTTCATGTGCATCACACAGAAGATGATCCACTATGTGGTACAGCAAGAAGCTTCATGGCAAAGAAACCAGAACCCTGGCCCTTTGCATCCTAGCTCTGGAAAAGACTTGCAGGGTCTGCTAGAGAGCCAGGGATGAGGAGGCAATGCAGAGGTCGAACAAAGAGATTAAGTACTAAGGATCACCCCAGGGTAGACTGGCAGTGATCAGATGCCATGAAGGAATGGGGCAGTAGAAAGAAGGGGTTTATCAAATTTAGGACAGGAGGGAGAATGAGATGGACAAGAAGAACAAATACTAGAGAAGAAGACCATCACGGCACTGGTGGGTTGGTGAGGACATGCAATTTAGCAGGGAGGTGTATGGAATTTGGTACACCTGAGACCCATTGCAGTCATCTACCAAACAGTCAGACCCTCATCAGTCTGGCTTGCTCCCCAGTACTGTAGGCTCACATTCACAGTTCTGCCCAAAACTGTGGTGAACTGTTGTAAAGCATCCAGCCCCGGTGGATGGACCCAGAGATGCCCTCTCAGGCCGTTGGTGGCTGAAGGCCCTGGTCCCCTGTGTTGTCACTAGAGGTCAGCGCAAGCCCAGCAAATGCCTCTACGGAATTTATGTTTCTATGTGTTACGGCCATCACCAGCCAAAGACAGTCCTGATTTATCACAGTATAATTCATAAATGGGAGCATGCCCCAGCCCCACTCAGCAGCCCTTGGATAGCTCCCTGCTGGCCTGTGGCATGTCACGAAAAAGAAAAATGCAGCATCTTGACCCACGTAAGAGGTGACATCATGGGAGTGTTTCTCTGTTTCTCGCCAGTAAGAAGCCTACAGGGCAAATGGAAATGGAGGAAGAAACTCTGTGGGGGAATTAGAAAAAAATTTGGAATCATCAGTCCAGAACAGATGACCATGGCTCAGTTCCCTTTGGCTACTTAGGGCTGTTTTGGGCTCTGGCAGTTAATGCTAACCCCTCTGCTATGTACAGACAGAGAAACTGAGGCAAAGAAATAACATCAACCTGGAGGAAGCAGACTGGAAGCAGAGAATGGAGGAGGTGATGGGATGGCCTGAAGATGAAAAGTCTTCAGAGCTTTAGAACTTCAACAGCTCCTGCTTCAGCAGGGGCATAATTTCTAGCTAATTCCCCTTCACTTCCAGCAGATCTTAAGAAAACAGGGTCTTTCCCAGTTCCACAATAGCAAGCTTTAGGTCCCTAAAGACTGATTGCAACACATCAGTAGCTAAACCTGTATTAAGGCAACCAGCTTTCAGGGATGTAGTTTTAATCCCAATGATTTGGTAGTGAAATCTGTGGAAGCTGCAGAGGCTTGGCTAGGTCCATCAGTTTAAGTATCTCATTTCAAACACCCAAGACAGAAAAAATGGACACAGGCATCCAGTGAAATCTTGAAACCCTGCAACAGGGAGACAAATAGAAGTNTTTTTTTTTTTTTTCATATATGTGTCTACCAGAAGATTTGCAATGACCTTGATGCAATAAGGGCAAAGTTTGTATTTGCAGTGCAGTAAATCTAGTGTCCCTGTCGTATAATTGCTAGCCTGTAGAGAAGCATGACTATAATATATATCACAATCTCACTTAGGCCAACATATATGCTATAGATAAAATTACTACTTGCTCAGAGAATCCACAATTAGAAAAATTAACCCCTTATTAACTTTTTGCCAATTTCAACTGTGTTGCACATGTATCCAAATATCAGCAAAGCTCTTGTGGCACAGTAGAGTCCAATCTATTTGGAATTCAAGTGGGAAACACTACACAGCCCTGCTTGTGTCATGCCAGATGGAGCTAAGAGAACAGACCCATGTCCCTTTGTTGTATACTTACTCTTTTCCCTAAAATCACTGATTTGAGTGGGATTCAAGTAAAATGGAACTCTTCTTTCATCAGGGAGCGCTCTCTGTGAGAAAGTGCAATGGATGGGAAGCCACAGACCCTGAGCCCTTACTTCTCCTCTCTTTTACTTTCTGGAATTACTATTTATAACAGCATTCTTCATATGCATGGATTTACCTCAACTTTCATAGTTCCACATCACCTACTTTATAAAAATTGAAAACATGGCTGCAAAATCACCTCCAGCAGTCTAGAAAGACAGATTCCTAGTATGAGAGAGAAATCATACTACCTCTGCTTTCTGGGTTTATGAAAACCTAATGTCTGATGGTTTCTGACTAGCAAAACAAGGCCATTATGAAGATTTCTACTTTCAAGACAGCCAATTTAATGGGCATGAAATAGGCACCACTTGACATTATTTTTAAAAAAATAGGACCCTTCTCCCAGTCTGATCCCCAGCCCTTCTAGGGGTGGCTGACTCATACATGCCTTGTCACAACCCCACCACACTGCTTCCCTGGGGACTATATTCCTCTTGCTTCCCAGTGCTGCCATCTTCCAGAGCTCCCACTGGTATTCAAAGATCAGAAGTCTGGCTTTAATCCTCAAAGTCATCAGCAATTATCTTGCATTACGTTTGCCACTTTTCTCTGTCACATGTGCACTCTTAGCTCCCACCAGTGTTGAAATAGCTTCCAACAGCCCTTGCCTTTTCAAAAAGCACTGCAGACAGCCATTTACACTTTAAATAGACATTAAAATGAAGCCACCTGCACGCCTTCCAGTTCCTGAACTGCAGAGCAGAGCAATGGATAATGGAAGTGTACCAACACATCAACAGTTTCCACTAGCAACTGCTGCAGAATAGCTTGATACCAACTTCAAATATGGACAGGAAATGGCTTTTGATATTAAATGAAAGTTTCAACCCCTCAAGAGTCTCTAAAAATAAACATTTTGTTCCTACCCATCCTTGATTTGATACCAAATGGATTGTGGAAAGGGACCGTACTCTAGAAACAGGAATAATAATAGAGGTACAGTTTTAATTAACTGATCCTATATTCTTCCCTTTTCTACTGGACCCCCTGCCTCACTCAGCACACAGAAGTGCTCTGTGGATGAGGCTATCCTCGTTATTCACTCTTGTGGCCATATTTATCTGCATGCCAGCTGCACACTGCACAGCATACAGAACTCTGCTTCCTTTCTGAGCTTTTCAATTCACCTCATTATTATCACCATCAAGCCATTCCCAAACTCAAAAGGACTTTTTTCTTCCAGTCACCCCTACAAAATCAAACCATTATCACAGATATTTTAGAAACAGGGGAAGTGATTCATAGTCAGATCACTGCTAAAAATCTGCAATGCTGACCATTAATTGTGGCCATCACAGTGGTCTCTACTTACAAAACAGCTTGTGGCCACTGCTGAAAAGTTGGGGGAGTGTGATGTGCTCAGCATCACGTTCAGAGTCCATGGTAAAGGCAGAGAGAAAAAATGTACTTCTAGAACCCACTATAATGTTCTCTGTACAGCAAGCTGTATTCATCTTCTTGCCTGCATAAAGAGGTTGACGGAAGATTGCATGCCTCTCCTTAAGCCACCAGTCAACTCAGGCCAGGATTCCTGATCTGTGGAACACCAGGAAACCTCTCACCAGTGTAAATCGTCTGGATGGGTAACACAAGAACACAAAGACAAACGTCCAAAGGATCAATTAATCTTAGGTACCTCTGTCAAGACACCAATAGCCCATGTATAAAAATCTCAATGCACTCAAAGCACAGCTCCCATAGGTTTCAGCTGCAGTGAGTTCTGCAAAGCAGGCCCAATTTCTGCCTTCAGCCCATTTCCTTCCCTGCAATAAGTCATGTCTGCATAGATCTGCTTTGAAAATTGAGCACAAGCTATCTGTCTTGGATAAAGACCAAGTGCTGCACATTTGCATCCCAGCTTTATGCCTTCTTGCACATTGAGCCCATCCAGATGGTAGGGTTGTGGTGGGTCCTATGTTGTCTAAACAGCAATGTACCCACTAGAATTATTTACTCCTTTCCTGCTGTGAGATAGGATTAGAAGAGCAAAGAAGGCTCAAACTTTAAGGAGTATAAAGAAAAGTTTATCAGCGAAACTACAAGAAAAAAAAAATTAATAAGAATCAAAATAGAACTGTCAAAACACTTCTCCCCCCACACCCTTCTTTTCTTTCCCACTGACAATGTACAGAGACAAAACCTGAGGACTTAGGTCAGTGACCACCCCTAAAGTAGTCTTTTATCAGTTCTCTTAGGAAGAGGAGTCTCTTTTGCCATGTCATGGAGACTTCTCCACAAGAAACAGTTTTCTCGTGACTTCAATTCTCATGAATAGCAGTCACCTGGAAATCTGCAATCGTGAAGTCCCCTCCCATCTCATGCAGCCTTCCCACAGCTGCATTCATGGGCCGTGTCAAACTCATGGGGTATTATTTTAAGGATGAGCTGTTCAAAAGCAAAGGTTCTCTTCATCTATCTCTGAGATCATCTTCAGCTCTAGGAACAGAGTCTCCTTCTTTTTCCCAGGGGGCAGAGGGTCTTCATCACTCTCCTTTTCCTCTCTCTTTTCAAGCTTCTCATGACATCACAGCTACTTCAACATTTACTTGCTTCAGCACAAATGCTTTTGCTCATATCTGCAATTTGAACACTCCATCTCCCCACACCGTTTCCATGAACTAAACGGATATTCTAGTGTATCAACAGTCCATCACCATGGCCATGCAAAAGAATTTCAGCCTAAGACTAATGCATCTTCTCATTCTATTCCCATCTGGGACTTAATTCCTTCTTCACTGACCTTGGTGTCTTCATGTTGTCTCTCTACTCTGTCCTTTTCTCTCACTTGAGAGACGATCAATGTTCTGCAAGTTTTGTCTCTGCAATAAAGGAGTTAATATCTCACCCAGGGCCTGCAGTGGTCATGATGGTTTTTGCCAGGTAGTGCCCAAAGCAGTCACGGTGATGGATTCAGGCCGCATTGGGGCTGTGCCAGGATCTCAGGGCTGGGCCTGGCCAGCACTGCGGCAGAGGCAGCCAGGCCCACACTGGAGGGGGTGGGGGGAACTGGCTCAGTGGCAGAATGTCAACAGCCACTGGGGCCCAGCCCAACCAAGATGGGGCCCCTTGGCCTCCTCTCACACTGCCTGGCAGCAGCTGGGGCCCAGCCCAGCCAGGACAAGGTCCAGCAGACTTCCTGGGAAGGGGCCCAGGCCCTCAGCAGGGCCTGCCCAGCCTGGCCCAGGCATGCAGAGGGGGCCGGACGGCCTATTACCTGTTCCCAGGCCAGAAGATCAGAGAGCTCTTCCAGGGTTTGTTTGGTTTTTAACATGTGTTCACAGAGGTGTATTCAGCTTCCTAGTGATTTAACAAGGTGTCAGTATTAAAAATTAGCCACTGATTGCTTTTGTCAGGCATGGAGGAAATTGTTAGCAGCTTCTCTTAGAAAAATCACTTCCGTAGGTGGCATCTTCGCTGCTCACTAAATGTCAATCAATGCAAAACCAGCACAAGGGTATATTCGAGGCTTTATGATCTGCTTTCTCTCCCCCCAGTATGGGCACAATAAATCACTGGCAAATCTTCCTGATGGTCAGATCAAACACATATAGTGAGTTTCAAAATACCAAGTCCTAAGGAAAATTATGGTCTGCAACATAGGTACAGAGCATGGACTAACTGAAGGACTTAAAATGCCTGCAACTAAGCTTTCCCTGCCAGTCCATCCTTCCTATGCCCTGCACTTTCTCCTTCACCAGGCAAAGATTTTGCCAGACTTGGCTTGCTTGATCCAGTCTTGGTCAGCACATATCCCTACCTGCTTTAAAGAAACAAGCTTTTTGCAACAATACTCAGACCAAAACTTTTGAGCAATCTCGAGAAAATAAGCTAGAGTTTTGTTTTTTGAACATTGGGCACTGCTCACCACAGAGACTGCTGGAGACCTGGCTTTCAGGACAGAATTTTACACACCCAAGTCATGACCAGGAAATGTGTGTATTCTCATAACATGAGACCCGGGTGTATCTTCTGCCTACAGAGCATGGTGCAAGACACATGGATCTGTTTATAGGACCAGACCTTAAACACCATAGATAGATCTTAAGGTATTATTATATGTAGCTGCATAAATAGCTTTCCTTGTTTGATGAGAGTGTAAAGTGGCACACACAAATCATCTCAGCAAATGGCCACAGCAATCTGACTGTCCCCCACAACATCTCACAGAAAGTTGTGACAGAGGCAGGCATTCCCCTGAATTGTCCTGACAGCATTAAACAGCCTTAAGGTGGAGGTACCTCTGTGTCCAGACTGGGGACCTCCACCTTATTCTCCTCAAATTTTTCAATATCTGCCAAGACTAATATAAGGCTTTGTGCTTTGCAGTACTTACTGCCACTGAGCTCTGACCTCCCCTAAAGCTGCTTCCACTCTGCCTGATCAGTGAGGCTCTCTGTTGAAGTATCATGTGCTCTTGTATTCATCCCAGTGAATTGTTTGGGATGCCAAAGCAATAATTCAGTTTCACACCAAATTTTATTTATTTTAATTTACACTTCCTGGGTAATCAAGTCTTTTTATCATCAGAAGATCATTTTCCAGTGTGGAAAGTAGACTTTTAAGAAGAAATTCTCTGCTCTGGAGTTCACTGTGTTTCTGGCCACTTAGACTGGATCTGACAAGTTAAATTATTTGTATGCTTTAAGCCAACCATCTGCATGGGAGTAAGTATCAGGTACAGCTTATGTGTAGTATACTTCACAAAATATAAATTCAAACAAAATGTCAATGTTATTTCTCAAAGAATATAGGAGCAAAGGCCAGGGGCCAGAGAAATAATTTTCAGCTTTTAAGTGACAGACAATGGAAGTGATCCAGTCTTGCATCTCTTAAGTACTGGCATATTGGCCAGGATTTGGATGCTAACAAAAAGATTCAGTACATGGGCCTGATTTCAATTAATAAGTATGTGTCCATATGGCTCTGTGTGTGTATGTGTTTATACCAAGTGTTCTTTCCTGTTAATGAGTGTTGCATAAGTACAAGTATGTTGTGTGTGCCTGTGAAGACAGGTTCAGAGATAGTTCAAAAATGCCTAGCAGCACAGGCAAAATTTCGTGTTGACAACCAGAAAAAAAGGTTTATTCAATGGCAGGAAATCAGACCCACACAGCAGAAGTGAAAGCACAATCATGATATGCTGACCGTGAAGCATCTGCCACTCTGTTGGGGCAGAGTGGCCACAGTTGGTACTGGGACAAGCCCCACCCAGGGAGACAGAAGGACCACATACAACCAAACCTGCTCCTGGCAGGCACACCAGCCAGGTTGACCTGCTCCATCTGCCATGCAAGGAGGCAAAGGCTCATAGTGCCTACTTACCACTTTTTCTCAGAGTGACAGATCCTGTTGTTCTGCTACTATGGGCAGCCTGACTCCCAAGGAAATGTCCTGCTCTGCCCCTGTCTGCAGCCAGCCCAACTGCATGTATGTGAGACCACCAACATGCTTCAGATTTGTGGTCCGGAAACCACACAGCTCTGTGTCTTGTCCACAGCACTTGCTTCTCTATCTTTTTTTTTCAAAAAACAATGTAGTTGTCAGATCAGTAGCTGTCAGATGGGTAGAAGGAGGAAGAGGCAAATAAGATAAACTTTGTACATTATATGATTTTAAAACAGCAATTTTAAAACAATTTGTACATCCTTAAGCCTAATTTAATTCTTTATCTCCCCCATATCATCTCAGTTTCTTAAGTTAGAACTGTTTCTGCAAATGATAGGCTAAATCAAAATTATGATGTACTAGTGAGGGTGATGGTGACCATGCAGGACCATAGACTCTGATAAGGTACTTACCTGTTATTTTAGTGTTATCTTGACTTTTCAGCTCCACCTTTCTTTCCTCAAAATAAACTAATTTTGCATTGTTCTAACTAATGCTTACTCTAAGCTGGCACACCTTCATATCTGTTGTCGTCAGTGCTTTAAGTACTCCTTCAAGCCCTTTGCTTTTGGTGCCTTCTTGCAATGCAGAGATAATTCCCTATGACAAACAGCAATGAAAGACACAAAGCAATCCACAACCAAATGCTTATTCCAGTTTTTACAAAAGCACTTGCAAGTATCTGAGCACCTCAGAAACATTCTCTGCACCTTGCATTAATTTTCCTGCCCAACTCCACACCCACTTAACTTCTCCCCATATTTAAATATACCTTGTATTATTATTTTCCCCTCACAATAATTATAATTGTGTAATTGTTCTGGTTTAGGGCAAATTTGAGAGAAAGCCTCTGAATGGGGTCCCTCCAGAATAGCAAATTCAAGCGGCCCCTTCCCCAAACAGTTTGGTAAAATATTTCTTTGGAGAAAAGTGGAAAAAACTATTTATTTAACAAGCAAAGTATCCAAAAGCATTTAAAAACAAAAACAAAACAAAACAAAAAGGTGTAGCTTGGCTTGCTCAGTCTCTTATCAGTCCCTCCTGCACTGGAAAATGCTGAGGCCCAGGCCTCGGTGGACCATAGGTGTGAGCTCCTGGTGCTCCTCTGGGTTTTCAGTCCAGAGCAGATTCGAACAGTTCCAAGAAAAAGGAAAGAAACAAAACAGTCCAGGGAAATTCTCTGCCTCAGCTAGCTAAACCCAACTAAAAGCAAAGGAGATCTCTGTCCCACTGTCTATCTGTGGTGCAGACAACACAGTCCAGGAGCAGAATGCAGAGGAGTGAGTGCAGTTTCTGAAAACAAACTCAGTGTTTCCCTTTCCCATCTTTACTCTCAGAACCAGTCTTAAAGGTACAGAACATAATATCCAATATAAACAGAATAGATGATTGGGGAAACAAGCATCATTAAGTCACCCTAGGACAATAATTCACCTCTCAACCTCCAACCAGTGCTCAAACACAGCTCTAAGGGTTTTCACAAATCACAGTCTAGAGTATCCTGCAGTGCAATGACAGAGCTAAGTATGAACATAAGCTTTTCAGAGAACCAGTGTCTGAGAATGGGTCTATCCTGCCACAATACAACCCCCAAAAGAATTTTTGAGGCCAAACCTCAAGATCACAAACCTTCACTGGACTGAAGAGCCTACTCTGAGGATTCTCAGCTGGAAGTAATGAAAAGTAAAGGTTCCCAAGGGTCTCAGAGCTGAGGGCTGAACAGGGAGAAGCCTACCAAGAGAGAAATGGCTAGAAAAACAGTAGGTGTTCAACCACTCACTCTGCAAAAGAAGACTTTTGTCTGCCAACTTCCTTTCAAACAGGAGCACAATGATGGCTCCAGGAGACCTCCATGAGCAAAAACCGTGTCACACACCCCTGAGGTTCCAGCTCTGCTCAGGAGTGCCAGAGGCAGTGCACAGCCACTGAAATGAGACATGTTGGCCAAGAAGATAGGAGCAGGATATTAACATTTGGACAAGTGAAGTGAGAAATACTGAGAGGTATCTCAGAGCAGCAAAGCCAGGAATAAGACTCAGGATTGAGCTGAGGAACAGCAAGAGGACTGGAGTGCTTTATGGATGGGGTTAAATTCCAACATTAATTTATTTTAAAAGCCTTTTCATTTCCTTTTGATGATGGGATACAATTACATGCCACGATTAATATCCTAAGACAAGACACAACAGATGGATACTAACCAGGAGAGGAGTAAGAAGAGACAATGAAGCAATTCTGGTTAGTCTGACAGTTCATGAACTCAGCAGCCTCCTACCCACCCACCCGTATCTATTCATAGGCACATCAAACTTTGTCCTTCCAACTATTTTACTATTTCTAAGAGAATTTAGTTACTTGTCTTCTTCCTCATCAGCATTTTCACTATGTATTTACTCCAACTCTGCAGCAATTACCCAAAGTCCCATGACTGCCAGGAAAGAGGAAGGAAGTTTTGTAGATGAACCAAGGGAGAGGTCAGAAAACCAGCTTGGAATTCCTAAATAGCTATGCTCCTGTATCCACAGCAGCCCACACATGGCATGACAGTAGTTTGGCAGTTTGGTCTAACCTGCAAGTGAATGGGGAATTCACATGGCTTCTAACACATCCACAGCTGGTTCGAAGCCATAAATTTTCAGGTTCCAGCCTGACACCATACTGGGACTTATCAGGGGGAAAAAAAAGCAAGCAATTCTTCCATCCTGGTGATTCATTCTTTTGTGTCTCAGACATCACAGAGATGAAGCCAACTGTACCTTTTAAAGCACTGTTTCCCTCAATTAAATAGAAACCTAGGCACTCACATCAATGTCTGCTATCCTTTACACAATAGCTAACCACAGTAAATGCAACCACAGTAAATGCAACCACAATAAATGCAAGTTTCCATCCTTGTAGCATCTCTGAGGCCAACGCCAAGCATGTGATGGATTTAACTGGAGAGCATGAGGGACTTCAGGTCTGAAAAATAGAAATCACTTAACTGAGTTGAAATCATTATCTTTATGGAAAGTAATGTAAGCTGATAATTTTGGTAAGGACGACAAATTCACTTCTTCCAGCATAATTCATCCTAGAGAACCTGAGTGTACTTTCTGGATGCCAAACAGCAGCTACTATTAAATTCTTGCAGATGTCTTGACAAGCAGTTAAAGTTATCACAGCTCTTAGGCATTTCTTCCTCTAGGAGTATGAAATAAACCAAATATGTGGTACCATCAGTAACTTGCAAAGAGGGCAAGTACCCTCAGAAGACAAAACTGATGCACCTCGACTTGAAACAGCAATCTACCTTCAAGCTTTTAATGTGAAACCCAGGCACTGATAAAGCCATCCACTCATTTTGCCTCACATTTTAGTCATGCCAGGATGTCAAGAAAGACATATCAGAAACTGAACTAGAAACAGAGGGGGAAAAATCTAGAGGAGTAAAGAGACTGTGGCATAAAGAGAAATGGTAACAATTGTCATTGTTTAGTTTCAAGAGGCAATAAATAAGTGAGGGCAGCAATAGATAAATATTAAAGGAAGTTGAAGGCAGAACTATTGCCTTGTACAGGAAATGGAAGGAGATTCAATTAAAATAGAGGCAGGTAGAGTGAAATATTTTCCACATGGCATCTCAATAATTTGTGGAACTTCTTGTTGGAAGATGTCTCTCAGTCAAAGAATTTAGCAAAATATAGAGCAGGATTCATGCATCTTGTAATGGATGGGAACTTTTAGGAGCTTTGTGTGTATTGCAGGGTATAAAAACCAGATTCTAAGCGGCAGGGATTAAGCACAAATATCCCTCCAGGAAAGTTATCCTTGAACAATGTCTTTTGGGATGCTCCCATTTCCCCTGAATTGCTACACACAGACCAGAGGTAGCCTACCTCACCCTGATCTCATCTACAGGATAATTCCAGAGAAGTGTTATCACAGCTGAATGGAGGAATTGCATGCTATTTAATCCAAGCCCATTGGAATTGCCTGGCAGCATTGCAGGCACTGTTAGGAGATCAATTATTATACCAAGAAAAGGAATTAAAAGATTTTTTCCAAAAACCATCAGAAGTGTAACTGCCCAAAAACATACAGAAGCCAAATTCTCTCTTGTTGCTCAGCTGGAAGGGGCCCTCTCCCCATCCCTGGCCCAGTTCCATGCTGCAGAAGGAGGGAAGCAGATTGCAAAGAGCAATTCCTCCCAGTAACCCAGTTCCAGATATTGTTAGTCAAAAAGTTCCTTCTGGGCTGATTTGCATTGACCTACAGAGACACATATGTGAATGCAGTTAAGTGTTGACCTCAATGTTACACAGTAAGAGTAACAGTCACAGCATAATGTCTTAAGGCTATTGCACAGTTTATTGAACAGAGAGGCTCTGCCTGCCTGGTAGGAGACAGGCTGGCAGCACTACAGTTGTTCCAGCAGCCCTTGGCCCCGCAGTACCTGGGAGAGAAGAGCTAAGGGTGACAGATCACCTTGAAAATAGGTATCAGGCTTTTCTCATCAGTGTGTGAAAATGAGATTGTGCCTGGCTATGGGGGGAAAGAAGGAGGGAATGGAGTTTTTTTCATAAGTTGATCCTGAAGTTTTAATTCATGGGAAAGGAACATACATTCTTGGAATGAGGCTACTATCTCCAAATACAAGGCAAATTGCCTTTAGGATGCAATTTAAAGTTTACTTCTGCAGAGTCCACTAGAAAAACTCAGTGACACACTAAAACCTAATTCCAGATAACTGTGCTATAGGACTTTGAACAAGCCTCTTCTGCATCTCGTAACTCAGCACAGATCATCTCAGTGGCTCCAAATTGCTTAACTCAGTGCACTCAGCTCCTGATAGGAGTCTGCAATGTTTCACTAGACTTGTTCCTCCCCCTCCTTGCCTGCTCTCTCACATGTGCATGCTCACACTGAGCAGAACAAGTTTTTACCCCTAAGTGAAAGGTGACATCTCTTCAGAAGGGTTGTTCAGCAAGTAGGTAATTTAATCTTGGCTTTCAGAGTTCCTCTGCTGTCCAATGGCTTGTAGTGCTTCTAAGTACTTTGCTCTGTAGGGATTTAATTTTTATTTCCTCTGAGACTGGAAAATAAAACCCCTTTTTTTAGCATGCATCAGGGGCTGGCTTAGGAGACTAAAAAATCCAAGGTCATGAGTTCAAAACAAGCCATATCATTTTGAAAATGCTAACAAGCCTGTGATAAGGAGGGAACTCTCTTGCTTTGTACAAATTATTGGATCACAGAAGGGCTATCAAGTCCATCAACTTTGCACTATGTCACAAACAGGATGCTAATATCATCTACTGTATCACTCGTACCTCTCCACCAAAGCTAGATCAGGCCCAGATCTGCTTGCCTTGCAATATCATTGTCCTCGTTTTGAAAGGACGGGTATCTGCCAGCAGAAGCTGGAAGTTCCCTTTGAATAGAGAATGTAAACCCCTCCCTCAAATTATTATAATTTTGCAATTAGGGGCTCTCAGGCAAAGTTTTGGGAATAGGAATAACAGTCCTTTAATGGGAATACTAAAAATACAAATGTACAGAAAATGAAATAAACATGCAAGTAGAATGAACAAAAGAGTTCAGAAAGCCCTGACAGAGTCAAGGACGTGAACTGACACCCTGTTGGTCAGGGTGTTAGAAGCAGTCCAGATGAATCCTTCCAGAGTAACAGACACAGTCCTGTGGAGTAGAGATGGTCCTGTAGAAAGTCCAGTGGTGACAAGATGGGTCCAGTCTTCCTCTGGGAATCCAGTGGAAAACAGGAAGGTCCTGCTGTTCTCATGTCTCCCCTTTTTATTTAGGTAGGGATGCTTGGGTCCCCCCCAGCTGGGTGGAGCATCTCGCAATGGGATGATGTAATGTGTCAGGTCATTAGTGAGTGTTAATGGCCCATTATCAGAAAACATCAGCTCCAAAACTCATGCTTGGCCACCCTATTTTCTTGGTTAAGCACCCAGCAATTAGTTACCTAGCAACTTAATGGAAAAAAATTCAACTAACACAAAGGAAACAATATCTAACCTCCAACAATCATACCATCATCAAATTGATTCAATTGTCTCAGCAGCCGGGCAGGTAATGACTGTTATTGCTATTCAATGCAGGAGAGAAATTGTGGCTGAGAAGTCATTTAGCTTACAATCAAGACCGAGATTTGAAAACAGCCTGGCTCCCAGGTGTCCTGTCCTCCTAACCCCTACAGCTTTCACTTAGCAACAAGATGAAGACTCAACCCATGTCATAAGGAAATTCATACAAACTATCTGCCAGAGTGAAATCTAATAAATTACCACAATAATTCTTTTACCCATTTATGTGCAAACTGACAGCATATTAGTAATCAGATTAGGGTGGTGTCTGTCCAGAAAACAAGAAACCCAAATCTGCTGCAGTTCTCAACATGATGACAGGAGTATCAGGTTGACCCCAAGTCTGCAGCAAGTTCTCCTCTCTAGCTGCTCCTTGTCTGGTCTTGGACACACAGTATCATTCATATTCCGTTCTGCAACCACCTAGCAAGGAGCTCACTGCCAGCACCCCAAAGAGACTGCATGGCTGCCTTGCTCCCAAAAATAAGAAGGCATACGTTTATTTGAACCTCCTGGGAACAGGTTTTTAAGAACCCCAGGTGTGTATGCACATGAATACACACACACTAAAGCACTAAAGCTTACTCCATGTCCACTACCAAAAAGATCACATATACCCTCTCCAAGCAGTATTTGCTCTTTTCCTCTTATAATTCAGACTTCCTTTCCTCCCAAGCTGACTCTTGCCCCTTCCGCAAAGGTGATAGCTGCCTCCTTCCTCAGCTAGGATAAAAGGAACTAATTGTTTCTTTCTGGATTTCCACTGCTTACTGTCTTTCATCATCCAGTCCAGCACACAAATCACAGCCACACTCATTCAGAAGATAGTTTCTTCCAGAGTTTTCTGGGATGTGCCGGGAACACAGAGATGAGACATCCTCAATGACAGACATCTTGAGGGGAGTGTTTACATCTTAATTGTCTGTATTCGTGGTTTCTTAAAGTAGGGCAGCTTCTGTTCTCCAGATGGATCTGCAGAGATGGTATCCATTGTGTCTTTTACACCGTGATTATGTCAAAGTCTGACAACATCATGAAGACGGTTTGGCTTTCGGAGGCAAAAGGAGAGGTGCTCCATAGCTTGATATTATAGGGATCAGGACACCAGGAGAGCAAGACGTGAATCTAACCTAGGGGAACTGATTTCTGATTATGACATCTTTTGGAGGCATGACACCAGAAGAGACTTCCCTCTGGTCTAACCAAGCACAGACAATCTTTTGTTTTTAAGAGTCTGGGGATACCAGCCAATGGTGCTGCTACAGATAAAGTGCTTAAGAAGAGAAGGCTGAAAGAAAGGTGACATCTAGAAAACGCAGTAGAACTGCATTGCACTTCATGTATCCTTCCCCTCCCCTTCTTTCACCACTTCCCCAGTTCTACTCCAAAGACTCAGCCACCCTTTGAGAGCTGTTAAAAATTCAGTTCCAAGATGGAGGTTTAAAAGGAAGGATTTTGGGAAAGTCAAAGTTTCAGTACTTAGTAATTTGAAATTAATTCTAACTCAAAAACACTTCCTGGATTTTCTTTAACTGCACAGCAACAGCTTCCATCAGTGTCCATTGCCTGCAGAGTAAATATGGCACTTCTCAGGCCAAGCCAATTTTACAAATAAACATTACTGAGCAACTGAACAATACTACTCTTCACAGAAAGAACTGATGAAGATGTGTGAGAAAACTATTCTTAAAATGTTACTCCAACATTTGTGAAATTCTCCTTTAAAAACACATGCACACAAAATGAGTCTTACACATGACCATATACGTTCGAATAAAATTCGAAAAATTGAAACAAAATGTTCAGTGATCACCAGAGGGCTTTGCATATGTGAGAAATGACTAGCTGAAACTGACTCCTTAATTCATACCAAAATTACTCTGTATGCTGAATAACAGGCAAGTCTCCCCATTCATTGCATTTCTTCCTGTGTAACTAAATAAACAAATAAACAAACAAACAAAAAGATGAAAAAAATTGTTCTCAATGGTTTTCCTTGGAGAAAATGCCCATGAACGTGTCCTGGTAGTATGGCTGCTGTCTCTATCCCTTCTCAGTCAAGACAAGCCACCTCACCCTCAAAGACCGAATATTGTGACAGCTACAGCTGGTCTATAGCTGCACAGAAAATTTGACTTAATAGACACCAACTCGAACAGCCTAGCTCATTAGAAAGATAGAAGTAAATAAGTCCCCAGGCATGTTACTGATAGGTCAGATTCAAAGTCAAACAGGGGACCCCAGCCAATCTCTTTGAACCATAGATGCACCCATATCATTGTCCAGTAAGCTCGGCGGAGTTAAGATTCTTCACCAATCGTGTGTGTAAGAGCAGGAAATTTGAAGCCCCCATAAAAGGAGGCACCCAACTGTAAACTTGGCTGTTGCTGCACCATCTCAGTGTGTTCTTGTCACATTCCTGTCTCTGTCATCAGCAACAGAGTATCAGAAAACAGATATTTTAGAAAACATGAAGGGGTAGAGGGTAGAGCAGGAGGGAAACAAAGCAAATAAAGAGAAAAGAGAATGCTTCCCTGGGAGAGGATCAGTCATGCAATATGCACAGCATTTGTCAACAATTCTCAAGAGTGCTGTATGCAGACACACTCATTCACCACAGCTGGGTGGGGGGAGATTGTGACCACAGATGCTCTGAATCTGTGAGAAGACATAAGTCAGAACTATGGAATCATTATTTTGGAGAAAAAGCTCGAGATCTTTCCCCAGCACTGCAGCATTTAGACCCCATGATGGATGGATAATCTTCACGCATAGCATACAGTTCCACTGGAAACAGTGGAATTGGTCTGGTTTCATCAAGACCAACAGAAACAGCTCTTTTCCAGACCTGGGGGACACCTGCACTTTGCTGAAGCAAGTAGTGTTGTTTGGTCTGGTTTGGAGTAGGTTTTACTTGACTCTTGCATCTTCCAAGGATACAAATTTACCCACTGAAAAGCCCAAGGGATGTGTAACTAAATCAACTAATCTGAAGAAATAGTCATGCAGTACTACATGCTGCTTGAGAACCATGAGAGGATCAATGAGATGCTCCTAAGGGATTATGTCTTTTACCTCTCAGTGATTTTTTTGGTGATTCTGACACTCACTTAGAGAGGTGGCATCTAATCTTTAAACTGCTGACAACTGAAGTCTCAGGGTGAACCTTAGCCACATGCTGAACAGCAATATCCTCACTGGTGCACATCCACCAGCCGCTATGACTGAGGATGGCGAAAAGAGAACAAAACCACCATGGGAATGGCCAGTCACCAGGACCCTCTACATTATCTGCTTAGTGAATGCTTAATGCCGTGCTTCCTCCCAACTTTTCCAACCAGTGCCATGATTCTGTATCAGCTGCTAAGTGCCAAAATGTAGAGAAGACACAGAGAAAGGGGAGTGGTTTGCATTATCAAGATTAATGTAGGCACACATATCTTTTTTGAATCTGATTTGTATCTAAATTACTATTGCTGACCCTTAGATGTCCAGCAGTCCAGAGAAGGTGAGATTGGTTTCCATTTCATAACTATCATTCATGTGAGTTGACTCCACTCTGCGTCATTTAGTGCAAACTGTAGTACACTCATCTAGAAGTCTTCCAGAACCCAGGACTGGGCAAGGCTAAGGTACACACACTGCTACAAGTGTATAACTTGTGGGGCTATATGAATCAGCAGCACAGAGGAGTCTTCCTGTTTGATCTGCTTCAAAGCAAGTGTCTACCTATACTTCCAAGAAAGGATCGAAGACCCCACAAGGAGATAAACCCAGGAGGCATCTTGCAAAGATAGTCAGCAGATTTCTATTCTTAGAATGATTCTACAATAAGATATTTCCCAGTTTGTCTTGCTGATAAAGATAGTACTTTAAACTGGACATGATGAAAAATGCCATCACAGAAAAAGCGCTATCTAGGATGCCCAAGGGGAGCACAATCAGTGTGTGTGAACACACAATGTGTCACAGTGTATAAGCAAACAACAACATTATGCTCATGAGCATAATGAGCAATATGTCACTGAGCAGCCGACCAACATCTCCTGAAGTAGCCAAGCTTCAGTTATGCACACTCAAGGGGCATGGAGACTAGAGGGGTATGGAGCATGCTGATGACTGCATTTAACAGTGAGGACATTTTTGAAAATGTCCAAATGACGTAAATATTTCATGCAATTTCTCAAATTTGAACAAGATCTGTGAGGTAACATTCATCACATGAATATTAGATCTCTAATAATTAGGTATCTGGGCAAAATTACACACTTGGGTTCCCTCTATAGCAAAAAAACAGAAGAAACAGAAACATCCAGAGGGCAATTCATTGACTCTATCACAAAGCAAACAAGAAGAGGTCAGTACTACTCACTCAGTGCTCTGTGAGATGAAGGTATTTCTTGTTGCAGCATGACCTCACTAGATCATGCTGTTGATTTATGTTTCTCTCCCTTACTGCAAAAAGGACCCCAAATGACAAACTGTGCTTAAATGCTTAACTTTTCCATGAGTAAAGTTGAACAAGATAAATCCACATTCCCTTTCTATCACTGTGTTAAAATATTTCACTATAAAAGAAACAGAAGCAGCTGTTCTAGAAAAGAGGTTTCAAGAGATTCTAAGAAAAATCCTCCCTTTAGTGGTTTTGAAAATGAAATGAGAATAATAGCTATTTCAACTGTTCTGGCATGAAAAGGTGTTAACAGTATGGCACTTTTAAAGAACTCTGAGATGACAAGACTGATTTTCCAGAAGTAATTCTTTAGTTCCATTTTGAAGATTCCCTGCAGAGGAAAAATCAGAAATACTGCTTTTCATTCCCACTCACCATGAAAGATGTCAAGAAGCCCATCAACTTTGGTAAACCCAGAGCTTCCAAGCTGCAGAAAACTAAAAACCTACAGCCATCACTATCACAGCAAAAAGGCAACTCCTTAGGAGGAATTATTTTGCAAATCCACTGGGCTGGGCTGAACTGGGCTGTTTCTTTGCAGATGAGACATAGCGGACAGTTTGTAACAAGCAGGAAGAGCCAATGCTAAATAATTTACCCTAAGGAGGTGACAGTAGTGGTCAGCAGGCTGCATTCAACCATGGAGGTCTCCAGGAAATCTCAATACTGGAGATGCCACAAGCAACACTTGTGGAACAGAGGCAGACTCAGGATGACCATGTGTCCAAGCAGAACCAGTCAGCAACTCCTGAGTATTCCAGGGTCCACCTATCCATCTCCCATAAAACTCGAAATTCTTGGTTTGCCTTCATTTTGTAGAAGAAAAAGGTTTCTTGCTGGAAACAGCAGACCTGTAATTATGGTAGCTAGAAGCAGGACAAGCTTAAAGAATGGCTGGTTGAAAGACTAAGTGAAAAATGCCTTTCAGCAACCAGTCAGATTTATCCTGGAAGGAAGAAACTTGTCCCTTTGGATGCTATCCCTGCAGCCAAGATTGCACAGGAAGGGGTTAAAGAAAACCTGTTCTTCTGTATGTCAGGTACTGCCTTGAGGGCATAGCTGGGAGCTGGAGAGCTGGAGAGCAGAGGACAGGTTAAGGGGACAGCTGCACAGTGCTCCTCTATTGCTACGTGCCCTGAATCCCAACAACCTGATCTGAGATCTGGGCTAGGCTACCCTCATGCTCCATGACAGCAAGGCAGCCAAAGAGGCACCTAAAGGCAGTGCTTCAGTTGATGTTGAACTCCACCCCCTGACAGCACCACCTCCTTCCTGTGTGCTAAGGTTTGGCTCTTTCCTCAGGGGGATGTACGCAGATGTTTGTTACGAGTGTTACAAAATGCTGGGAAAAAAGCCTTCCAACGTCTCATTTTATTGTAAAGGGAAAAGAGAGTGGTTATAGCTTCCTTTAGTTAGTTCTGGATTTTTTTGTGGCTGACACTGGCTTTTAATGAGAAATGGATGCTTGCATGACAATACATACTCTTACTCTTCTACAACACATCCATGTGGATCCACTGTGACACACATCTCCAGTCTAAACCTACAGTCCCTTCTGCCTCTGCACAGGCATCAAGGCAAATAAATGTGCCAAAAACATGGGGTCTCCTCCTTATGCCTTTTCAAAGGAGCATCTGAAGAGCCAAAGGCTGTTTCCCTTAAATATCCCTCTTCCTAGCAGCACCCAACACCTCTCTCATGTCTTTGCCCAGTCCACCCTACAACACAGAGCAAAGAGTGTCTTTCAGAGGGGACACAAAGAAAACACCTTCCTGGCTTCAACCGTTTGGCACCAGAGGTTTATGCTTGTATTGAAGAGCCAATACTCCTCACTTCTCTCTCTTCCACCTACTTCCTAGAGAAAAACTCCATATGCTACTGCAAAGTTAGGACTGATATTGCATAGAAAGAAGAGTCAGAAGGACAGCACACATGGCCAAACTCAGGTGCTGCTTCACTTTTCTAACAGAGAATGAATAAAGCCACTACAGAGCAGCCAGCACAGCCAAGACAGGTGTCTCACAACACAGTCCCCATATCACAGGTCTTGCTGCAGCACCCTGCTGTCTGGGACAGCGTCTGCAACCCTTGCCGGTGGAGGTGACAACAGGTAGGAAATCACGACAGACTCGTGTCCCCACAATGTCGCCATTCTCTCATCCCTGAAATACAACCTGTTGCATCGTGGGGGAAGCCCCATCTGCTTCTCATTCCAGAGCATGTCGTGTTGTAATTATTGCTAATTACGCCTCATTTAGCTTGATAGGTACCAGGTTGAGAAGGATGGCCTAGTGACAGAGCACCTTGGCCGGCCGCAGCAGCGACGCGCGGGCAGGGGAAGCGCAAAGCGGGAATGACCGAAAGGACGGCAGCGGCTCCGCCGGGCGGGGCCGCGCACGCCTCTGCGCAGCGCTTCCCGCC
>WEIU01016125.1:18933-49329 GCA_013389925.1 Aegithalos caudatus | reverse complement strand
AAAAAAAAAAAAAAAAAAAGGAGAAAAGGCCCTGAAAACCTTCAATGCATTCTTGAAATAGGAGAAGGAAAAGGTTTTGTTTCCATGGCAACATATCCTATGGTACTTCTGCTGGAGCAGTCTACCAGAGAAAGATGACTTTTCCAGTTAAATATGCCAGTGAAGTGAAAGATAATTACAGAGACCCCTTTCCTCAACTGGGTGCATTTGTAAATTTTTCTACTTGATGTGTGTAAATGCTCAGATGTTACAGAGCTCCTGGAAATGGATGTCTTCATAGATGATAGAATGAGCTCTGAGGAAAGTGTAGATACCTATTGCAGACCAGATGTCTGTGAAGGTTTGGGTGCATTGTGGGCTTTTGCCCTTCCACGATGTTGCTTTGCTATATGAATATGGCCCGAGGTATCAATAGAAACTTAAGGGTTAAAATTGTTCTTGACTGCAGATTTTGGAATAAGAAGTTGCAGTTTTTCATCCAAGACAAGAGGACTTTGTTTGTGGACTTCCAACTGTCACCTCTTATTTCTCACATACATGTATGTCAAAGCTGAAGTGCACCATGGCATCTGTTTTACCACACCAGCATGACATGAAAGAATTCAAGAGAGAAAAATAAGAAATATGAAACAGAGGACTGAACTGGAGACATACAGAAAATACTGATATGAGAAGAGCTGGAACAGGACTTCAAACATAGCTTTCACCTCTTCTAAAGAGTATCATTGGATCATCACTTTCTAAAAATTATGAGCTGTAATACTAAAACTGTCTGTGGTGTGGTGATGCTCAGGAGCACAAAGCGAGGCAGTTAAGCATTTTGTAATCCAAGTGGGTAACAGAAAGATTTAGGTATCTGCATTTTGCAGAGTAGAAGCAAGAATGAATTGCAAAAGCGTAAAAGTGGTTGAACCTACAGTTCCTGACCTCCATCCAGATGTCTAATGATATAACTATCTCCAGAGTAATATCTCCAGGTGTTCAGTTGAAGAATTCTGCAGGAGCAGCTCAGCTGCCAAGACCCAGCACAATTGTACAGATGGAATAAATATAGTCAGCACAACAGCTCCATGGTCATGGGAACATGAGAGACACTCCTCTACCCACCATGGTCTCAGCAAAGACATTTTCTTCCCCAACTAGAAACAGCACTAACGAAACAAATTTTAAAAACAAACAAACAAAAAACCCACAAATAAACAAACAACCCCCCCCAACCCAGCATCCTTCAGCCATAACAACCTATTACACAGAGGAAGCAGGACGGCATTTACTAGCTGGGAGGAAGATATAGCTACAATGATCAGCTCCACTGAACTCACTTAGGGCAGCAACAACCACTATGTCCTGTATTTTAATGACCGGACTATGAAAGGACATGCTGGGGAAAATTTCTGTTGGGTGGGTCTTCTATAGTGTGGTCTTTCATTGGGTGGTGTCCTTCCTCTTCATTTTGACTCTGACTAACTTTTGGGAAAAGAAATATGGAGTGAAGACTGAAGTGTGCCGATAGAGAAAGTAAGTACCGGTGCTCTCAGATTCTGATGCCAGAATCAGCAGCAGGGGAACAGGTTACAAAACTGTGCTCCAGGTGAACAATCTTAGCATCTTGGGATGCTGAAGGGAAAAATGGACAGAATTGTTGGGCCTGGACAGAATTGTTGGGCCTAGACAGCAGTACCCTTTCTTCACTCCAGGGAAGGAGCTGGCAGTAAATACCAATCATAGCATGAAGCTGGCAAAGCTGTTACAGAAAACAGACCAGACAGAGACCAATGGCCATAGACAACATCCTCCCATCAGTCTCTACAGTTTTGCCTTGCAATGCTTTTCGTCTTCAGTTCTACAGACTGGCCTCCAGCCCTTCTTTCACCCCACCTAATTCAATGCCACTGTGAGTGACAACAATAACTGTTAAACTCATGTTGCATTTTGTCCATTGTGTTTTCATGTTCTGCTCCAATCATCTGTCATGGATTTCTCTTGTACATTCTTGGGACACACAGGATTTATATATCTACATCTGTGCATCCATGAGGCTCTGGCCTTCTCTAGCTTCTTGCCACTACAGTCATTAAGGATAACATCACATTAACAAAGATCTAGATTTCTCTCTTTGCTCAGAAAAGCTTCAGAAAAGCAGGGTGGCCATTTCAGAAGAATGGAATTGGATTTTGAGCCAAGCATGTCTTTTTTACTTCTCTTCCTTACAGTACTCTTCATACAGAGAATATCTTCAGAGTTTTTCTACAGGACTCCTATGCAGCTCTGCAGAGCTGCCAGGTAGTCCTGGAGAAGCATTTTCAGCAGCCATTGGAAGGCTACACGAGGGTTACAGTGACAGAGGGACACTCACAGCAAGTCAGAGTGCAGGTCTCTAGGCATGGAGACTTGACAATTCTCTAGGTCCATCTCATGCTAGAGATGCCCCTCGCACTGGAGAAGCATCAAGAGTGGGAGTCAGTGTACAGCCTTGCACACAGTCTGCCCTAGGGGAAATAGGATTTTCATCAGCTCCTCTTTGCTAGAGAAGCTGCACCCTGCCTGTAATCATCTCTACCAGTACAAGCTGGTAAGTGGGCAGAGAGCTCAGTGCTTTCTCCCTACTGTGAGTACCCCATCCACAGCTGCGCTCCTAGGTAAAGTGCCAACAAATTATGGAGGCGAGGCAGAAGATCATTTCTACAGTTCCCTTTGCAAGATAAATTATAGCAGCTGCTTCTGAATTCATACGAGAGCAATGCTGCAGCCTTTCTAACCTGCTGCTCTAGCTGCACAATCGTCACCATTTTCTGGCTGTTCTGGGAGATTCTGTGAAAGGAAAACACATTAACAGACCTCAGACAGCTATTAGCAGATGCTTGTCTGGATTGCAGTAGAGATCATGACTTGTTTGGTTGCCCACAGCCTCAGAAAAACGGTCACGGTCTGAATTAAGATGACAGAGATGGTATATCTGCTCTTACCTAGCAGTGCTGAAGGATCAGCAGTCAGGTGTGGGAAGCAAAAGAGGAAACCATACTTTCTCCAGTCTCCCAGTAGCAAGCATAGTAGAAATGGTACTAATGTGCCAAGGAAAAGTGACTCAAATATGTTTTGCCTGTGTCATATCCTTAAGCTGGGAAATCTTCTTTGTGTACCTGCCATGCATTGCCAGAATGCACCAGGCATTAAAAGTTCCTTAAATCATAAAATCATTGTCAATATTTTGATGTAGGCTGGCATTATGCTATGGCTTGCCTATACCTGACTGATGGAGGCACAGACTGGTGCATCTTCTTTGCAGTGTATGTCTGTCTCTTGCTCTTTCTCCTGTACCCTCCTTTCCAGTAACACAGCTGCTAACTCACTGTGAAACCTGAGTTTCTCACCTACAACTGGACCCTTATTCCTACTGGAAAAAAGATAGGGAACAGGATGCTAATCCCCTTCATAGGGATAATAACCTCCAAAGTATGTGCCTGATGAACTGGTCAGCTGGTGTCTCTCAGAAGACAGACAAGTGCAGAATCAATCCAGCCCTCTGTGGTAAACACACTTGCAGAGTCTGACACCTCTGCTCTGACTTGGATATCTCTAAGACCAGTTTGAATTGTACTTTGAAGTTCCCCATGTCTGTGTCTTGGCCATTGGAATTAGAGAAGATGTATCCCCTCTTTTCTCAGCAAATGATTGGCTTAACCCCTCTGATGTACAAGGAGGATACAAGAACTGCCATGTGGGTTGATGCATGTTGTGCTAAGTTGTGGTTCACATCAGGCTTTCAGTTGTGCCTGAGCTACTCTGGCAGTGCTGCCCAGTGCTGGCCCTGTCATGGTCAGTGTCTCCTGCCAGGAAGGAGTGGAGTGAGCAGCCAACATTGCCATGCTGCAGGGAACCCCTCGTGGCGCTCCTGCTGCCACTGGCCTTCCTTCCAAGAGCCCATCTGCTCATCTTCCTCCCTCTCATCTTATGTAAAGCAGCTCATTAGGCCGATTAGCAGTCAAGCACTATTTCTGATTGTTCATCAGTGATTCCTTTGTTGCCCTCCATCACTCCTGTTGAGCCTCATTAGTGCTGCTAGGAAGCAGAGGAGCTGTTGGGATATTTATAGGAAGGGTGGGGTGTTCTTTAGGCTTTATTGCTGTCTAATATCCCTTCTCAACTCACACCTCTTCCCTTACCCCAGCTCTCCCTTAAAAGCTTCCCTTAATACTGCCTTGGCCACTGCAAGCTTAGCCAGGGCGTACATAGAGACAGGAAAGAACTGATGGTTTTGAGTCAGGGAATTGAGAAAGACAAGCTGGAAATATGCAGAGGCTCAGTCCTAGGTCAGGAGTGTATAAACCTACATAGGACAGGGTACCTGGACCAGGGAGTTGAGTCTCTGCCCTTGTGCACACACACATCAGGTGGGGTATCTATAGCAGCCCACAAATGAATCCAAAGGGATCATCATGTGCATGCAGCATTATTGGGGAGGTATATGCCCCAGCTCCAAGCACAGCTTAGGCATGTAGTACCTGTGTCAGGGGTTGGGTGTGAATGCATTTCCATGCAGGACATCCACTTCTCTGCCTGTAAGCTGATGGAGAGCTGTACCATGCTCTCAACAGCTCCAGAGGGAGCAACTGCCTTGGTTACTTATAAAAATATTCTTTCATGCAGCACTTAATTATGGAGGCAACTAGACAAAGACTAATCATTCATTCTAATACAGGGGAGAATAATCATTCTGACAGCAGGAGAGACTTGACTTCTTTGGGAGGAGAACAGAGTGTGAGGAGGAGGCTTAAGAAAAACTACAGGACAAGGAAAGGAGGAGAAAGGAGGAACAAAATCCTAAATCAGTTATCCAGTACAGATATCTTTATGACTTCATAAATGGAATATACTTAGCATCAGCAATCTTTTCCAGCATCACGAGGACACCTCTTCCTAGTCCAAGCCTGAGGCCCTGATCATGCCAGAAGTCAAACCAGGTGACATTTTAATACCACTTTTCATCTCAAGATTGCATCTTCCTTCCAAAGGGTCCCAGAGTGTTTTTATAACCTTTCCTGGCATACAATTCATGTCTTGTAGCACTGAAATAGCGTATGTTCCTGAGAAAGATGAACCACCTCCACCACTGTGCAGGAATTTTTGACAGAAAGCAGTGACAGCTTCTGTTCCCTCTTAAACCATGGGGTGTGCACGTGTATGTGTGTGAGGAGGGGGATTTCAAGGCAACAGAATACAATTACAGAGTATGGAAGCTGGCCAGGACCTCTAGCCAAATCCTCAGTTAATACATAGGTTAGCACCGGGGAGCTGTAAGAAACAGAACTGATGATCCAGCGTGACAATCCCTCCTCTGTCTTCCTGGTGGGTCACGCCTCTGCAAGTGGTCAGACCTCTGTGTGGCTGGGGATGGCTCTTGAAAGGTTGCAAGCCATGGTCCTGACATGGGTAGCCAGTCCTGATCAATCACCAAAAATATGGTATTAATCTAAGTGTCTTGGACAAAATCCAGGTTTGGGAAATGATATCACACACTTCTACATTCCCCATTTTGGGCTTCAAGGAAGTCCAATGTCTTTTCCTTCAGAGTAGTGCCTTGCTGGGAACAGAGATGGCTCTGTTCCACTCTACTCCTTCCACAGTCCCCGAGTGTCTGCTCCATGCCCACAACTGCTATGGGTGAAATGGATCCCCTGTTCAAGACAGTGTATCTATCAGGCTGTTATGCCCAGTGCTGTTCTGCACTGTGCCTGGTGAAACACTGCCCTGTACTGACCACTGTGATGAGTCTTCGTTAGTCCCCGCCAGAGGTGCTGCCACCTGACTGACGTGGCAGGGTTGGACTTCACTCTCTGGGAAGTGCTGCTCTTCTTTGTCCAGATCTTACAGGAAATCAGCATCTTTGACACATTAAGAGCAAGAGCCATGTGAGGATTGAACAGAGCTCTCTATCTCATAAATCTGTCAGGAACTGACCCTTCCCTTTTTCAGCCAGCAGACTGCTGCAGTGCAGCCCAAAGCTGTTGGGGAACATCTTCACTCCTACACAGAGCTGTCTCTCTGGCTCCTTTAGTAGCAGAAACAGAGCTTTCCCTGCCTTCTGCAGCTGCAGTCCATCATGCATACAGTATTAAGTTTGTATCTCTGCCTTCCTCACTGCTGTATCTCTCCACTTTCAGTTAATTTAATTGACTGCTCTAGTTATGAAGAAACATGGTGTCTAGGCACCAGGAGTAATACTTAGCATGATATTAACATTTTCACATCCCGGGGCTGTGCTGCAAATATTAACTAATGCTAACTCTAATTAGCTGCAACTCGCTGGAAAGTAGGTAAGCTTGATATTAACCCCGTTTTTATAGCTGATAACACTAAGACTCAGAAGGCTCAAGTTTCTTGTCTGCTGCGGAAGTAAGTTCAACTAAAGTACCCTGATAAAAATGGGCAAATATGTTTTACAGGCTGTTTCACCATTCTGAGGGGTTAACAATTCTGGCCTCCCAGACAGTGTGCATTTGACCCAGACATATCTCAGGAGCTGAGCACAGTATACCTCAGTCCTGCCATGCCACAAGTCCCCGCACAAGCACATGTGCTGTGCTCAACCAGCTGAGAACCCCTCCCCTGTCTGGTGGAGTCCTTGCATGCTATATTATTAGTGGAAAATTGTGGTCTGGAGTCCTACCTTGGTCCAGTTAGCAAATGCTGGAAAATAAATGCAGTTTCTAAATGCTACAATTCTTTCTAAACAGAGCATGGCTCTTGTGAAGGGACATTTTATTTTTAGATATTTTCTTCTTCTCTACAAAAATCCAAAGTTATCTACAACTAGCATTTCACACTCAGGAAAAGTCAGAGAAGTCCTTCCTTCTTCCTCCATTCTTGCTCCTCTGCCTCACAGCAGACCTTTCAGCAAGGTCATCAGAAATACTGTCTGATAGACACTGCAAGACTCATGAATTAGTTTGTCTCAAAATTCCCCCAAGCCACTTCTATTAGTAGTAGCCCTCAACTTCATACTTCCCTGGTTCACCACAACCTGCTGCTGTAGCTTCCTGCCCAGAGGTGGTTGCAGATTCCCTGGGGATGCATCCACTCATGCTCCCTCTACTGCATTGCTTGGAGGGGAACCTCAGCTTTGAATTGAGCTGTCCCCATATTTGCAGCACGAGAAGTTAGGGTCTTTCTCTTACACACACCCTGTGAAAGTTTCCCTGATTAGTGTTGCATTTATAAGGACAGAAATGTTGGGAAAATATCACAGTTCAAGTGATTGGTAAACATACCTTTGCCAATACAAGGAATGGGAAAAGGGTTCAAGGGTAGCGCTGGCTGAAGGTGTTGATTCCTGAGTGGAACAGCATGCCACTGTACAGTCCTCTCCCTCTGTACCATTTTGCCACCATATAAAATCCAAATGCATGCAGCTCTGGGATATGGGAGGCAGTTTTGGTCCCTGCTTCCCAGGAGGGCAGCATGGAGTCAGAGAAGGCATGGAGAACAGCAACTAAAATGGCCAAGGGTTGGGGCAACCACTGTGGAAGGAGAGGCAAAATGGCTATGTTATTGCTATGTGTTATAGGTTACGATGGTTTTATTTTGTTAGTTGAAGAAAATATTGGAATATGACCCTGCCAGGACCTTAAAATCTTTAGAAAACATGAACACCTATCAGAGGCTAACTCTTGGCAATTGGCATTTAGTTTTGACCAGTGAGAAGACAGGTAGGCAACTCATTGGGAAACTATTTAAACTGTGAATGGGCTGGATCCAGTTTCTTTCCGTTGATCCATCAGGTACTCCATGTGGCGGCCTGGGGTGGGGAGCGGCCCAGCCATGCCTGGGTCTGATTACGGCGAGCAGCAGGGGAGGGGAGGAGGGGCCCTGGCAGCTGCCGCTGTCACTGACCAGGGCTGGGGGAGATGTTTCCCCCCTCCTTTAGGTCTCCGGGGGCCACTGCCCTGCAAGAGAGTGGCCCATGCTATGAGGAGGTAGCTCTGAGCAGCCCATGCCATGAGACTGGGGGGTGGAAAGAAAGTATCCACTGACCCCTCAGCAGTGTGACTTGGAGATCTTTGCAGCTCCAGCGGGCAGGGACCTCCTGACCACCACAGGCCTGGGCACATTTAATTCTTTCTCACCAGCAGATGAACTTCAAAGCACTACCCTTTTCCCTGGAATGAAGACAAGACAAAGTGATTGAACCATGAAGAGACATAGTATGAAATTACGTCACTGAAGAGAGAGTGGAAAGACAATTTGGGGAAAAGGAGGAGGAAGAGTGGCCTAAAGTGGCTGGACATTTCTGTAATTATGGAGAATGGACTATTTTTTTCCTGTAACATATAGATGCTGTTCGGGGTTGGGGGGATGTAAAGTGCTAGTACTAAATGATATGAAGTTTTCTTGCACCTAAGGTGTTGGGGGTTGGACATTGTTTTGTGTTAGTTGAATTTTTTTCCATTAGGTTGCTAGGAAATTAATTGCTGGGTACTTAACCAAAACAAAGGGATGGCCAAGCATAGTTTTGGAGCTGATGTTTTCTGATAATGGGCCATTAACGCTCACCAAGGACATGGGACATTACCTCATCGCATTGCAAGATGCTCCACCCAGCTGGGGGGAACACAAGCATTCCTACCTAGATAAAAAGGGGAGACATAGGAATAGCAGGACCTCCTGTTTTCTACTGGATTTCCAAAGGAAGCCTGGACCCATCTCGCCACCACTGGACTTTCTACAGGATAATCTCTACTCCACAGAATTGCATCTGTTACTCCTGAAGGATTCATCTGGACTGCTTCTAACACCCTGACCAACAGGGTGTCAGGTCATGTCCCTGACTCTGTCAGAGGTTTCTAAGGTTTTTATTTGTTTTATTTGCATGTTTTTCTGTACTATTACATTTGTATTTTTAATATTCCTATTAAAGAACTGTTATTCCTATTCCCAAAACTTTGCCTGAAAGCCCCTAATTGCAAAATCATAATAATTTGAGGGGAGGGCTTTACATTCTCTATTCCAAGGAAAATTCCAGCTTTTTGCTGGCAGATACCTGTCCTTTCAAAACCACAACATAAAGAAAATGGAGATTTTGCAGTTTTGAGATAAAGGTTTTGGAACCAGGAAAAAGGAGAATCTTTGGGTTATACTAGAGGAGGCATTCTTAAACAATACCCCCACTAAGCAGTTTATGTCCTATGTGCAGTGTTCANATTCCAAGGAAAATTCCAGCTTTTTGCTGGCAGATACCTGTCCTTTCAAAACCACAACATAAAGAAAATGGAGATTTTGCAGTTTTGAGATAAAGGTTTTGGAACCAGGAAAAAGGAGAATCTTTGGGTTATACTAGAGGAGGCATTCTTAAACAATACCCCCACTAAGCAGTTTATGTCCTATGTGCAGTGTTCAGGCAAGCTGCTATTGGTAGGATTTTCTCAGTTTTTGCAGAGTTTTTTTCAGGCTGCTGCAGAAGTGTGGTCACCGTAAGACTCAGAGAGACTCCTTTCCTAAAGGAACTGATGAAAGATTATTTTTAATGGTAACCCTGACTGAAATTACAGGTTTTGTCTTTTTATGTTGTTATGTTGAAAGAGAACATTTGCAAGGGGAAGGAAGCATGTTTTGAAGGTTTCATTTGGTTTTGTTTCTTTTCCTCTTTTCTTAGTCTTTATTCTTAATGTGTGTGAATAAACTATCTTTTATAATTTTAAAGTAAGCCTGTTTCGCTTTTTGAGTTCTCCTAGTCGTATATAAAATAGCAAACACTAAACCATCTCACTAGGAGAGAAAAATATTAGGAATCTTTATAGACTCCCCATGTCTGGTAGGTAGGGTGACAACGGAACTGCAAGTAAGCAAATACCACAGTGCTGGTGGGGTACACAGTGAAGGCACCACTGAGAGCAATCAGACTCCCATGCTATTCCAAATACCATCTCCTACTGCCACCATAGGTCACTGAGAGCTGAGTCATGGGGACCGCTGTTCTGACTCAGTGGGTCATAACATTTTCTGTCACACCTATACCATGCGCAGTGGGTGTGCTTTCACACCAAGCCCAAACAATAGAGACATACCACACAAATGAAAACTTGCAGTTGTCCAGTCTCAGTAAACCACATGCCATCTCCAACCCAGTCACACCTCACTGTACACAGTAGGTAGGCAGTAGAACAGGCAAGATCCAGGCACCCCTCAAATACTGATTTCTTTTAGAGTCACCAGACTGTTCCAGTATTAGCTACAGTTGTAGCTGTCACTGATGTTGGAGGCAGGCACGCGACATAACACACCAATGTTCATGCAGCAACAGCCAATGTTTATTGTTGGGCACCCCCTTTTATATGGGCTTCAAATTTCCCATGCTTACATATGTGATTGGCTGGGTTCTTAGCTCCGCCCAGCTCACTGGCCAATGATATCTATGCATTCATGAGTCTATGGGATTGGCCAGGGTCCCCTGTTTGAATTGAATCTGACCTATCATTATCACACCCGGGGACTTGTTCACTACTATTTCTCTATCGAGCTTAGGCTTGTCGAGTTTGTTGGTGTCTGTTATGGCCAATTTATATGTGCAGCTTACACACTAGCTGTAGCTGTCACACAGCCTCACACAGCAGGACTTGTGCTTGAAGCCGAGAGGGCTGTGGCTGAGCAGGAGGAATAAAGAAGCCATTGCAGATTCAGGTGGTATGCCCATTCTCTCTGTGAAAATGGGGTGGGGCAAAGGTGTGTAGAGACTTCAGATGCTGTTGTTACCCAGGCATCCTGAAGTGCTGTCCTAGGGTGACTTAAAGATGCTTGTGTCCCCAGTCATCTGTTCTGTTTGTGCTGTCTATTGAGTTCTGTACCTTTAAAACTGGTTCTGGGAGCAAAGGGGTAGAAAGAAGCAGCACACAGTTTATTTTGAGAAAATTGCCTGACTCCTCTGCATTCTTCCTCCAGCGGGTTTGTTCATCTGAAGCACAGACAGCAGTGGGGCAGAGACCTCCTGTGCTTTTAGTTAGTTTTATCTAGCTGAGGCAGAGAAGTTCCCTGGATGTTTTTTTTTTTTTTTTTTCCTTCTCTTGGGACTGTTTAAATCTGCTCTGGACTGAAAAACGCAGAGGAGCACCAAGGGCTTGCACTTGCGGCCCACCGGGGCCTGGACCTCTGGAGGGACTGGGACTGATAAAACGCTGAGAGAACTGAGCTACACCCATGGCAAGGACTTTCTCAGTTTGCCATCTCTCTTTGAAGTGGCAAGAGGTTTCATTGTTTCATATTATTCATTTTTTGTGCTTGTGGGAATTTTGTTTGTTAAATAAATAGGTTTTTTCCACTTTTCTCTGAGGAAGTTTTTTCCCGGATCAGCTGGGAGTGGGGCCATTTGGGTTTGCTATCTGGAGGAACCCCCTTCAGAGGTTTCCTTCCAAATTTGCCCTAAACCAGGCAGATGCTTAAGGACAGAAGGAAGGATGAAATTGCGGTCACTTCCAGTGTCCCTGGGAATATGTGCTTTTGAGTCCAGCCAGTAGCCAAAAGGCACCTGTCAACTGAGATAAAGGCTTTGCTTGTTGTTACTGCACTAGCCTGACCCTTCTTTCCTCACTAAATATATTCAATAAGCAGTGCTCTCATCAAGACAGATGTCTTGTAGCTCACACATGAGTTAAAGCTAGAGTTTACAGGGAAATTAAGTCAAAGAAGGCTTTATATAATCTGTAGAGTTTATTTCCATTCACAGCCTGCCTTTTTAATATTCCCTGCACACCTTTTCCTCAGGACTATAGCCCTGCATAGGACTTTTTCATTCAACATAGTATGTATAGTCTTTGATGGCAGAAGACATCATATGTGAAAACAGGTGGTAGAGAAAGAAAGAGGCAGAGGAGGAGAGAAAATTATCCCTCCAGTTACATTCTTTGTGGAGAGGAAAGCAGTGTCAAATTGAGGAGCTTTTAGAATTAATTTAACCACAGGCTTTGGAGCACACACACCTACCTTCACAAAGCTGTGTGTATATTCTGTATTTCTCTTGCAGAACATCTTTCAGGGTTTAGCTCATACTGAGTCCTTTGCTAGGAACTGGAGTGCTCTGCTCTTGCACAAATCTCAACTAATCCAGCAGAGTTGAATGAGAGACCTTATCATGGGAGATGATTTTATTCTAAATCCCTGATTTCATTCACACTCATTCTTTCGTGTCTGCATCTTCTCAGGCACCAAAAATTGTGTGCCACTGTGTTCCAGCGAGGAGTCCTTACAAAGATGGGGTGGGGCAAGGGGACATCATAAAATGGGTCACCACATCTCTAGAGTTTGTCTCAGGCAGGTGGCCTGGCTGGGTTTGGATGTCTTTTGTTCACTTTAAGGATTCACAGTGATTGTAATCTCTTGTCTCCTCACCCAGTTCCACCTTTCAGAATTATTAGGAAATATTCTCTTTGGTTACCTTACCTGGGTATCCTTAATGTCCTTTATCTCACCTCTTAATGGCTTCAGTTTATCTTCTCCATTCCCAGTCAGTGTTTTGAGAAGCTGCAAGATCTGGCGTGATCTTGATGATCTTCTACCTTAGGCGTGATCAACAGCTGTCATTCCTGTTCTTCTGCAATGTCCTCTGGTGCTGTTCATGCCAATCCATTCAACTCTCAGTGTTGCTGTTAGATCTCTATGGTAACTCTGGCTGAGGCATAGTCACAGCCCACACACTTTCCATAACTATGCCTGGAAGATCGTATCATAGAAGACAGACATTTTAAATGCATGGCATATTTAGCTGAAGTAAAGCTACTTCGCTCATTGGTGATTCTTGTGTCTGTAAGAAGTATGTTCTGACTGCACAGTAATCTGCTACAGATTTCATCAGCATGACTTTAGTTACCAAGAGATGTTGATGTGTAGAAAACCTGTCCCTTGGCTGGCCAGTGTCAAATCTGGACTATAGGCCAGAGTAATTAGGAAGAGGGGATGGGGGAAGTGGGGAAAGGTTAAATCCATATTTGGGCAAGTAGAAAAAAACTAACCTGACAGGTAAACTTTTTTTCTGTTTGGACAGCTGGACTGAGCCCTGGCAGAGTGAGACATCTTGCTAGTGAGGCTGGGAAAGGTGTCTGTTGAGTTCATTTTTCCAGAACTGCATCATTTTTGTCTCTTGCCAGTCAGGTCCCATGGGTTTCATCAGAGCTCCGTTCCCCAGAGTGGTGTCCCAGCAGGCATCCTGTAGCTTCTCATTACAGTTAAATTCAGGATCATGCTCTGAGGGACTAAACGAGGTGCATATTTACTGATGTACTTGGGTGCCTGGGAGTTTCTGAAGGTATCAGTATGACCTTGGCAGGCCCTACATACTATACTGTTGTTAATCTTCTTCCAAGTATTTATCCCCCACACAGCAGAAGCTGAGAACAGGAGTAAGATCAACACAGCTTCTTTCCATCCCTGGACCTTATCCAATTGCTGGAGCTGCACTGGCAGCCATAGCAGTGTGGAGGTGAGACCACTGACTTCCTAACAGACCAGGACATCTGGGACAAATTTATTTGTATTGCACTTGGGCCCTTAAGTAGAGCTTCATATTTATGTCAGCACCATCTCCCCAGAGCTGCCATGTGCTGCACAGGGCTACTCTCCCTGAACACAGAGCTCTCTATGCTTCACCCCCAGCACTTCCCAACAACTTAAAATACAGAACCAGATCTGGACTGAAACTAGTGGTGGTTGTATGCAAGAGATTTTTTGAAAAATGTGCTATTAAATGGGAACATGATGGTTTATCACTTTCAGATGATGCTTGTCTTTTAGCAGAGAAAAAAGTCAGTGTTTGTGGCAATGCTTTAAAATTACATATAACGATGATAGATTTGTGTTTACTTTTTTATTATCGTTATTATTTCTGTTTTTTTGGTTGGTTTTTTTTTTTCAGATGGCATTACATTTAAGGCTACAGTGTCTATATGACAGTGAGGTGAAGTAAGTCAGTTTCTTCCAACCGGAATCTACAGGATTGCCCCAAAACATAGTAGCTGTTTTCAGTTTTAAAAGAATTACTCTCTGAATACTGAATTTATCACATGTATGAGAGAGTGATTTCTTTCTTTCTTTGCAGTAGCAATCCCTAAAAAAAATTAAAGCATCTTACTCAAAATAATGTTTAACCTGGAAGACATGTAGGGGAACACACATGAAAAAAGAGCTTAAATTCACAAAAAAAAATCAAAAAACAGAGTGAAGAACAAGTTAGCTCCCTTGTAATCACTAGAATGATAGGAGATGGCTGAAATGGATCAAATACAATACAGCTCTTGTAGCTCTTTTTTATCATTCCACCTACTCTCTCTGTTCACCATCACTGAGAGGAAATATATGGATTTTCTCTAGATAAGGAGAAGGGGTAACATGTGGAAACAGAGGTTATGAATAAAAAAGGTTGAAATCATTACATTTACTGTTAAGATGTCCTGGGAAGTATGGCAATGCAGAACTGATTTTATGCTGAATATCCTAGCCTCTGTCAATGAGGAGCTTTGGGTAGGTGTCCTGCTCTGTATAGTAATAAATCAGAGCAGCTGGTCACCAGAGTCAGTCACAAAAGCGTTGCTCAGTTTAGGATCTGCAGGATTTTTCACCAAACTGTTTACAAACATAAGACCTGTATTATGCCACTGTTGTAATGTGGTATTAGAAGAGGTTAGACAGAGTGTAAGTGCTGTCATTGTTGTGGATTTCTGCACTAAATTTTAACTTGTTAAACAATATTCCCAGGTGATCCTAGGAGGCAGCATCCTTGCTTCCTCAGAGAAGGCCTAAAAAGGGTTCAGATGTCTAGCAGGAAAATGAATAAGCTCAGCAAATATTTTGAGCATGTAAGCAGAGCACATCAAAGGTACCTGAAGCTCTCCAACTTTGTGATCTGCATCCTATCTTGAGCTATGACTGTCTCCAGAGATGTAGAAAAAGATGGAAAAGGATGAAAATTCAGAAGACAGGAGGAGTAAAGCCTTTCTAAGTCCTGACAACTGCAGAAACATTGAATATAAGCCTGACACAAGATAAATATAATGGAAACGGACTGAGTTCCCTCCCATTTGATAAGACAATGGAATATATAGTTAAGTAATCATATTTCAGAGCTATTTCCTCTCTTCAGAAATGCACTTATTTAGTTACAGATATGCATATCAAGCTTCTAACATAATATACTACTGAGCAGGGTTCAAACATTTCAGTGGTGAAGGTAAGACTAGAGATAAAATGAGCCCTGGATCTTGACTGGAGAGCTTGCCAAAGATCCAGAAGACTAGACATGATTTCAACAATTTAAAATCAGAATATTGCATGCAGACAAAGCTGCTTTCAGTCACCCACCTTGGTTACAGATCCCACCTTGGTTAAGAACATGTTACCCAGTTGTGAGGAGATGTTACTTTTCTGGCATAGCTTCATAGCCGTACAAATTAATCCCAAATACGCATTGCAAATGGTGTCTCCAACCCTGAAGCAATGATCAGCAGAGCTACACAGATTGTCAGGGTTGTGCATTGTAGGACAAAGAGATTCTGGACATTAGAAAGGGGCAAACTCTTCCTGGAATAACAGACATTGTGGGCTCTTCAATATCCACTCAGAACAGAGCAGTTCTGCTTTTACACTTCACTTGGAAGGTAGAATACATAACCCGAAAATGGAAGCTAAAAGCATCTGAGATCCCAGGAAGAATGATATTTTCCAAAACCGTATGTAGTCTGCTATGCTAACTATGCACTTGCTCAGCCTGAAGTTGCAATTTAAATATGCTGAAATGGGCTAAAAACTGGGACGAGGAAAGAAACCAGGAAAGCAGTCTCCAGCTGGTTTTCCCCATCTTTGGACAGCACCCAGCACTGAAGGATTCTAATCTGGATTGTTAAACTTTATTCCCAGGCCTTTGACCATTACCATTTTGGTAAAAATCCCAAACAACACAGTAATAGTCAAGTGCTACTGCAAGGAAAAGGTTAGATAAGCATCATGTAATTTCACCTGATTTTCTGAGGAGTGGCTGGGGCATGAGAAGTTCAATCTGTGTCTAGGAAAAATCAAATGTTCTCTCTGACACAAGCTGGTTCAATCTCGTTTCAAATGGCCCAAGCACCTGAACATTCCTGGCTGTCCATTTACATGACCCATTTTCTAATGGTGGCCAAGGGGTTCTGGCAGCACTATAAACTTGTTTGGGGTTAGGTTTGTTCCTTTTACTTAGAGAATTTTTCCCCAAAAAGTTGCTAGGAGACTAATACTGGGTGCTTATGGATGCTAGACCAAAACAAAGAGGTGGCCAAATGGAAGTTTTGGTGTGAATGCTTTCTGATAATGGCCCAGCTGTTAAAACTGGGTGGGGCAATGTTTATTATAGCTTTCACCACCATCCTCCCTCCTGGGGGATATCTGCTGATAATGGGCCATTAAGGCTCACCAATGACATGACACATTACATCATCCCATTGTGAGATACTCCACCCAATGGGGGGAGGGGAGGGGGCCCTGGCACTCCTACCTGGATAAAAGTGAGACTCAGGAATACCAGGCATCCTGTTTTCCACTGGATTCCTGGAGGAAGACTGGACCCATCTCATCACCACTGGACTTTCTAAAGGACCATCTCTACTCCACAGAACTACATCTGTTACACCAGGAGGATTCATCTGGACTGCTTCCAAGCACCCTGACCAACAGGGTGTCAGGTCATGTCCCTGACTCTGTCAGGGTTTTCTAAGGTTTTTGTCTGTTTTGTTTGCTTGTCTTTTTGTACTACTACATTTGTATTTTTGATATTCCTACTAGAGAACTGTTATTCCTATTCCCAAATCTTTGTCTGAAAGCCCCTAATTGCAAAATTATAATGATTTTGGGGAGGGGTTTACATTCTCTATTCCAAGGAAAATTCCAGCTTTTTGCTGGCAGATACCTGTCCTTTCTAAATCAGGACAAAACTGCAGTAAAATTTAAAGGCCTCCCTACCCTCAGCCTCTCCATGGCTATGAGCGTTCTATAAAATCCTAGGTAGATTAAGTTAGACACACAGTATGAAGAACAAGTTAATTGTTGGTGTCACCCAGGCTTGGTACATCTCATTGCTTAATTAACAAGTCATGACAAGTGGCAGATCTTAGCCCTTATAATAATTGTAATAGATGGGGAAAAGTTACCCCGAGGGGCTACCAGAAAGTATACAGAAGTACTAGCCCCTCTCCCTCCTGATGTTGCACTTGCCTGGGTAGTGGACAAGACTACGAGCTAAAGGCTTCTTCTGTGAGCACAGCCTGCACAAGGAGGAGGCCTGAAGACACCACCAAATGAGTCTGGAAGCATTGTCCCATCACAGCAGTAGGGACGCTAGTGCTGCAAAGAGCATGCCAAGGGGAGCACAGCCCTAGCCCAGCATTTCTCTCTTCCTACCTTTCTCCTCTCAGTCAGCCATGGTGCTGGGCTCCTCTGGCACAGCTGAAGGCTGAAATTATCTTTTGGGTCACAGGTAAGGTTCTAAGAGCCATAAAGCCTGGAGCTCCAGCAACACTGCTGCAGCAAAAGATACGCCAAGGGGAGAACAGCACTGCAACTAACACCTTTCCCCCTGCCACCTTCCTCATCTGGGCTACTCACAGTGTTGGTTACCACATCCTCAGCTGTGGCTGCAAATGAGTTTCAGGTAAGGAAAACTGGAGATGTTTAGCTGGGAGAAAAGTAAGCTCAGGGAAGACCTTATCGCTATCTACTACTATCTGAAAGGAGGTTGTAGCCAGGTGGGGGTCAGTCTTTTCTCCAAAGAGACAAGCAATAGGGCAAGAGGAAACACCCTCAAATTGTGACAGAGGATGTTTAGATTGGAATTTTTTTGATTTCTAATAGCTTCTCACTGTGTGGCAAGGTAGACCAGCCCCCCTTTCTGCTTTTTCAGGGGCTTTTAACACCTAATTAATTAGTACTCAAGGCAGACTTTAATGTAAATTTTATTTAAATCCCAATCAGTGCTCTCATTTCCTTGCAGAATTATTTTTACCATAGCATCAGCACTCAGGTGGGCAAGGAACAAAACTACCTGACAAGCAGAACCCTATGTGCACAGCCTGACAAGAAGACTGGGAGCACCAGGACCACAGGAGAGGCTGTAAGAGCCATTCAGAGACATTCCCTGAATGCAAGCCAGTGTTGAGGGGAAGGAGTAAGAGCAGTTATGTTTTCAGGGCACTGATAAGTTCTGGGAAGAGTCGAAGCAAGCAAGTATTAACAGTGGAGATGACCACAGAGTGATGTCTCCTGAGGATTTCACGCCCCTCAAGTGGGGAATGGCCTAACACACAGGGATGCTGATGCTACAGCCACCAAAGGGATGATGAGAGCAAACCTAAAAAGCAGTCTCAGTCTAGGAGTGGTGTTTTTTAGCCTATTTGCAAAAGCAGGCAGTGTCACAGCAGACACCTCAGTGGAACTTGAGCATCATTTCTGGAATTGCCAGGTATGGGACTGAGTCTGCTAGATCAGTCCTTCTGCTGCCAAGCTTTGGTGGAGATCCAAGGCTGGGGATCAAAGTGTTGCCACTTCTCTCCAGTCCATGGAGAAAGAAAAGATTCTTTAGCATCTCCCACTAGGCCATTAGACCGAGACAAGATGCTTCAGATCACAAACAGGAATCACTAACCTGTGACGTAGCCACACAGAAGAGGTGGGAGGATCTAGCAAGGAAGTCCCAGGTTACTTCAGATTGGCAAAGTGAGCTCATCCAGGTGATCCAGAAGCAGAAAATGAGTTAATGCAGCACGATCCCCTGTTCAGTAGCACAGGACAGCTGCTTCTTCTTCATGACTGCTCTTTCACTATTTCTCTGGGAGTGCTTCCTCTTCATGCTGCTTACATTCCCCTTTTCCCTGAGGCAGCCATGGTTCACTGAGGTCAGAAAACAGTAAAAACCTGGTCTACAGTGCAGTCTGTAGAGTGCAGATTTTCAAGCACCATGTATGACCCTCCACAGGGGATACAGCTTTGGAATGTCTTTTTATCTCATCTTGTTCTGATTTTTTAGCTACAGCCAGGAGACTGAGTCAATGCAAGTGGCTGTGCCTCGTGCTGGATAGATGCATGTTGTTAATCCTCTCTGCCAATCCTTCAACAACTCTCACTGTGCTACTCAACCCTTCAGAAATCTATCGATTTGCTAAAAGATACCTAATCTTTGGTTTCTATCTCATGAATCTTCTATCTTCAGCCTGGACAATTATAGTTTATTTCTTAGGGGAGATGGAAGGAAAGGATTTGCACTGGAGTCATGGTTAACATCTACTACCCAGAAAAACAAGGATTCTGCCACTCATGGCAAAAAGGCTCAAAGGCAGTATATACTCTCTTAGTGGGAGAAACAAAAAGCATGCACACTACCAATTTCTAAACATCCATGGATTGGGGAAAGTCACTCATCACTGTCACCACTTGAATCATTAGAGAGAAGAGGGTGCAATATCAGAGCACTAACTTCATATTAATGCCATTAACCATCAATATTTAAGACTTGGAAAATCCAGAGCAAGTCTCTCCTAGACTCCCTTACAGTCATGATCCATGCACAGAGAGAGTGTGTGCAACAGCTTTGGGGACACTGGAAGAATTCCAACGTGATATTAGTCAACGTCTAATACTGCTTCATAACCAATTAGGTTTATTAATTTTCCCAGCCACCCAGAGCATTTTGTGTGATGGCAGACAGATGTTCACGAAGTGTTTGCAGACTGGCTTAGCTAATACTTTTGATAACCTGAACCTGCAGGGCAGATGCATTAACAGATTTTGACATGATGCCATTAGTTTTGCCATTGATGGCAGGGAGGATGAGAGGGTGTTGCAACATGGTGCAACAGTGTATGGTGTTCAGGGAGGTTACAGCCGCTGGCAGGGGAACAGATGGGATGAGCCTCTTTTTTAAGCTGGGGAATCCATTTTATTTCCCCCGCCCCAGGCCAGGGAGGAGGAGAACACCAAGAGGGAGGGCAGGGCCAGGGTCATGGGTTTTATCGGGAATTCAGGGGAGAAGTCTTAAGGTTTGGGTTGAGGGAGGAGATAACAAGGACAGTAGTAGGGTCAGATTTCAGCCACTTCAAAACAGGAGGATGACCACAAGAGGGAAAAATGAGAAGAACAAATAAATAAATGTTAAAATAGAGAATAGAAGAAATCCTACTTTATAGGCTCCTTCTTCCACCCAGAACATGCAGTCCAGGCTCTGGCAGACTGTTCCCATCTGCAGCATTCCTAGGGCAAGGGAGCAGATTCCTCAACTGGCTCCATCCTGCCAAAATCCCCTCCTTACCTCTCCACCTTCACCCCTTCCTTTGAAGTGTAATTGCATAGACTTCCATCTGGCTTCATGAACATACACACTTTGAGACCAGGGCAAGGAGGGTTCTCAAGGTACAGAGACAGGGGAAGTGCGCCACAAAAGGCAAATAGTGGGTAATAGAAACAGTCCCTTTTCTCTTCCTTCCAATGAGTCAACACAATGAGTCTGTTATGTAAAACATATGCTGCTTGTACATTTGCATAAAACAAGGCAGCAAGATCTAGGATCGTTCATTAAGGTGCTGAATTCAAACCTTATTTTCAATGTCCAGCTTACTCTCTACTCGTAATTAGGCCTCTAGTCAGTCACTGAAGCTCTATCTGTGTACCTTTCCTAACCCTTAAGAGAGGATTAAACCTTCTATCTAAGGAGTTGTAAAGAACTGATTCTGCACCCATAAACCCTGTGTTTTAAACCAATGAAGAGATAAACAAATAGTTTACATCAGAGCAAAATCTGAAACAGACACAGTAAGCCTTCCAAAATACGACAGAGAAAACTCACCTCAAATGATTCCTTCAGCTTTCTCACTGGGAGTTAACAGCACAGGCAGAGGCAAAACAGGGAAAACAGAAAAGAGTGACAAGCCACCACCTTTGCCAACAGACACCGTTGCCATGCTGGAGATGAGTTCAGGAAGCTGATGACAGCTGCCCTTTTCCCAGAGAAGCTCAACAAATGCAGTAGCCTAGCATCAATTTGCAGCCTTTTTACAATGCCTGGTAACACATTTTACAAATTAAACTCATGAGGCCTGTGGACACATTACTGGTTCAAATGCAACTCCCTTCGGATAAAGTTTGACCTCTTCTGCAGAAATATTCCATAGAAAACTGCAGTGTCTCTGCCTATGTGTCATTTGACCAGATGTTCATCACACCAATCAATGTTTCCCTAAGCCCATACACTATCAGATTTCACATCCATCCTTTTACGGTAACAAGCATTTTGATGGAAACCAACAGATAGTCACTGAAGAGGACAGGGAGATTAGCAGCATGTCATGACTCAGCAACTACTCAGCAACAAATATTTGCCTCTCCTCCAAGACAGTGGGGCAGAAATCATCCCCACCAAAATATCCTTTTCATCCATGGGAAGACTGCACTGTAACCAAAACCAGTGCTGGGATATTGAGTGAGCCTTTGTGAAGGCTTTTTCTTTGCCTTTCATGAGAGCATTGCCTCACCATTTCCCCCCTTTCTGGGAAGTTAAGTTCCCTCATTTATCAAGGGATCATTATTCCCAGCTTGTACAGCTTTGCACAGGCTTTCATGAAAACAGGACAGCAATTTAAGGTACATCTGATTTATACATTATCAAAGAGGAAGTCACTTAGTCAGGAAAATTATGTAAGCCTGCATGTGTCTGAATACTCCATCTCCATTATACAGAAGTGTCAGGCAGTATCCTTCCCAGCGAGAGTTCCTGCTGCTCTGGGATTAGGACAGTTTGCCTGCGTAAAACATTATCAGTGCAGCAAGGCAGAAGGAAAGACCTCATGGCTCCAGCCCCTGCTGCCATGCATCAGACAGCTCAGTTTGTCTGTTTTTAACTTATTCCACCAGTAATCCTAAAACCAGGCCAACAATTACTTAAGGCAGAGTTGTTTCAGATGCAAGGGAGGCTTGCATAGAAAGAGCCTGCATTCCTATAGGCCATGAATTCCAAGCCTTCCCTTGTCTGGCATAAATTATATGAAAGCACCAATGTTAGAAGATATAATGTAGGGGAACAGAAGATTATCGGAAGGGCATGGCTGATTGCTGATTTATTAGCATCCAGCTTCATGGTGTCAGTCGAGCAGGACTGTCAGGGGAGGGGAGTGGAAGGCCACAACCTTGTTCTCTACACTTCATTCAGCCAATTTGAGGGTAAATGTTCGCAGAAATAACTATGTTCCTCAAGAAATGTCCTACAGAGACTATAAAGACAGGGACTACAGAAAGCCCTGAGAGTTTTCTTTCTTCAAGATAGCAGGCTGATCTGAAGAAGAGGAGTCTTTGTTCAAGCCTTTGGAAACATGGTGCATCACAGCTACTGTGGATTAGAGCTCTTGGCTCTAGTCCTCCCCTAATATATTGCACTGGGTCAGTTTCTCTGGCACAGCACAGACACTCTCCTGCCTCTTGGCTCCATATACCCTATTATTTCCCTTTCATTCTGCCCCTGGCAAACACATCACTATATATAGAGAGAACAAATTATTTGTTCCCATACTAGCAAGGATCTGGAGGGAAAAGTGGTGGCAAACAATTGCATCTTCACAGATGACTAGTCAAAATTGTCTTTCCTAGTCAGGAGTACAAACCCCGTTATCATCTCAAGCATGGTGTGGGATGTCCCTTCCTACTGCATTGTTTCCTCTGGGATGTGCCACTCTAAGATCACCAAGGCACCATTACAGGAGTGGCAGACTGGCCACAGGGCAACTAAGACTTCCTTGATGGTAGCTTGAGAATAATCCAACTTGGAGATTGCAGGAGAGGTAGCTTCCCAGGAAGCACCCCAGCATAGTCAATTATTTGTGCAACAGATTGTGAAAAAGCTAGAACAAAAGCTTTAGAGAGCAATGGAGCTCCGGTAGCCACCTGTTGTCTATACAACATCAGGAAAGCAAGTGGTCACCATTCTGCAGGGCAAAACCAATTTTATCTAGCCATGAAAGCACAGAAAGAAGAGCATCTTGTTCTGCATACTGTGCTGAATAAACAATTTTTTTTTCATGGGTAAACTTAGGTCTTAATTCATCGTGTTTATGTGACCATTCATCTTGTTTATGTGACCTTGTGGGTCAGAATCAGTTGCATTAGCCCCACTTGCAATTCACCTGGATAAAATCTGGCTTTCAGTTCACCTGGAACTCAGTGCTCAAAGGGTGCAGTGGCAGCAGGTCTCCTGGGTGGCTCTGCAAGTGTTTGTATCAATGCTGCTCTTACACAGAATATGCCAGAGAGGGTAGCAGACAGTCGTAAGTAGGGAGACAGAAATCATGACTCAAGTCCTCTTGATCATGAGACAAATAGCAGAGTTTTATTGTTTGGAACTCCCTTATACAGGGAGTTCAAAACTCCTGGCCCTAGATGCTGAATGGTCTGAGTCTTAGCCCTGCCCAACTCCTTGAGCAGGGATACGTCTGCTCTCTGGACTGGCATGATTGACTGAGGTGTCTGCACGAGCTCTCTTATTCACCTAGGGACTTCAGGGACAAGCCAGGTCAGCCAAACTGGACTAGTTATGACCAGTTTTATTTTGTCTTAGCTAGACTAGCTGTGACAGCAGGCCAGAGGTACTGAAGTATTAGTCTTCTGGCAGTTTTTCCCTTGCATGGTGCTTGGAAGGAGACAGAAGAGTCTCTGCTGTGATACTTCTCCCCAGGTGTAATGTCTTACAATAAACACCAAGAGCAATTCACCCACACAGAAAGCTGTAACTCTGCTCAAATAACCATTTATGTTACCCTCCTACACCACAGGAGAAGAAACACATCTCCTTCTAACTCTTTAATGATTACAGACACATCTGCACTACAACATACAGGTGCAACTGCTACCCATGCAGGAACATACCTACTGACTTAAAACTAGGTTGTGTGGGTGACAGTCTAACCCCAAGAATGAGTCCTCCTGCATCAGAAGCCAAAGGCCACCAGGCCACCACAGCTGGGATCTGTGGCAACATCTGTGCCAACTATGATATGGGCAGACAGAAAATTATCTTACCATGAGTAATACAGACTGCTATTGCATCTCAGCTAGGGTGTTCTTTCCAGCCCAACTGCAAAACCTTTGTGTGGACATGTTGAATTTCATTGTAGGGCTACCTGGATGTGCTACTTTCTGTATATGATTGGCATTAACACATCACTCCTTGTTTCACATCTTAATGATAGACCCTGATGCTAACTGCTTGTTGGAGTCCAGGGCACAGGGAAAATCTCTCAGACCACCCTGGGGGGTCTGAGACCCTGGCTGGGACCCCAGGGAAGCATTGCCTTGGATTTTAATTCATGGGAAAAACTCCTCACGCTGAGAGGATTAATTAAAAGCAACAATAATTAGAAAGTAGTAATAGTAGTTTAGTTTGTCACAGGATGAAAATTTATAGTTTGGGATTTTTATCATGGAGATAGAAGAATGCAAAATGGAGGTTTTCTTGGGGTGGTGTCTTATGCCTTCCTTCTTCTTCTTCTACTCCATTTTCTGCTGTGATGGTGGCACAGACACATTGGTGAAGCTGAATCTGATGTAAAAATTACATGTTTAGAATAAATGTTAATTGTTGGTGTAGGATTATAAACATAGCACATGCTGTGAATCAACTGGGCAAAAAGTACATAAAAAGACCTTGAGGTGGGTGCCTTGTGATCTTTGCAAGCTCTGTTTTCCAGCGAGCACATCCTGGATTTGAACAGCTCACGAGCCATGAGATAAGATAAAATAAAAATCTTCAGAGACCAAGGCTGTGGACTCCATTCATCTTCAGAATTCTGGACTTTGTTGGGGACAAATCCTCTAATCAGGGAGCTCCTTGGGAGAGGAACCCCGCAACTGCTGATTTACAAGGAGTCTTGGAGGGCTTGACCAGGAAAACCTGCTTTTCTCATGCCAGGCTACTGCAGAGGGCACATACTCATGCTTACCTGATTATAGGCCATAGTGGTATCTGCCCCAAGTCAGGAAGTAGATGACCAAAAGATACTCAACTAAGAGCTGCACAAGTAGACATCATCCTATCAACCAGCTGGACTCAAGTGGCATTTGGATTCTACAGCCTCCAGTTTACGGCTTGGTGTCACTATCATTAGCTCTAAGAAGCCTCTACAGAGGTTTGCTTTATCAGTTAGCTGTTCTCTGATAGGTTTCTTCCATAGTTAAATAATCTTTTTTACCAGTGTGATCCTTACCTGTGCCAGGGTGGTAAAGATCTTCCAAGTTCACAGCTGGTAGCCTCCAGAATTAAGTTTCCTCAGGGAAAACAAGAAATGTGTGACAGGAAGATCCCATAAACCTTAAAATAGACAATATTTATAATTATGAAAATTGTAGGTTTCACAGTGATTACACACATGACTTTGAAAAGTGATCAGGATGCTCAAAGAAAATTAAATCTACCCATTAGGATACAGTCAAACCATCCTTATTTGAAACCTCATCCAAACCATACGGCTCTTTCAGGCTCCAGTGTATTAGGTTTACTGCATTTTTCCACTTAACCTATACTAAATCAGCTTGTGAAGAACCAGCAAAGCATGCCCCAGCCCTGGCATCCAGCAGCCTCTGGCTATCTGCTATGGTTCTCATCTTGATTTGGCAAGAAGAAGGAGTCACATGTCTGTTCTTCACATAAATCCAGATTTTCAAGGGGATCCAGCAGGTTTTTGAAATAAATATTGCCTAGAGCCTCATCAATTGCACTAAGTACAAAACTGATGAACCCCAGAATTCAAAGCTCACAAAAAACCTGCACCTGAGGACTATCAGAATTTTTGTATTATTTTCCCTCTTGATTTATTTGGGCTGCAGCAGGAACTTATTAGCTGATCTTTTAATAGGTGACATTTCTGCAAGCATTTGCTCCAATTTGAGAGGTAATTTGTATCAGCTGTTCTGGTTCCTGTTCCGTGATTCTTTTTCCCTCCCCTGTAGCGGGCACCTGAGCCGGCAGCTTTTATATGTGTGCTCTGAGACAGCATGAGAGTAAAATGGGTCACTTCTATGCAGGATGAAAAAAATGTTTAACACCATGGGATCCTGACAATGTCTGTGCCTGTGCCTTTGCCTTTACCAATGTAAAGGACCAGATCTGAACACACCTGCAGAAAGAGGTACTGAATTACATCTCCCTTTTCATTTGAAGACAGAGAGAATATTTTAAACTTTCAATGGTTTAACTGTCAGTGCCTTAAAACAATATTCATTTGGATGGCCTACATAATTTGTTCTTTGCACCATTTACCCAACAGTTTGCATTTAAAAACTCAGATAGCTATAAGTCCTGTTGCTCCCAGTGTTTCCAGTAAACACAACCTGAAAGTTGAAAATACAGGTTAACTTTGGGCATTCAGCAAGAAGATCTTGCAGGTTTGGTTATGCCAAGTGAACACCTTTTCCAGAAGTTTAAAGGTTTATATATAGATACGAGATACGATTGAAGGAGTTGCTACATCCAGATGCTCCCCTGTATTCCCTCCTGTATGCTGAGTCACTACCCAAGACCCAGCCCAAACTGCTTTCCTGTTGGGTTCACATTGGACCCTACATAGCCTCAATGGCCAGTGACCCACTACTTCACCTTCAGCTGAGCATCTGTTGGTAATCTCTCTCAGGCCTGAAGAGAATTCTCATAAAATGATTCAGACTGGAGCCTATGGATAATTGGACTCGTGGACATCACAGACAGATTTTATATATGAGAGTTGTAGGACCCACTTAAATCAGGGAGCATAATGTTCTCAAAGGACTCAAGAGTGAACTTGGTGCAAGTCCTTCCTGAGCAAGTCTCACAGGTCTGACCTCAATACTCTCTGCTCAGGAGAGCAGCCGAGAGCTTCCTGTAGATGTCAGAGCAACCTTGTAGGAAGCAGTAAGGCAGTGCCTGGATGCAGGACCAGCTCCTTGTAAGGTTTGGTCCCACACTCATCTGCTCGCCTGGCCTCAGTCATGAGGGAAGCAACACTGCTTTTGCAGGCTCCATTTGGAAGGAAAAAACAGCACTAATGGCCCATTACTTAGAGAATTGGGCAAATCAAGATCAAGGCCCCTGCTTCCTCTGTCAAGCAGTCTGTCTTGCCCAAGATTATTTTCATGCCAAACATTTATTTAAATCTATTTAAAATAAATCTAGAATTAAGTACTAGGAAGAGATTGTGCTAGTGAAATGCCCTTTTTTGAGGTAAGGATGTGGATTCAGGGTTTGCACTCAGATTTGTAGTGAAACCATGGCAGATTTTTGGCATCTAAGAGGTGTATGGATTTCCTGTGTATAGGATCACTGGATGAATCACTACAGTTGACAGAGATGATCCATACATCACCTGCATATCCCAGCAGTATTCGCAGTTAAGAAAATCCTAAAACTCCTTTGAACTTAATATTTTCTCCCTTTAAGTCTTTAAGCTGGGTCAGCTCATGTTGTTACCAGTACAGCTGGGTCACAGCATGTCCACCTGCTAAATAGCCACACACTCACCTAGTTTCTCATGTGCAAGTTTTACCACTCACAATAAGGCCTGGGCACTCACATGTAGCAGGAGCAGCCTCACCCAGAAAAATCTATGTGCCCCTGAATAGAGTTAAGCCACAGTTACTCGCACGGGCACCCAAAGGCTGCACTTGGGCACACTTTTATGGGTACAGCTCAGGAAGACTAAGAAATCACCATGCTCCAGACCTGGCAGCAGAGCAGCATCATTAGCACTCCCTAGCACAGCTCTACTAATATAAACCAGCTTAGATAAATATTCCCAAATAACCCAAGATGTGTTTCCCCCAACCAGGAGCAGGCTAGGCAGCCAGCATGCACACAGTTACAGCAGCAAATCAGAGGGCTTAGGAAAAACAGCCAGTAGCCACCAATAACAGTTTCTCTAGCCACCAAATGCCCAGTAGCAGCCTTCCTCTTCTCTGCTTCCCAAGCCCTGAGCAACAGTTTGCACTGCCCAGAGCAGTCTCCTGGTGCCAAACACAGCTCCAGAAGCAGCAGTTACCCCCAGGGCATGGGAATGTAGGAGACTGAAGCAATGAAAAAAAAACAGAACAAGAGGACTTCAGAAGGGCATTAGTTGAAGGGTCCCTTACTGCTTCACCTTTGCACCTGCCACACTTTGAGGCGGTTAATACCCTCTACACACACACACTATTTCTACAAAGAAACTCCCAGGGAGAACCACATCAAAGGATAAACAATGAGGCTTTGTCTCACCTGTGAATCAGTAATATCTTTCATGGCCTGAAAAGGGCTGGAAGGACTTTAGATGATCGTGTGATTTTAATGCCTTTCACCAGCAGGAAAAATGTCTCCTGTAGTTGTTGCTGTGATGATAAAGAATCTCAGAAGGGGTTTTGTAAACTCTGTGGGTTGTACAGTTGGTATTAAAAAGTTAACAGCATTAAGTGTGATGGATTGAGTATGAAATATTCCTAGTCATAGTCAGAAGAGCTGAGCAAACATTTGCCATAAAAAATATACGAGTTTGTTGTTTTACTGTTTTTTCTTTCCATGCCCCCATCTCTATGAAATCTTCCTGTTTGGCAGCCAAAAATAGATTTTTATCAGAGTTTAGATGTGAGGTGAGAGGTTCTCTGTGTGTGTGCATGAAGAAAAAAAAACATGAAGAAGAGCTGCCTGCAGCATAGCTAAGCTCTGCTACTAGCTGTCACCTTTGTCTGCTCCAGTGATGCAAATTTGAGTCTGTTCCCAGACACCTGGGTCCAGCTCCCAGGTCTGCCACAGGTCTCCTGAGAGAATTTACAAGAGACAAGCATATCCACTAATCATGCCAAGCATGTGTTCAAGTGCTTGTTCAAAGGAAGTGTTGGGGAAAGAGGCTGCAGCGTATGGCCTCAGTGAGAAAAGCTTGCTCCTGAGTTATCCCAGTTGTGGATTTACTAGGAGGCCAGGGAGCTTCGCCCATCCCAGTCCAGCTGCTAAGTGTCCATTGGCACCCAGGAATGCTTGCAGGTTGTGTTGATGCTCCACGGAGGTCATAATTGCCCCTACCTGTGTCTATTGCTGGGAATAAAGCAAAGCTGTAGCCTAGAAGGTTGAATGTACAGCAGCTCACAGTAAAATTTGCCAAATCTGATGCCTATAAATGATACATTATGCAGGCAATGTGCCAGAGATACTTAAAAACCTGCCTCTTGCATGGACATAAACATTCAATAAATAGACCTTGTGGGTAAAAGTGGAGATTGGAACACCTTTGCTAGAGGATGTTAAAGTGTTCTACAAATTGCTGTATGCGTCACACCAAGAATGGGACAGGCAGATAGTGCTGCATGTTCTGCTAGGTCATTTATCAGTCAAGGGAAGTGTACCAAAATGTACTTCATGAGTCTGTTTTCCAGAGAAAAATCTATGTTTTCTTCAAAGGTCTGTTTTCCTTCCTCTTTGTTGTTTCTATAACAATGCAGACTAGCTAATTTTGTCCTGTCAATGGCTGTTCAGCTCCCACCCCTAATCTGTGGGGGATTTTTTGCATAATCCACTGTATAAGGGTCTCTTTGTTCTTGTCTAAGGTGATCTCTTTCTTATACAAATGGAACAGTTTGAAGTAGAATGATATCTTTCTTCAATTAATTTATAAATTTAGTCACCACAAATCAATTATTTTCTACTTGTGGGCAACTTCAAGACGTATGGACTAAAGGCCTTTCATCTGTTTAGTATCACTGATGATGCAGAGCCAGCGTGGTGCTCTAAGCCATATAGCTCTGTGCCTGAGAGAGAATTGCTATGCAGAACACCGTCACCTAATATAATACAGCCTCACATAACAACTCTTGTATCACGTAACACTCTTGTATCATATAACACTCCTGTGTCTTCACCACAAGTCCACTGTGGGACAAAACACGTGTATTTTCTTGCTCATTGCAGCCAGGAGTCTCTCCTCTCTTGGCTGGAAACCCTATCTGCCATGGGTAGGAGCTGCAGCAGGCTGGAATGCCCTCAGGTAGCTTAAACTTGAGATGCTTCTCCCAGAACTGCACGAAGGGAGTAATTAAAAGGCTTGGTTCAGACAAGTAATTTCTGGGCTGGCAGAATCTGGACATTAAGATAAAGGAAGATCTGCTGAGCTCGACAAATCTGTTCTTACTGACCACATTTTTTCACTGTCATCCAGAAATGAGAAGAGAGATTCATTCCTCTCTGGATCTGGCACAGTAAAGGAACACTCCTTTTCCCAGCTTATACTGGGGGAGTCTAACTGTGGCTATCGTGAGCAAAAAATAATGTCTTGTCTTGGTTCTGTTTTAGTAAATCATGGTTAATCTTCCAAACTGGTTAATTTATTCAGCAAGGCTTAAAAAAATACAACCATATTAAAAGAAAAA
>WEIU01016125.1:0-15799 GCA_013389925.1 Aegithalos caudatus | reverse complement strand
AAAAAAAAAAAAAAATCACCCCATGTGTGTGTCTGTATGTGATTTTTTTCTGTTTGACTTAGACCTATACAAACAACGGCACTATGACAGTCATCACATTTGTGTCAAAAGAACGGGGCAGCCTTGCAGCTCTGGGCTGTGACAGACTATTACCTGAGATGACCCTGGTGCAGGGCGGTACCTGCAGTACCGACCGCCCCACACGCTGTGGGCGCGATGAGAGATAACAGCTTTAATTGCTAACTGCAGAAACAGGGAGCATGGAGGCGCCCCATGTGCAAAGGAGGTGCAAAGGAAATTCAGGAGGAGGCCACGCGTGGGATCTCCCCATCCCGGACACGTCCTATCCCTGCCTCTTTTCCTAGACCGAGAGAGATGAGTGGAAAATGCAACGGGAGGAAGATGGCATGTATTTCTCCTTAAGGCACACTCCCCCTTGCAGCACTAGTGCAATTTACATATGAATGCTGCGGTATTCTTCAGAAGCAAGAATTAAGAGAACAAAAGAGTGCAGGAAGTAAGGGTAAGGGAAAAAAGACAAGACAGAAACTGGAGGTGGTGACAGGCACCCAGAGGCAAGGTTACAACTCAGTGTTATTCAGTGTTGTCCCTGCTGACATGCACTCCAAGGTTATAATTTAAGAAAGAGTTGTCTTCCTACGCTTTGTCCCCATCCTGCCTGCCCCCTGATCTGTTCTGTCCTGATTTCTGATATGCTCGTGCAGTATCCAGACCATCTTTCTAGGGTGGACACAGCAGGCTGAGCTTTTCCAGCCCAAGGAGAACTTCTCTTAGTGCTGCAGCCCTCCCTGCTCTGTATTACATGCTTTCTTTGCATGTGACTGACAGCCACATGTACACTCAGTGATGAAAAAATTAAAAGGATTTGGAGAAACAAATTCAAACGGTGCTTATACATTGAGGATCTTCAAGGACAAGGGTTGGCGAGCACACAGGCTAAAGTTCAAAATCCCAGTGAGGTACATACTGATCACAGTGCATGAGGTCAGAATCTTATTTGACGAAAACAAAAGAACATGGTTGTGCAAGTGTATGTATTTGGCTAGAGAGTTCCTTAAAAGTAGTTACTGGTAAAATCGGATTTCTATATTAACAGAAATTGTATCTTTATTCAATCTCTTGTTCATTAATCCAATATCCTAAAATTGCTCAACTCTCAATTTCAATAAGTAGGGGCTATACGCTCAGAAATTCTGACAAAGGGGTCCCTCAAAATCCAGATTATCCAATCATAATTTTAAGACTGCTACAGCCAGAATGATTGAATAAATATAGGAGTGGTTGGGGAAAAAAGTGTGAGAGGATGTATGAAAGACAGATGGCTTCACTTTCTCACACAGGGAGTGAGGAGAATTATACTTGTCCTTACGTTTTGTGGCAAGAGGAGCTGAGGTTCCTGCTGCTGGGTTTGTCCAGCTTGCCTTCTTTTCAATCTCCTTTTCTTCTCTTCTCTTTCTCACTTTCTATTTTGCTATGTGCACGCCTTGTATTTTTATGGAAAACTTACATTGCTTCTTATGGAGTCTTTTTAGATTTGTATGCATCAACAAGGCGGTTAAGAGCTTTGCCCAGGGCATTACTGGCAGAGAATAAAAGGCTGCTGTTATTCCTGGCCTGAGTCAGATGCAGTGGTAAATAGATTTTTCTCCTGGGGACAAAGAGGAGGTGTCAGGGAGCAATTACCTTGAAATCCCCGCCAAAGCAGGTTCACCAAGTGCTAACAGCTCTTCCAGACTCTCTCTGCTTACTGGGAATTCTCCAGAGAAGGTAATTGTATTATCAAGCCTGGAAGGAGAACTGCGTGATGATGAATTTATATCCCCTGCCCATAAGAGATACTGGAATCCCTGGGTTTAAAAGAGAGAATGTCCAAATGATTCAGAAGAATTTGAGATTGACTCCAGATCGAGTCCATGTACTCTTTATTGCTAACAGCTCCTTCCCAACTCACCCTTGGCCTTGACTGGGCAAACCCTGGTGTTAAACCCTTGCAACATCAGATCAGATGCAGACAACACGGCTGTGAGCCAGTGAGCCTGGAGGAAAGATGGGAGCTCGGCAATGCACTTAGCCCTGGGCTCCTTCTGTGTTTGCCTGAGTTATGGCTTATGCAAGGTGTGTCTTCAAGGTGATGCAAAGTCTGAAGACTGTAAAACCAGGAGGCTGCAGAAACAAAGAAAGCATGGAGACCAAAAAAAAAAAAAAAAAAAAAAAAAAAATTATCAGCTGGAAGCTTTAATTTCAATTATAAAATCATTTTGTGTGTTAGTAGCCCAGTGGTCCTTTTGATAGTATTTCTAGGACATGAGTTCAGTTGTGAGCATATCTGCAGAACCAGCAAAGTTTAAATGAGTCCTGAAGAAGATGTGATAAAAGAGATTTCAGACCCTCTGTAGTCAGAATTTACATGAGAAACTTGATTCTAGGAATCACACACATACAACAAGAGAACAAAGACCTGTTATGTGACCTACCTATCCAGTCTAATCAGTGCAAATGCAGAATGAAATTAATTACAACAATTAGAAATTAAAATGATTAACTGAGTATTTCTCAAGAAACAGAACATGGCAATGTCTCAATTGCTTAAACATTTCAAAATCATGTTTTAATTTTCCAGTTTTGGTATTTTTTAACTTTTAAATAAGTTATGATGATGTCAGCATGTATAATCTTCACATCGTAAATAACATCAATAAAGTAGTGAAGAAGAATCTCTAAAAAAAAAATCTTTTCAAATGCAATTCTGGCAATTTCTGATTTTTTTTTTCACATTTAAGTTTTCTTATCTCACTCTCCAAAAAGGAATTTTACAAGATTCATTCAACTTTTATCCAGGGAATTGCAAAACAACAAACAAACCCCACAACAGTTGGAATGAAGACGTTTTCAGTGAGACATTTCTGCCTAACCTTGCTCACTGCAGTATCTTCTGGATAAGTGACAGGCCACAAATTATCTTTGGAAATCACTTGCCAAGTAATTTCAAATTAAGTGTGCGAGGAAACCACAATGTGCTCTTGGGGAATTCACAGAGTCACCTCTGCCGTGCGCGGTTTTAGCGAGGGAGCTGCCAGCCCGCACTGAAGCCTCGCTGCACCAGCACACACGGACTGGAACCTTGGGAGGGACGGGAAGGCTCTGACGGGCGGAGTGCAGAAATCACAGCCTCGCCTGCCTCCCCCCGGTCTTCCTACCACTCAGCGCAATGGGTTTCCAAGTAAGTAATTCAGTCCATTGCAGTCAATTAAACAGAGCAAGTCGCACACCCCATCTGTCACAAGCCATCGGGAAGAGTTTCTGTAATCCTGCCTTTGAAGTCCGAGGTTATTGCAGTTTACAATGGGTTTATTAGAGGCCTAATTGAATCGGTCCTGCTTGCAGAGCTCATTGCTAACTCGACGGCCATTAACAGCTGCTAATGAGGGAATCCAGAGGATTACTGCATCAATTATCAGGTTGGGTTGGGACCAAAGGGGCAGCCCACGGCGAGCTCCCGTGAATTCAGCTGGCAACTGTGACACAGCGAGCATGCGGGAAAGCGGCTGTGCTCAGTCGCTCCGACATCCCGCGCCTCATCCCCATGTGCTGAGCCTTAGCCATCCAGCAGCCTGTCATCCTCATCCTGCGGCAGGCGTGCTGGACAAGGACGGACCAGCACACCTCGCTGCCACCAGAGGAAGAAACACCTGCTTAGAGGGAAACCACCAAGAAAAAGTATTCAAAGCCATGGGAAAAGAAGTCAAATGACCATATTCTTTAAAAAATAGACTGTTTACTAGGAATGGCTGATAGGGTCTTATTTTTAGCAACCAGAGTCAGGAAAGAATATTGCATGGGAAACAACACCATGTGCACTACAGTGTGCAGACCCTTACAAATACTTCAGAGAGATAAACATCCCCATCTTCAGAGAAAAGGGGTGTGAGAAACGAGACTCACTTTTTAAAATGTCGAAGTTTTATTAAACCTTAACAAAATACAACGAACGACCGAATAAGGAGAAAGAGCAGCCCTGGAACTCTCCGTGACCGGCAGGCACGTGCTTGTTTACAAAATGCACGCTTCTGCTCTTTATACCCTTCGTCCCTCCCAAAGTCTTGTCAGTCAATCCCTTCCTTGCTGTCCATTGGTGAAGATAATTTTCTGAGATTTTGATTGGAAGTCAGCTGTTGCCATAGTAACAAGCCAGCCCTCCCCAAATGCCCTGACTACCAAGGCCATCCCGTGACAATACAAGGAGGAGGGGAAAGAGGACTATGGGAGAACATATCACAATAACATAACTATTCATCTACAAAACTGCTCCTCACACACACATAATACTTATCCCTTAACTGTGAGAGCCAACCATCTATAACAGGGGGAACCCTCCCCTGGGAGACACGGGCTGTGTGGGGAGGAGAGGGAAGGAGGCAGTAATGATCTCCCACATTAAGAGATAGATGGATGCTACATGCAGCCAAGACCTCACAGCAGGAAGGAGGCATCAGTCACAAGCTGCCTTGCTGAGCATCAGCGCTCTCCAATCCCCAAAGGGGAGCAGGGGGCCTGACCCTGCCTGGCTGTGAACAAGTGCTGGGGATACAGCACAGGGCAGCTGGTGTGTGCCTGCCAGGACCACAGGATCCTGGCTGCCCATCTGCTGCCTTGCTACACTGCCAAACAAAAACAGGGAGAGAGATGTTTTTCCTTTTTTTTTTCCCCTCTCCCATCTCCCTTCTCCACAGCTTATTTTTCTTCTGTGTTTCTGATAAGAGAGTGTTCATGAGCAGAGCTAATTATGTTCTGCAGAGGTGAATATAAGGCTTTTGGGTTGCAGCAGGCTCTCTTATGGCTGAGGCAGCTCCTTTGCTACTCCTCCATGCTGATGTGCAGCCCAAGGAAACCCTGCACATGGACCTGCTGTGGAGCTGGAGGCAGGCTGCAGAGTGCCTGTGCTCCAGCAGATGATCCCTCATGCAATGGGAGCTAAGGATACTGCAGAAAACAGGTCCAGCAGCCTAATGGGGAAGGGCTGTAAGGGGAAGGGAAGGGACAAAGGGACTACTGAGGGAAAAAGCAAGAAGATGATAATGAAACCGATAAACTAGTGGTCCTTTTTGCATTAGGCAATTTCAAATGCAGTGACAGTAAGGTTTTTTAAAAATTATGATGGGGAAAATCAAGTTCTTCTTCTCCTGCACCACAAACTCATTCCTTTCTATTTCCATGGCTTGCAGCTATGGCAGGAGACCTCTTCTGAAAGGTTGCCTGAGTGGGAGAGATGGAGAGATTAACACACAAACACATCCTCTCCATGCTCCTGAGCTGGAGTAATACACTAATTGGGACTGCCAAACACTTTCTGGCTGGAAGACAAAAGGCAGTGAAGAGGATGACCAATGACCAATAAAAATTACTACCTTCAACCAGTTGCACTAGTGAAGGGAAAATCCGAATAAAAAGATGGGGGAGTGAATTTCCAGGTGATCTCTTGTTCCTTCATACAATCCTGAGGAGTTGCCTCATAAAGGGAGGAAATTGTGTTTCTGCTCTGAGGGGTGCCAAAGCTAAGCAAACCATAAGAGGCAGAAGGGCAAAAGCAGAAACCACTGAAAAGAGGAGCTTGCTGGCAGCGGGAAGAACAAGAAATTATCAAATCTGGATCCAAATGACACTGGAAGAAAGGGAAAAAACCTTCTTACTGAGGTGGAGTAGGCTAATCATTAGCTCTCCCGAGTAGTGGAGTGGGAGGGAGTCTGCCGAAGGACGAATACTTGGAGATCTGAGGAGATAACAAGAGCAGCTATTTCCATTTCAAATGGAAAGCGAGAGGAGATCAAATACTAATGATCCGGAGCTTTCCCTGAACACTGAGCCGAACAAATGCTCAGGGTAATTGAAGCCACATGTAGCTAAGATGGAGAAGCTGAAATCTGCTCAAGGGGACTGGGGTAGGAGAGGAACACTCACAAAGCAAACAAACCTGCAACAAACAGCTCTGCACTGGGCTCCCCATCCTCCAACTTGTCTACCACATGTGATCTGAATGCATCAAGTACTCTGCAAAATGACAACACCCTCCTCTTCCTCCAGCTCCCCAGAATCCATGGACACCTATTCCCAATCCCACGGGTGAATGAGACAGAAAAAAAAAATTAAAAACTGCTAGTAAATAAATATTTGTTTTAAACTTCAGTTTCATGCAGTAGAGCACAAGATGGACTTGAGATCTTTTTGCTTATTCATACATTTTCTAAAAAGACTAAGGTGACTTCTGTTTAGAACTAGTGAGGAATACTGATCAATTGCTTATTGCTTTTCAGTCCCTGATGTCCTGCTGGGACTGCATTTAGCTATTAAATGGTAGTTTGATATGGTCCCATTCTTCCTATCTGGAAACCAGACTGAGACCCATCAGCCTATTTCAGAGGGAGACATCTGTTGTCACTGTCATCATTGCCCTGGGGTTAAAAAAACTGTCAGTTCCAAAGTCATAAACACCAATTACCTTACCAGCTCCAGATTTATGGATGCCCATCTAAGGGCAAATCCCAGTCCCCATCCCATTCTAGCAGCCCAAAAACCCTAAGACAAGGGAAAAGTCTTTCTATGTTGTAAAAAGTATGAAGGTCAGTAAGCTTAATTTAATATAAATTTTATATAACATAAAGCTCAGTGTGTTTATTTATTAAATGAATCTAATTTTAGTTAAAAATGTGTGCTCCAGGTTAGAAACAATGCCTTATGGACAAGAGCATCCACAATGGTGTATCCAGCACCCAAAGAACTCTAAGCCCATCTTCCTTCTCCTCCACAGTCACCTTGACCAAGCTATGGCAGAAAACTAGGACTTTTCACTCTGTCAGCAGAGCCAGGAGCAGCCTTGTAGAGAGGGATAAGACCAGTCTGCAGAGCATTGGGTCTTTTCGCCTGTTGGAGACAGAAGCCCACATTCTTCCTGCTGTACCCATCAGATCACCTATGCACAGCAGTTTGAAGAAGAGGAAAAGCAGTTTCTAAGGTAACCGCATACCCAGCACTTTGGGACGTGCAGAAGACAGCCAGCTGCTCCAAACAGCTGGGAGGCACTTGGCAGCATGCAGGTGAATGCTATCCCTGGCTGTGTGGGGACACAGCAGTGGGAAAGCATGATGTCACACTGAACCACTTGAAGGAAAGTCCCTGTGTGGACCATGCTCAAGTAACCCCACACTGTGGGGACAAGGAGGTGCATCAGTGAGTTAGCTGGGCTCCCTGCATGCAGGTGTAAGGAAGCCCTCTTGGGAGCATGCCAGTGTGGAGGTCACTGCATATCCCACAATATTTCTGGCCTCCTCCAACCAGGTTTTGAAGGCTGCTCATTGTCCTTGCTGTCTCTTTCCTTTCCCACAGTCCCAGAGGCAATATTTGCCACCCAAGAGATACTTTTAACCCTTATAGCCTGTCCTTTGCATTGCAGATCAACAGCATCAGCAATGCTGGCTGGAAGAGTTTCCTTTAGCATCTGCAGCATATAGACATGTACGTGCATATGTGCAGTCTAGACCCAGGTATGAACCTTCTGTGTGTGTGTGTGTGCATTCAGGGTATCTAGAGGTACACAACACACACAGACTCTGTGGCAGTGAGTGAAAGACCAGACACTTACTTCTTAAGCCTATTTTGTAAAATACAGGCAGCAGAACCTCTGCCTGTGCAGTACATGGGAGCACCTCAGCCAGCTGGCACCCTCACCTTGTGCTGCAGCCAGCACCAGTGCAGTCTTACCTGATACTGAAACCATTACTCTTCACCATTCCCTCACCCTGTGCTGCCTCTTTATCCCCCAAGAAGCTTAGAGCTAAAATTATATAACTGAATAGTTATTCTGTGGGTTGAAAACAAACTTCCTTCTTCACCACCCCTTTCTTTGACATGCATGTTTAATATCTCTTAAAAATGCATACTATGAAGTTGGCTTTTCATAAATATTAAAGTGAATGCTATATAAATGTAGTTCTTATTTTCTGCTATCAGCAAGGTTTGGACATGGTAGTGGAACAGCTGATATATGGGTATGCTTGTAATTGAACTGTCTGGTTAGGATAGCATCCAGTAAAACATGTGGTGAGGACCCTGCTGCTGACATGCCAGCTATCAGCACCAGCTACCTGTGGAAAGTATGGACCAAGGCCCAAGATGGAGAAGATAAAGAAGATACAGCCAAGAAACATGCTCTAAGAAGGAGGGTCCGAGAAGGAACCATGCTAAACAGTTCCTGGAATATGGAAACTAGTTTGTGGAAAAGTATTAGAAAGGGTATTTGAAGAAAGCCTCTGAAATAGCAAATTGTGGACTTGGCTGAATGCCAAGTCAACCCAGTTGGCCGTAACTTGCATTTTTCTATCTCCTAATTGTCTTACTATTTTTTAATTAAACCTATTTCTTAAAATTTATAAGTGAACTTCATTTTTCACAATATCAAAATATTTATAACCCAGCCTTGTGGTCAAGCTTTTAATAAAAGAGCTTCCAGAGACTTTTAAAGGCATTGTATTCACTCGACTAGCCACATTATGCTGAGTAAGGGCTGCAGGGCTTTAGCAGAAGGAGCCTTGCTGCTGAAAGTCCCCCCAGTCCATGTATGCATGTGTTTTATTCACTCACACTGTCTCTTGTTGTCTCCATGTCATTTGTTCTGTCTCTTGTTCTCCCTTCACTTATCTAGATCTGCAGCCTTTGCCCAGCTATCATGAAATACTACCCATACTGATGTCTACAAATAAAAGAATGATTAAGAAGGGATTCTTCAATGTCATATGTATTTTTCCTTCCCTAGGATTATGCATAACCAAAGAGAGGTCAAAAAGGAAGGAATGGATCCTTCAAACCTCCCTCCTTTCTTCCTCAGCTCTATCTGCTTCTTTTCGTGACACTAACCTTTTCCTTCTCTAAGAGTATATATGTACATATACATATTCTTCTCCCCCTCCAACATGAAATACTGATGAATTCTGCTCCCCTAAATGAAAGTTTGTTGCAGAAGAAGCCTGCAGTTCATCTTCAGCAGGAGGAATGCAAATGTGTTGAAATCCTAGGAAGCATAGGACAGCAAAAGACAAGGGCTGCTGCAGCAGCTGCCAGATCATGTTTGATTCTGCGCATGGGCACAGACAGCAGCAGGGCAGGAAAGCTGCCCCAAGCAGTGCTGACCCTCCTAGTTCTCCAAGCAAGAGACAAAAACATGCTGCCCAAGTGGGGAGCTTCTTTACACAGAATTTATTCCTTGAATTATAGGGTAGGGCCAAGCTACTGTTAGCACATATGTAAATCTGTGTCTAGTGAAGCTAAAAGGGAGTTATTCCAGATTTACAGGGGGTTTATACATGTAGTTTTCCACAGTGCCTTCTGCATTGCTGCACATGTCCAGCTTCCATGGGCTTTGGCAGGAATAAGACATGCATAATGATTTGGTAATCAGTCCTTTCCAGGTCTAATGTAAAAGACTTGCCCCCAGGGGATCTGAGCACTCGGAAGAAGAAAACCAACAAAACCCCATAACATTTAGGGAGCTGTGCTTTTCTTTGCAGGCTCCAAGGAACAAAGTGATGATGCCTGTTAGTCTGTGAGTGCTTAGTGAGGAACATCAAACAGGTGAGGATTGCTAACAGACTTCCAACTGAAGTGCTGTGGCTGTTCCTGAGCATTTGGCATTCAGGTAGAAAGAGATGGAGATAGAAGGCCTTGAATATCACTGCATACAGGGTCCCAAACCACAGCCCTTTCTCAAAAGAGCTACTGACCCCTTTTTAAATGCTCTATTAACTGCTGCATCTGAGAAGGCAATCTATATTCTCCAGTAGGGGCAGAGTGGTCAGTGTCAGGCAAGATGACAGTGAGAAAAGGCACAAGTGAGAAGGGGTCAAGTGCCAAGAGTCTTTTCTCAGTCTTCCAAGTCACTGAAACATCCTGTTTTTGCCCTGCTCATAACATCATAGGATAGTTTGTGTTGGAAGATTTGGCTTGAAGATCATCTAGTTCCAACCCCCTGCTATGAGTAGAGACACATTCCACTAGACCAGGTTGCTCAACATTCCAACCAGCTTGGCCCTGAATGCTTCCAGGGATGTGAAACATGGAGGTATGAAAGCTGCTTCTGCTACAGAGAGGAGAGTAATAATGAGTTCTAATGCTTGAAATTAGTGCTGCACTGGCACCTCAAAACGTCATTGTCATCTACACTACCTTCATTTTGAAGTGATTAAAGACCTTGGAGGTTCCTCTTTGAAAGTCCCTCAGTCAGAAGCCTAACCCACTGAAGCCAAACACAAGCAACAGCAGCCAACCTGATGCTTGTCTGATGCTTGCTGCATACCTCAAGCAATCCTACCAAACTCACTGCCACACTACCTGCCCCAAGAACCACAGCTTCTCTGCTGGCCTTGCTGAGGCCAGATGTACTGGGAGATTTATGAGGGTTCTCATGAGCTCTTCTCAGCATCACACACTTCCTGGTCACAGCCAGCCCAGGAACAGAATCACAAATCCCATTTCACAGATGAGAGAGGAGTGATACACAGAGAGGTGGACTATTTCACAGTGAAACCTTCCATCCAGATCCCTACCACCTTGGTTCCCCAGCCCTTCCCAAATCCTTTTGAGCAGCCCAGACTCTTTACAATGTGCTGCTCCCACACTATGATTTGTGATGATGGTGATGGAGGGTGCCCATTGCCCCCCCTCCTTTTCCTCTCTGTACTAGCAACTGAATGTGTTATTTTTGTCCCCAGTTCAGAGGCAGTTTCATGCATCCCACTGTGTGGCTTATCTTCTGCAATTAGCACTTTCTGCTATATCTGATCAGAGAGACTGGCTCAGCTGCCCCTGATTAATTGCCAAGTATTTGCTTTCTTTTCCACTTCTGTGGCCTGGAATTAATTAGTTTACCCCCTTATTCCTTTCATGGGCCAGAGCCTCTTTGTGCAATTATATATAATAGCAATGCTTGAAATCCCCTGGGGAACAGTTGAGAGAGGCTCACAATGGGGAGGAAAGGAGCCGGAAAGCAAGGAGATTACTAAAGGTCATATGTCCTACAGCTTCCCTGTGGTCTTAAAATATATATTATCCTCTGACTTCAGCACAAATTCCTTGCCTGCACCACCTACCTCGCTGCCTCATCCAGGTTTTTCAGTTAGTTAATGTCTGAACAGCAGGAAAAGCTTGCAGACCTAAATCCCAAGTGTGAACAGGAGATGTAAAAGAACCCCCCCCCGCCCACCCCCTTGGCTGGACACCTTCAGGAGTTGCAGAAAACAGAGGCCTCAGAGCCCAGCAGGTACAATCTCACAATGCTTGCCTCCCACTACATGGCAATAGGAACACTGGCTCTAATTTTGAAGGAGATGCTACAGTTTAGATGCAGCAGCTAAACAGTCTCACAGTGTCTGGCTGAGGAGGATTACTCCTGTGGCTCACTCAAAAACCAACCAACAGCACACTGCTGACTTGGAGGAAAGGAGGACAGAAAATCTCCCTAAGCAAGACCATGTCCAGTTCCTCCCTTGCAAATGCAGGTGACACTGGCACCAGTGTTCACATCCCAGTCTTGTTTTCCTGAACAGTAAATCCAGAGTAAATGAGTATGAAAGCTCTGTTACTGAAAGCATACATTGATCCTTTGGCCAAAAAGGGAAGACTAGTTTTTGATATTTTTAAACTGAGTATCCCCAAGCCAGGTCTCGTCTAGACACTGCAGCCCTTGGGAACAGTATGTGGGGCAGTCCCCTACCTGGCATGAGGAAAAATCAAGGCATCTGGGAAGGAGTGAGGCAGAACTTCATCTAATTCCTGAACTGTTGGCAGTAGATCAATCTAAGGTCTTATTTACTGCAGGTTTTAGACTCATAATTGTTATCTTTCTTCTTATCTTGTTCACACCCATTATTAGGCAATGTGGTCTTTACAGTCCACTCCATCTGAGTCACTTCACTTACTGCATTTATTTTTAAACTGGTGTCAGATGGCTGCATTTAATCCAACACAGCCTAAGTTTCAGGGACTTTTTTGGGTATCAAGATTCCTGTGCAATAAAATTTTCATACTATCTCACTTGAAGATAAAAAATCATGATGCAGCCAAGATGCTACCCCCAGTTCTCAGGCTGTCAGGATGACTGTGGTCTCATCCAGCATAGGGAGGGAGGGAGGGAAGGAGGGATTCCAAGACATCCAAAAATTAGGCAATCACTTATTTTCCCACCACAATACCTGCAGAACTAAAGCTGTTCAGCTTTGAGTCAGAGAACAGACAGCAGGTTGTCTCTTATGGGTGCAAAAGAGAAGGGATGATCAGGCAAGACAGTGTGCCTAAGACCTTGGTACCCTGTTCTCTGGGTTCACATTTCTTTCTGCCAGCTCCCCTGCCTCTTGTCTCTACCTTCATTTGACTGTCTTAATTATTAGCAGTGTCTTCAACTGTCTTAATCTATAGCAGTGACCAGTTGTCTCCCTTACAATTCTTTTGGGCAGACTAGAGGTGATGAACCTGTAGAAGGTGAAGCCTGTGCATTGCCTGAGCTGCAAATCAAGGAGTGGCTGAGGACTGCAGCCGGTGGGTGGGGGCACGGCATCTCCCGCAGCTCTCCTCCTCCTTTTCCCTCTCCTGACTTACAGCTCTGCCAGTTCTGCATCATGGATCCCTCTGGACTTGCTCTGCAGGCAGGGTGAGAACAGAGCACAGACATGCCTGGGAATCTGTAACTACTCGGAGATACCTGCGTGTGTCAGGGAGGGGGAAATGGGTCAGGGACTGGCCTCGAACACTGTGTGGAGCTAGGAAATGCAAGCATGCTAGGTATATTATACACAAGGTAGGCACCCTTCAGTATACACTGCATGCTCCAGAGAGCATCTGCTGAGCAAAAGGCATTAACATACAAAAAGGAGGGAGCTTGGTTTAAAGCAGCTGTGAATATCCATCCAGAGTGTGTGCTGCAGTCAGTGAGTTATTTCAGGCAAAATGGTCAAGTCTTTCTCCTTGGGAAGGTACCTCAGTGAGCACTGCTGGGTTTTCCATCAATCCAGCATGGTATTGGGGCAGCAGCCATTTCCTTGCTCAGATTCAAAAGAATAAAAAACATCCACAGCAGTTTCTCATCCATTTGTTTCTGGAGGGGACAAGGTGAGGTAGTTTTTTGTCTTACTCTGGAGGGAGTTCTTCTAATACTGTGGGGCAGAAGATGAGTCTATTTGGGGAAAGGAACTTTTGCCAGTGGTCTGTTGAGGGGCCTAATACAGCCTCTGTTCCACAGGGACCTATGGGCTGCAGTCTCCAGCAGCAGGCACAGAGGAGACCATTTTGCCTCCCTACATGAATTCTCATTTATACATGAAGATCTTAGATTGTGTTCTGATTCTATTCCTTCAACACCTGCATCCCCCAGCCATGCTCTGCTGGTGTAAAATGGTCAATCTGCCTTTACTTGGGCAGTTCTACAGTCATTTCACACCCTTCAAAACCTCTAGAGGTCTTTCCTTCATAATTAGGGGTGTAACTGACCTCATGTGAAGAGCTTTTAAATGGCAGGAATGAAAAAATGAGGAGGTTCTTCATCCCGACAACTTTCCCCTGCCCACTATGGCACCTTCAATGTGATTCATGCACATGCACCAGGCAACATCATTTGTTTTACCTTAGAGTAATCCACAGCTTTACTAAGGTGGCACTCACAGAAGTGACTTGAAAGCAAACCCATGTGGAAATACTCAGGACAGACAGTAAGGCAGACTTGATCAGCATAGCTGATCTGATACACAGGATGCCATGGCAGGAGCAAATAGGACATTAAAGATTACAGAAGATGGGATTAAACCTGCTTACGGGAAAACAAGTGATTCAATCAAGACCTCTGTAAGCAAGAGATGTTTTAAAATGTATGAGTTGTCTGTATAATTCTTAACCTGATTTTGTAATAGAAAATTATTAACCTTCCTGAAATGATATATAAGCTTTGGCTAAAATGAGTGAAATGGAATTCTGATCATCAGATCAGTCTTCCCATCTCTCCATCAATCGTCAATAATTGGTGCTCCATGTGAGAAGAATCGGCTAGCTGACAGCAATTGGCTACACCCTTGGAACTGATCATGACAGCGAGAGAACCATGTCTGGGCCCACAACACCTGCATGCTGCAACAGACAGGTGAGCAACTTTCACTACCCACCTTATGACTCCTCACAATGTCAAATCATTGGCAAACCTTTTGCTCATCCCAACGCAATATGCAATATTCATGGCACAGTGGAAAAAAAGACTGGATAACTTAATTTTGACCCTATGTAGGACATGCAAATCAAGCCCCAGTTGCCTTGACTATTGACTACTTAGCGGGGAAGAGGGCCCATACTGATCCCACTGGCCAGGCTGTATTACTGAGGGAAGCCCTCGAAGGGGTCACATCACAGAGGCAGCCCGTTTTGCATTTCTTAAGGTCTCTGATGCCAAAAGCCTGCAACAATCCTTTGTGAATATTAAACAGGCTCCCCAAGAACCCTATATGCAGTTTGTAGACAGATTAAAACAAACACTGGAAAGACAGATTGATAATGATCAGGCCAGAGAAGTTCTCCTTCTCAAACTGGCTGTAGAAAATGCTAATCAGGACTTTAAACGCTTCTTGAAAACCCTGCCCCCAGAACCTGAGCCGACATTGCTTCCAACGATAGAGGCCTGCAAATTACAGCATACCACGGCAATGGCCTACCAAGCCGTGGGACAAGGCATAGCCAATGCTTTTACTGCTTTGAAAATAATGCCTATTCACAAAAATAGCCAGTCTTTGCAGGGAAACTCATCTCGCAACGTGGGATGGTGACGTGTGAAGAGAGAAGTCCCACAGCCAACCCAGCAGATGCTGCAACCAGGACCAACCTTCATTTTTCAGCCAGCCTTGCCCTCACCACCCGGACTATCACAGAATTATGTTCAGCCATGCCAGGAAGCGCAGGACTGGACCTATGGACCGGTAGAACAGCAACACTGACAAATCATTCTGTGTGTTGTCTCCCCACAGGAATTTGTAGACCCTTTTTACCTGGTTACCATGCTTTTCTTTTAGGTGGATCTTCTACCTTGGTAACAGGATTATTTGTTTTATTGGGAGTTATTGACTCTGACACATTTGGGGAAATAAAAATCATGGCTTGGACCCCACAGCCCCCCTGCATGGTCCTGGCAGGGAACAAAATTGCCCAGCTTGTACCTTTCCCAGCAGCTCCTATACCCACACCCCCAATAGCCAAACAGAGCGGGGGTGGGTTTGGTTCAACAGGGGTACCACAAATATTTTGGACACAACCCATTACCCCCCCAGTGCCCCACCTGTAAATGTAAAGTGTCCCTGAAAGGAAAGGACTTAATTTAAACCATCTTATTGATACAGGCATAGTCTTATCTCTTGATTGTCCATTAATGCCTGTCCCCCAGGTTCCCAGGTCCTTTCAGGGGCAAGAAGCTATCAGAGCCAGCATCTGGTGCAAATTACTGGCCCTGAGGGGAGAGTAGCCACTGTCAGGCCCTTCATGTTGTCTGCGCCGCTAATTTTGTGGGGGAGAAATGTTCTATCTCAATGAGGAATTTTTATGCAGTCAAAATTTTTAAAAGGGCCATTGGGGTGTGCAGCACCCCCAAACTGACTTGGAAAACCCCTGATCCAGTTTGGACAGACCAACGGTCCATTATTGACTGTGCCTGAGGCGCTCTCAGGTATGAGTAAGAATAGTCAAAGCCCCTGAGCTGACACAATGCAAATTG
>WEIU01016124.1:26208-47483 GCA_013389925.1 Aegithalos caudatus | reverse complement strand
TTACATTTTTAGTAAAAGTCAGAGACAACTTTCCCTAGCAGTTTTGTCCCTTAGAGAAATATTTTGACTGCCGTACAAGTTTTTCTTTTTTTCCATTTAAATCTATATTTGGAAAAATGTACCATAAAGTTCATGTCTATACAGACCTAAAGAGAAACTGCCATCCATGAGATTCTACAGATGTCTCTTTTAGAGCACTCACCAGAACTTGGGGACCTCTCATCCCCAAGAGATGCTGTACTGTGTTTTCTATGTCCTCCACCAAAGTTACACCTCCNGAATTATTATGTGCTTTCCCTTTTTTTTTTTTTTTTTCTATGATTTAGTATTATTGGGGAAATTAAAAGTTGGAAAATCTTTAATGGCTCTCAGAAAAGAACAAAAAAGGATGTGTAAATTCTAATCCCCCCATATTTTACAGCACTCTAATCTCATTATAACCACGCATGTTGTTGTTTTTAGCACTATTCTGAACTCAAATAGGCACTCTGATGTATTTTATCTTGTCAGTTTGACCTGATGTAGCACAGAAAATATACACAAAGTACATGTTTTCTTAAATATTTCAGTACATTTAATATAAATTGTGTGCACGTTCATGCATTATTTTAATGAAAAATATAATTTACTAGTCAGAACAATGACTAAATATTGAGGTTTCAGATGATACTTTAACTTGTTTTCAACAGTCAAAAATGCATTCAACAGTCAAAAATGCATTCCTTAGAATATATAATTATCTGAATTTTATTTTCTTGCTAATGTTTTAATAAATCTCCTGATAAGGAAATGAAAACAACATTTATATCTATTTGTATTTTAAGCAAAGGAAGAGATGAAGAGAATTGAATAGCTACAAGTAAATGCACACAGTAGAAGTAAATTCAATATATTGTAACATATCGTATTTTCTTACAACAAAATTGTTGAAGAAAATGCTTACTCCCTTAGCATTCTAAACATAGATGTCTCCTGAGGACCTTGACTTGTTGCTCATGAATTATTCAGGTTGTAAAACAAAAGCTAGAGACCTGTAGGAACTGTATCCAAGAAAGAGACATACTGAAGTTTTAAAATTTGTGTGTGGCAGCAGCTGGGAATAGTTCTGCTAGTATTAATGTTGTCAGGATTGCTGGTGCTAGCAATACTAATTTTTGTTATAAAACGGCTAAAACAAAATTTATGGTCTTCTTGCATTTGTTTGCAATAGAAGGTCCACATGTCTCACCTCCTTAAAAAAGATTTGTATGAACTAGAAAAAATGTTGTTTTACTAATTAATTAATTAACATCTAAAAACATATAGTTATGTGTTCATAAGACATTTTGAAACTAAACAATTCATCTTTACTTTTCATATAATTAAATGTAGAGGCAATAAGGAATATAAGTAGAGAGATATTTGTTGATTCTAACATTTGTGCATTTAAAGATAAAGATCTATCATATTAGTCAAAGAAATAAAGCTTATTGCCAAAATAATTTAACTCGTCCATAAGGATTTAAAAGAAAAAACATGATTAAAAGTTATCCTAATAGAATAACTTTAGTGTTATCGTAATTTCATCAGTGTATAAGATATTAAAACCCCCTCATTCATCCAATCATCAAAGAGATAGTGTCACTCTGCCTATGTTTATGTTAATAAACCTCTGAGTGTCTTTGAGTTGCTAAGTATAGTATTTGTCCTCGCTTGAACCACAACTCTGTCTCAGGGTGAGACAAGGTGCAAACCAACTTCTTATAATTTTGCATTACCAGCTTCTCTGAAAAAGAAACCTAGAATTAACAGATCATGGCAATTTAAATGCAATTTCAACATGATTCAGAAGGTCAGCTGAGATTCTGGTTACATGAATAAATTATAACTATGAATATATTATTCCAAATGCAATAAAACTGAATGTAACTTAGCAATAGTATAAAAATGGAGGGGTGTGTCCCATAACATTTTGCCAAAACTTGCAAGTGATTTCTGCCTATGATGAAGCTAAGTTTTTATCAATAGCACAGTACTAAGTTCAAACTAATAAATCCTTCTGACTGGTGGTTCAAGTGAGTACCATGCTAATGTAGTGGTACTAACTTCCCTTCAGCTTGGAGCATTGGCATCTTATCCTTTCAAAAGGTGATGCAGATCTATATTGAGAGCACATTATACATAAAGGCATTGGAATAGTTTCCAGTTACAGAATGAAAATGAGGGATGAAGGGAATGTATTTTGAGTGTATATATATGCCATGTGAAATTGTGTATACACAAAATTTTTTAAGTTAATGTGTTAGAAAGAAGTACAAGAAAACTATTTTGGTGCATATGGCTGGTCAGAATACAAGGGCACAGAACTCTCCTCAGTTTTCATATTTCTGAAAGAAAATGCAATACCTTCCCCCTATGCTTCTCCAATAATGTAATTCTCATTGATTTTCTTTCATTTTATTTTCCTTATAAAACTAACAATGTCAAACTTCCATTAAGAAAAATCAAGTTTTGTCCTACAGATAATGGCACTTACTGTGCTAGAAAAGGTTAGGCTTTACTGCAAATGACAGCCATAACTTCAACTGCTGTGAAGTCCTTTCTTTGTCCTACACATTAATGTGCATGTAGAGTAAAAACAATCACATTTCAGTACTTAGAAACTCTATTCACTAGTATCTTACTCATTTATTGCACAAAATATTGGAGTGTGAAAAAAAGATTAAGAAACATGGGAAAAAATAAAATCTAGGTACTTAAAGGGTTCATTTATCACAACACAAATGTAAATTAAAAGATAAGAAGGGAACATTAGAAATGCAGCTATTCACCATTATAACACTCAGACACCAGTTATGCAGATAATGGCAAAGCAAGTTTCTTTGGAAATAATTAACAGTAAAAGTCATACTATGTTGTATCACGGCAAATGGGAAACCATTAGCTTAAAAGCTCTAGGGATTACTTGAAGTGAGTAATATTGCATATGGTTACTTTTACAGAGCACTGAGATCTGAGCCTCTGTATTGAGTTTTTTGATTGGTATATTATTTGTCCTTTCACATCACCTCAGGGAAAAAACATTCTGTAACAAAGAATCCTAAAGTAGATGCTTGCTTGCCAACAAAAGCCTATCCCCAGTCTCTGTGGCTTAAAGAAGTCCCCATTTCATAAGTTCAAGGACCATTGTGGTTTCTCCTCTATTTATCTATGCCTACTTAGATCAGAAGAAAGGGGGAAAGATTGATATTTTTAAACAATCAAAGAAGAATGAAATGAAGAAATAATGTTAAATTGCATATTTTCCTCAGGGGTTGTGTATATGTGTGTGTGTGTGTGTGTGTGTGTGTGTGTGTGTGTGTGTGTGTGTGTGTGTGTCTTTCTTTTAACCCTTTGTTAGCCAGACCAATTCTTAGACCTGTGAAAATAGAGTCTGTTTTTTTCCTAGGGACTGGCTGCATCAATGAAAAAATCCTTTCTTCATTGATGCTGTCACTCTATTGTCAGTATTTGAAAACCAGCCCAGGACTAACAGGAGATCTATCTTTAAGCTTTTCAACTTCAGAGAGTTATGGTAAGCCAGGTGAGTCAAACATTTACAGCCTGAGAAGACTAAACCTGTGCTGTAACAACCAGCCATCACAAAATGCCAAAACTAAGTCAAGCAATTCAGAAATAGATTGAAGCCTGTTCCTGGAGCAAACAAAGTTCTCTTCTGTTGCTGTGCGCAGCTCTGTCTCTGGGGTCAGCCCTGCCTGGCTGTCCACCCAGCAGCCCTGGCTGCGCTCCAACCGCACCTTTGTGTGGGTTCTTGGCTCTGCAGCACCGTTACCTTCGCTGTCACGGCCGTGGTCAGAAAGAGGGGACTCTCTCAAGGCTTTGTGAGCAGATTTTATTTGGGGCACACAGGGGAAAATTCCTGGTCCCAGGCTCAGAGCTTCCCAAGAGAGAGACCCCGAACCTGAGTCCTTAGGGGGCTTTTACCAGTATGATTCCAGGGGGTGGGTACAAGTTGGAAACCAATAAAACAAGGCAAGGTGGGAAATGCCAACAGAATTACCTAAACACTAACAAATCAAGCTAAATTGGGGTGGGGTGCTCTGGGTGTCCACCAACCACTGGCCAAACCTCTAGACCTTGAGGATGATTGATGGATAGAGGGAGAAAGATACATTACAAAGGATGGGAAGGGGGTGATCTTGGGGGGGACACCAATAGAAAACAGTGTCTGGGCAAAGGCCTGGGTTGTCTTGGAAACTCTTATCAACTTCTGATAAGGACAGGGGGCCCTGCTTACAAAATATCTAACCAGCTAAGCTAAAATTACAGTTTAGACTAAATGCTATTATAACACTTATAAAATAAACCCAAACAACGCTACACTCTTCCATCTGCTTGACTAATCAGATTGGATGCCTGGAATGAAGAAGACACTTATTAAGACACTTACTAATAATCTACTGGAACCCTATACATGGACTATTACAATATTTCTTTGGAATATACTGAATTAGTGCAGTTGAAGCTATGTCCCTGTTATAGTTTAAAATTAATTGTGTCTTGGAAATAATATAAGGATTCTATGGTGTAATAGATAATTCATGTCCTGATTCCCAAGAAGAATAACACCAAAAAAGGAGGCTTAATTAAGAACATTTAAAACATCAAAAGATGCATATCTGTTCCTGTAAAAACAGACCTGGCTGTGAGGATTTACAGCACAGTACCTTTTGTGTGTTGCTGCCTAAAAACATTTTTTTTCTCTCAAAAAATAGGGCAGCCTCCTCTCTATTTCTTTAAAGAATACTTTCTGTCATGTAACATCCTGGGACTAATGTTTCAACACTGTGTTAGCAAGCACCACCTGGAACTGGCTAAACTATTTCAGGATGCATTTTAGCAGTCATGTAGCAGGTCTTCATATTTTTTCCTGGCTCCACGTACATTCCTAGTACAGACACTCTATGGAGTATTCTATCTGGAAGAAAAGTAAAGATTTGATTTTTTTTTCCCAGGGTTTAGTATGTGCTTCAAGTACTGATGAACTGGGAGGTACTGTAAGGTTCTTTTAATTTTTCTTGGGCAAAAGAGAGCAAGGTAATGGAAAAAGGATAATTAAGCCTGAAACAACAACAACAAAAGATCCACAGGTTTTAGGTCAAGACAGATTTTTTAAAAAAAAATGAATACCAAACTTGACAATTTCACTGCCTGGCTGATCATAGTATTAATGGAGGGAACAAGAGAATCTGTTTTTAAAAAACTGAACAATTAAATAACTCTGAACTTATAAAGTTTAACACTAATTTTGGGAAGATATATTTTGAACTTAGGCTTAAAATTTCTGCCTCATGTCTCTCTCTTTGTTGACCTATGATGTACTACAAAAACTCTTTTGAATATCCGTGTCTTAATTATTAGGAGCACTTTCTTCTAGACCAGGCTGATCAAGGTCTCATCAAATCTGGCCTGTACATATGGGTTGGGGCACCCACAGCATTTCTGGGTAACTTGTTCCGGTGCCCCACCACACTCACTTCAGAAGCAGTTTAAAATTTTGTTTCTTTGTAATGCTGAAATGCTTTACTGTGCTGGACTTACAACCATGGTGATGTTGGTCAATCCTTTCCAGCAGCCTGAAAAAAGCATCCTAAAAGCTTCCATTTTTTGCAAGTGAAATTAAAGTTGGAAAAATCAGTACCTATAATTTGTGCTCTGTTGTGTATTTTATTGTGTCCTCTAATTTTACAGACTTCAAAGGGATTTCCACAATGCATGCACAGTTGACATGTCTGTGAACTATACATTAATTAAATTCTGCTTATAAAAATTATGTCAATTTCTTTACTTATAGTACAGAATAAAAATATTTTTATATCTGACCATTAATATTTACAAGGAAGAAGAGAAAACAAACAAACAAAACAAAAGGGTCAGCTGAACACAGGCAGGTATTATTATTGCTGTGTTAATTTTTTAGGCAAATAATGGTTTGCTGAGAAGTTTCTCCACCAGAGGTCGCACGAGGACTGCTTAAATATCACCCCTTAAACTAGAATAAAGTTCACATTGGGAGTGAACACAAATATTTAAACTCTTGAGGATGAGTCACTGATGCCTGTTTATTGTGAATGCAAGTAACACCTTCACTTTTTTTTTTTTTTTTTTTTTTTTTTTTTTTTTTTTTTTTTATTTTTTATTTAACTACCTTGAAAAAACATGTTTTGCACTTATTACATTGCCATTAATCATACTTCAAAATTATATTATTTCATGTCTCATATTAAGATAAACTATACTAATATTGGTTCAATTCTATTTCAAGTAAATCTAAGAAAATCTTTTTCCTCACTGGTTTGGAGGAAATAGATTTAAGTTTTGACACAGGCTGCAAACAGGGCCTCTTTCTTTACTGCCTTTTGTAGTGGTGGTTTTATTTCTGCTGCAGAGATGACAAGGCAGTACTGATGAGACCATTGTCATTTCAGGGTGGATGGTGGGGTGTATAAACCATTGTACTATGGAAGAAGAACTCATGCATCAGTATTCTGGTTTATTAGCCCCAACAAAAACAGCTTTGCAGAAAAGAACCACAAGAAAATTTCTTGTGGATACCAAACTGAACATGAGCCAGAAATGTGACTTTGGAACAAAAAGTATTAATGGTGTCTTGGGCTGTATTAGGAGGATTGTTGGCAGTACGTCAAGGAAAGTTACCCTTCCGCTCCACTCAGAGCTAGTGGAGTCTTGAGGTCAGCTCTGAGCTCCTCTGTACAAGAGAACCGTGGACATAATGGTGAGAATCCAGCAAAGGGCCACAAAGTTGATTAAGGGACTGAAGCATCTTTCCTGTGAGAGAGAAATTCATTCCAGAAAAGAGAAAGTTCAGGGGGGATCTATCTCATCAATGTGTAGAAATACCTGAAAGGAAGCTGTAAAGAAGACAGAAGATAGCACCAGACAATTCTCAGTTGTGCTCTGTGGCAACTCCAGAGGCAAAAGGACACACACTGAAACACAGGATGTCCCTGTGAACACCAGGACACACTTCTTTACTGGGGGGGTGAAGGAACACTGGCATAGATTACCCAGGGAGGCTGAGGATATATTAAAAATCCCTTGAGACAAGATCCTAGAGACTATTTGAGCAGGGTGTTTGGAGCAGATAACCTCCAGATATCCTGTTGAACTTCAGCCATTCTGTAGTTTATCTGGTCTAATCCATGTGCACTGATAAGTGACAATAACTTGGCTATGGCTTTGAAAATACTGGCCTTTCTCTAGGTATGAGACAATAACATAGAAAAGATCCCTGCCCAAACCTCTGATTTGTAGTGAACATTGTCCCTAATTTTCATAAATAATAATATATAATCATGACCAGAAATATTTTTTTAAATTGTCAAGCTTTTCCCATATTCTTCATTATATTCATTATAAAAGAGTTAGTGAGAAAAAAAGAGACTTAAAGCATCTTTAAAATAATTCATAGTTTTACTACAAAATTCATTACCCTCATTAAGAGAATGAGGCAAAATAACATAAGAACTTATATGGTATGTAGACCAGAAATTACTTTCTTCAAAAGATTAATCCAGTATGTATATGAGTTAAGTAAATAGACTGTGTGCACTTTCACACACATTAACTTTCCAAATTAAGTTTTTTCATGGTACTAATAATTTTTATGTGTATACAAAAGATACTTTTTGTGTTTCTGTGCATAAATATGAATACTTGTGTACTTATATTTCGAGTTAGACATAATTACATTTCTTGTATTCATGACAGATAATACAGAGTTTTGTACAAAAATGACTACAAGATATACTTCAGAACTGTTATGACTTTTTTCATAAATCTCAGAATCCTACAAGCTAGACAATACTTCTATCATAAATTATGATTGTCTGTACTAAGAGTTTAGATAAAGTCCCTTTTCATTTTAGCAACAATTTCTATTAACATAGTCTCAAGTGGTTTCCCATAATGTGATACCATTATATAAATCTGTTATCATTTTATTGGCAACAACATGTGTGCTGGCATAATATTGTCTGTGGCACTTGCTGAAAAGTTTAAGTAACAGTTTATACTTGATGAGCACTCTGCTAGAAATTTTCACATATAATTTGAAAAACGTACCTGCTGTCAGTAGGTACAATTTCAGAATACTTGTTTCACAAAGAGGGGGAGACTGTAATTATTAATCCTTTGGACATTAATGAACTTTCTTTGGGCTAAATTGATGTGTTTATTAATAATTCATGAAAATTGGCTAACCACGTAACTGTCTGATAAGCAGATAGTGCCTTTTAATTTTGTCTTAACTATTTAATAATTTACAACAAATGGGATAGGATATTGTCTTATGGTAATAATGTGCCACTAATAACTGGATAATCCTAAAAACATGTGTTCCTTTTGCGTTGATTTTTCAGCTTTTGATTAGCTCTGTAACAAAGAAAATTAGATCCTTGGGTCATAAAAAATATCAAGGAGAATAAGCAGAAAAAAGCCTGTTTCTATACTTCCTCAAGCTAATGACACAGTAGATTTAAAAGAATTAATGGCCACCTTTCCTATATTATATGTGCATGGAGGACTAAACAGTGCCTCATGCAGTGTCCAGAATCTTAATTGCCAGGCACTTCATAGAAAGTCCCAGAAGAGGGAGGTGTTTACCCTCAAATAGAGAAGGCACTTCTTTTCCTCCTAGGATTCATTACATTACTAAACAGAATAAAGGAATAATGTTCTGTNTTTTGTTTTGTTTTGTTTTAAAATACAGTGCTATATATTAACTCCTGTTTCCTGTTCCATTTGGCTTTTCATCCACTAGATGTGAAAAAAATTACTGCTGTTCAAAGTGTATTTATTTTAACTGTATCACTTGTCTTCTCTTTTTATAGAAATATGACACCCATTGAACTAATAATCACTAATAATCCAACATGAACACTAATAATCAAGCATGAGTGGAAATGTTCTGTTATTTCCGTCTGCATTTTCAGGAAAACCTTTGAAAAATATTTTTTTAATGTTGATATGTTTCATACTCATATTAGCCAGAAGGCTATAAATACTGACTACTAAAATAAGACTTCTGAAACTTATCAGATATTAATAGGTTTCCAATAAAGTTTTAAAACACTTTTCCAAGGACCAAGTTATTTCTATGTAAATGGCCGTCAGGGTCCGCAAATGAATGCGGAGACCTGATGGTTCATTTTATGGATCTCAAAGCACAAAAGACACAGCAGGGGACAACTCAGTTTGCTTAACCAAAAATGTACCTTTATTTAGTGCCAACCAATATGCAATAGAGGGAGAGAGAAAGAGAGAGAACAGAGAGAGAGAGGTGGAATAGCTACCAACAGAGACGAGATCCTTGTGGTCCTCTCATGGTCCAATAGATTCGTCTTCCGTGGGGAGATCTCAAGTTGGGGTAACTTGGGGAGTCTCTTTATAGTCCTTTTCAGAGCAGGAGGCAACAGGCCAAAAAGGAGGTGAGGGTCTCAGGCAACCAGTGTAGAAACAGGTGCAGAATGAAGGCGAAGCAAATGTCCACTCAGGGAACAGGCACAGAACACACAGCAGGACAGGCCGACCCTGAATCAGCCTGGCGTGGTGTGCTCATTGTTTTCTTGCATGAGTTCCCATCAATCCAGTAGGTGCTCCTGTAGGCCATGGTTCGCACACATCCACCTCAGCCAGGCCAGGATTCCTGCGTGGGGGTTTCAGAGTTTTCAGTCCAAGTCCCAGGGGTCATCAGTCATTATCCTTGGCAATGGTCATGAGGCAAATTGAGGGACTTTGGGGACCGACTCTTACAATGGCAAATGAGATGACAATTATAGACTTTTTATCCTAATAATGATTCCAAGAATAATAATGCAGCTGATGATATTTGATGTAATTTATTAACTTTTTATTGATGATTAACACAGGTTCATTAAAAATGTTTTCAAAATGATTGGCTATTTCAATAAAAAACAGAACCTGAATGATATTGGTTTTAGTTCTGAATAATTACAATTGCACTTTTGTGCTCCATGTCCTTTGAGAATGATGTTGCTGACATGATTGTTATAATTTAATATTTTTATTAAATTATTATTATATTTAATAATATAATTGTTATAATTTAATATTTTAATATTTCAATATTTTAAAAACTAACCAGGTATAAGGTATCAAAATGTAATTTAAAAAAAGGGTCATGACATTGAGGTACTACTTGCTGTGTTGGTTTCAGCTGAGGTAGAGTTATTTTCTTCACAGTGACTCTGTGGTGCTGTGTTTTGGGTTTGTGCTGAACACAGGGCTGATAATACAGAGATATTTTAGTTACTGTTGAGCAGGGCTTACACAAAACCAAAACCTGTTCTGGTTTTGGTACTTTCATGATGGTGATGAACTGGGGGGTACATGGTAGGCAAGAGGAGGCAGGAGGAGCCAGGACACGTGACCTAATCTGACCAAAGAGGTATTCCAGACAATACGACATCATGCTCAGTATATCAAGTGGAAGAAGGAGAAGGAGGGTGACATTTGGAGTGATGGTGTTTGTCTTCTCAAGTCAGTGTTATGCACAATGGGCCCCTGGTCTCCTGGAGATGGCTGAACACCTGCCTGTCCATGGGAAACAGTGGTCTTATTCCTTGTTTGGTAGTGTGAGTGACTTTTGCTTTCCATAATAGAATCTCTTTGCCTCAACCCACAAGTTTTCTTGCTTTTACCCTTCCGATTCTCTCCACCATCTTGCAGGTAACAGTGTGAGCGAGGGGCAGCTGTGGGGCCTTGGCTGCTAGCTGGAGTTAAACTACAGCTGTGTCCCAGGATCTCTATGCAACAAAATATATGTGAGTAGATATGAAAAGACATGAAAAGATATGAGCTGATAGGGTTTCTCATATCTAGAGCAAGACATGGACTGCATAAAATAGGGTTGCACTCCAGCCAAAAGTGCCTCTTCCCTTCTCCTTAAGAAATGAATGAAATTTAGCTCTTAACATACTATCAAGTACTCTTTTAAGGGAGCTGAGGAAACATTCTGCATGCAAAATCAAAATCCAGCACCTACTGTTACCTCTCTTGTCAAGCCATGATTGAGTCCTCATTTAAGGATAGCTTCTGGATCGAGTTCTAGTACTGCTATTAAAGCAAGTTCACTGTGTAGAAATTACCTCAAGATTTACCAGACAAATGAGACAGCAAAATGTTACCTGTTATTTGAGGAGTATCCAAGTTTTACAAAAGTCACCAGAGTCAGATTCATCTTGCCTAACTATAATCATGCTGAGTATAAATTGCTAATTTGTTGTCTTTATCCTTAGTCATGCTTTAAATCTTAAATTATTCCTCAGGATTTTTTTCATCATTTTTTTAAAAGAAATGTCAACTAATGCTACAGTATTCATAAAGCCTGATTCTGTCTGTGTGTGCTAGCATGTCTTGATAATGTCTTGTCACTTGATCCTCATTGCTCTACAGAAGCAGACAGGCACATTGTGATTAGCCTGCAGCTAGGGATGAAGGGTGAAAGGAGGCTTAATGGTTCATTTCTGGATTTTGATCAAATCCAGGAGGAAGCTAATCCAGATTTCCTAATTTGATTTCCTGAGCCAGCAAAGGAGATGATCTCTGTATTCCCACTAGCCTTTACCAGCTGTTCTGCATATGCTCACATAGATGGAACTATTAGATCTGCACTGTGCAGCTTTCTTATGCTCTGATTGCTAGCATTATGCTAATGCATTAATGGTGATGTAGATCTGTGAAGATACAATGTTGTGCTTAGACGCTAAAAAAATAAAGTATATTCTTCATAGAATCCCAGAGTTTCCAGGATTTGTCAGGGATAATCAATATTTTCAGTATGTTAGCTTTCTAATAGTAATAGTAAAGCCTAAACTCTGCCCTTTTTGTATCCTAACAATCCATGAACCATTCAGTTCCTAGACCATTTAGCCATTCATACCCTAAAAGGACTTTTAAAAAAGAGGGAGAGCAACTTTTTATAAGAGGATATAGCAATAGGACAAGGGGGAACAGTTAATGTAAGGCATGAGAGATTTAAGTTAGATGTTAGAAAGACATGCTTTACTCAGATAGTGAGACACTGGAAGAGTCAATGGATGCCCAATCCCTGGGGTCTGGCTGAGTTGGGTGTGACCTTGAACAACATTATCTAAAAGAGGTGGCATCCTGTCCTGTGCCAGGGGGATTGTGACTAGATGATCTTTAATGTCTCTTTCAATCCAAGCCTTTCTATGTTTTCTATGTTTCTATGGAGTCAAGCCCTAAGAATCACAGTGATCCTATCTGGTGTTAAATACCTCAAACTGGTTTCACAGCTTTGTTTTAAATACTTGTTTAACACCTTTTAGTAAGAAAATACTGCTTTTTGTTAGTCATCATAAAGGTGTAAAATTTTTAATGCTGGTATTATTCATATTATTATTTGTATTGCATTCCTTTTTTTCCCTTTATTATTTTCAGAAATAAATTGTGATCAATTAAAATATACGACTGAAGAATGAAATTCTAAAATTAATGACACGTTAAAAGTTATAGCCAATACAACAGTAAAGTTCTAATCTATATCTCTGTTAAGGAGTCCAAATTGGACTCACTGAATATGTAGGTATTTATGGACCCTTTATGTATATCTGAATGCAGATGAATTTTTTTTCCTCCAATACTATTATTTTTGTCTGAAATGATACTAGTAAATATTTCCTAGTCTTGTAGTACATAGAAAAATGAAATTATTTCTTCTGTGGCATTATGTGGTACTATACTATTAGAGAATTATGAAAACATAAAAAAAATATTCATGCTCATATTATGTATTCTTTGCTTCTTAGGAGGCTCTGCATTGTTTCGAAATAAGATACAGTTTTCTGCAATGCTGCTGTGAAAAAAAAATGTTTTGTCTCAGACACTACCCATTGTCTTCTCTGCTTAGAACTATTAAAAATGGGGTTAGTTTCCCTTATACTTGGTGATATATGTGATGGGAAAATACCTCACACTAAATGCCTAAATCAGGTTAGTATCAGTCATATGGTGATGATTAGTACCTTAGAGAATGCAGGGTGGAATCCTGTTGAAGTATATAAAATTGATATATAAAAGTGTTATATAAAAGTATTATATAAAAGTGATAAAAGTGCAGCTTTCACAAAATTAGCATCAATTCTGTGCTAGAAAACAATATATTCTTGGATTTGTTGAAACTAAGGTAACAGTTTCTTTTGGTCTGAGTCACTGATAAAACTACAACTTATATTAAGGCCTTGAAAGCAATTAGATCAAAGGCTTCAAATTACCATACGATTTACTATCCCAGACTCATGATTTGACTGTGCACCAGGAAAAGCAGATGGAGTTTCTTCAGTCTAAGATAATTTACTGATTAGAACATCACATAGTCCATTATGGGAAAGTAGTCCTGATCTGAGGTCAAAGACCAGAGAAAGATGAAAGAAGAAAGCTTTCCAGCCTAAAGTTCCATCTACAGAGACTGTCAAGCCCCCTAGAGACTGATTTTTCAATCAGATTGGCTGAGAACTTAATGTCATTGTTCAGGAACTTAAGTTTGAATATGTTAGTGGAATTTTTCAGAATTTCCAAGAAAATACCTTTTCTGTTCTTTACAGTTAGTGTAAAAATACCATAATTAATTTCAGAGGCTTAATGCAGCAGAGCTCTCCCTGCATTCCATTATTTTACTTGCAATTGTAAATTATGGGAGATTGGACCCTTAAAATAAGATATGCAGTAAAGAAGCCGTAAACCATGAGAATCACACATCATGTTGCCATAATGTGCCTACATCATGTGTAGACTCAGAGGTATGATATAACAGAGTGTGGAAAAATAATGGTATTATGACACAGTAGCTTACCTTTTCCCACTATGTGGTCAGTGAAAAAAATAAATCTGTCTTTATCTTCCAAGGTCTGAGTTCATTGAAGATATTCTACAGGATGAAATCAACTTTATAGCCTTTACAAGGTATAAAAAAATCTTGTCTGGTTTGATATCCATTAATTTTTAAAGGGGTTCTTTTTCTCTTTCTTACACCTCCAATTGTTAAAATAGAAATATTTAATTTAGTTTACTGGCAAACAGAAATAGGTTTTCTTCCTTTTCTTCATCATTATAGATTTTTTTGCTTTGAACTGTTGTACCAAATTTCACAGAATTATGACTCAATTTTCAGACAATTAGATATTTAGTTCACTTACTCCTTGGTCACTGGTGTATTACATGAAATATTGTAAATGTCAAACTAGCACAATCTTCATTTTTTTTTATTTTGTCAAGGTCAGTTTATATCCAGACTTTTTTTTTTTTTTTCAGTTTGCCAATTGTTTTCATCTCATGCATTCTCTCAATATCTGTTTGTGTACTCCAGTAGCAGCTGTGTTTCAGGACCACAAGCTTTTTCATAATAGCATCTTGTCACCTTTAGCAGAGACGTCAGGACTAGAAACCTCAAAAAAACAAACCAAACAAAACGAAAACAAAACAAAAAAAGCCAACACTGATAAATTTTTTTTTTTTTTTTTTTTTTTTTTTTTTTTTTTTTTTTTTCTGCAATGTCTCTCATTATACAGTTTTGAGGGCCACCTCAACAATTCTGGCTCCTGAAAAGATCTAAGCAATACCATATATAAGAGTCAAGCATTCTTTGATACCTTCAGAAATTATACTATCTAGAATCCACATCGTAAAATATGATTTTCCTGTAAACATCACTTAAGATGAAAGCCTAATTGCATTTTAAGGCCAGCAGAAAGCACTATGAAAAAATTGTTCTTTTAAGAGATATTGTTGGTTTGACACTTTTTCAAACATCAGATAAGCAGAATGATGTCCATTCAGTCATGGAACTTGTTTTTACATCTGGTACATTTTTCATTTACTATGTTATTTGCACATTTAGATAGCTCACCTACTTAGAATTGTAAAACTCAGACATTTAAAATTTCATAGCATCCAAGACTGACCTGGTTTCTACTAGAGGCTTCTCCACCAAGCCTCTATATTACTCCCCTCCTTAAGCTGGGCAAGGGAATGAAAATAAAATAAAAGAATCATGAGACAAGGAAAGGACAGGAGGACATCACTCCCCAGTAATCATCATGGGCAAAACAGTCTTTGGGAAATTAGTGTAATTTATTACCAATCAAATCAGAGTAGTATAATGTGAACTAAACCCAAATCTTAAAAACACCTTCTCCTAACCTCTCCCTTTGTCCTGGACTCAGCTTCTTTCCCAATTTTCTCTACATTTTCCCTCCTGAGTGGTGAGGGGTATGTGGAATGGAAAATGAGGTAGCTTCATCACTTTGTATCTGCCATTGCTTACTCTACAGCTACAAGATTCCTCATACTCTTCCCCAGCTCAAGTATGGGGGCCCTCACATGGCAGAGAGTTCTCTATGAACTTCTCCAAGAGTCCTTCCCACAGGCTTCAGTTCTTCATGAACTGCTCCAATGTAGGTCCCTTCCAGAGGGTGCAGTCCTTCAGGAATGGACTTCTCCCATTTGGTTTCCCTGTGGTGTTGCAAATCCTACCAGCAAACCTGCTCCATTTTGGGCTTCTCTCTCCATAAGTCCACAGGCTGTGCTAAGAATGTGTTCTGGGCTGGGCATCCCAGGGGATCACAGCCTCCTTTGGGCATCCCCTCACTCTAGTGTCAGGTCCTCCACAGGCTGTGGATGGACCACTCCAGGCTGCAGGGGCACAGCTGCCTCACCATGGTCTGCACCACGGGCTGCAGTGGAATCTCTGGCACCAGAACCTCCTTCCCCCCTTCCCTGAACTTGTTGTCTGCAGAGTTGTTTCTCCCACATATTCTCACTCCTCTCCCCAGCTGATAAAGCTGTTCTTCAGTAATTCCCCTAGTAAAATACATTGTCACAGATACCACTGTCACTGATGACCTTGTCCTTGGCCAGCTGTGGCTCTGTCTTGCAGCTGCACTTGCTCCATAGGGGAAGCTTCTGGCAGCTTCTCAGAGAAGCCAGCCTTCCTGTTATCAAAACCTTGCCATGCAAACCCAATAAAAGCAGAAACAAAGCAGCAGCTAACCAATTTGCACCAACACGGTTTTTGTACTTCTCACAGCTAGAGCATCTGCTTAGCAGTTTCCTGTATTTTGCTCCTCCTGACCATGTCCTGCAGATATATATGAATCACTAGGAAATTAGTCAGGTGTTCACCAACACTGCAGAGTCCCCACCAAACTGTTCATTAACCTGGTAGGCAAACGATGACATTTATTATCATCTGAACACAACTGATGATATCTGGTGGAATCCATGCAGATCTAATCCAAAGGCTTTTAATTTTCTAAACCTGGATTTCGTATTTCTATTTCTGTGTCTTTTTCCAATCTGTTCTAATGGCATAAACCAGAAAAAATATAGATTCTAGTAAACAACATATTTGTTAAAAAAAAACTTTGTGTATCGCAGAATTTTCTGGCACAGTCAAGCTAATTTTGAAAACTTAAACTTTGAGCAAGTAGATATTCCTTCATAAGAGGAATTCAATTTTTCTTGCTAGAGGAGTAAGAAAATTCTTTTGAAGTATTGTGACAGTGCATGCAAGATCAATAAAAAGTCACATGACATTTTTGTTTCACTTTATCATTAAGTACTGCCAGATTAAAAGTCATCAGTTATATACCTTGTGCAAATCTTTCTTCTGACCAGAACCATTTCCTTTAATTTCTTACTCAGCTTTAATCAACATTTGATTTTATCTGTAAACACATTCATGGATGTCAAGGACAAGGAGACCAGTGGGGGAATTCTCACCTGCTTTAATTCATGGCACTTCAAAATGTTTGACCACTGATTTGAACTGAAATGGTGATGGGACTAAAAAATCTACTGCTGTGTCAAAATTCTTGGAGCTAGGGAGTAGCTGGATTAATTAATATCCTTGGGGTGTGTAAGAAATAAGCAAGCAGCTGGAAAACTGAGGAACCAGCTGGAAACTGAGGAACTCTTAAGTGTAAAGCATATTTTCAAGGAGCCAGAAGAAAATTTTAGTGCATGAGTTTACTTAAATCTCAGTTAATTAATCAATTAAACCCAAAAAAACACTTTGGAATAACTTCTAAATGTGGAAAGGACAGCTAGTGGAGTTTCACACTATTTTATTCTGTATTTTTAAGCAGTGGCACCAGGAGGAAGACAAACCAGTTAATGTTATCTTTGCCATAGTTTATTATTGATTTATATTTTTTCTTCAATTTTTTTTAATTTAATCTAGGCACAAGAGATATTACGAGATTCTGAGTGCTACAGAACAGTAACAATCATTGTGATCGATTCATGTTTTTTCAAGAAGGATACAGAAATGAATCATAAAGCAATCTGTCCCAGACACAAGACTGTAGTATGTCTCATTGAATTTGGGAGTTTAAATGGAAGATTAGATTATAATGCAACAAAACACTCAAAGTCTTATGAGAGACCCAGATTTACCCCTTCAAATTGAATATGCCAAGCAAAAAAGTCATGAAGTCTGGACTGAAGCTCATGTAGTGTTTATGATGCTTAGGTCCTGTAGTAATAATGATAATTCCAAATTATGAAAGGGAAAACAAATCAGAAAGCTGTTTTCTGAATTCAGAGTTGAAGTCACACAGACAAATAGCAAGAGAAAACAAAGGCCATGTGCAATGTTAGACAAAACAACACATCCGGTGTTTTGGAAAAGAGTTACAATGGGGTTCCTAAGCATTTGCAAGAACAGGAAGAATTTGCACAGCAGACCTCTACAAACTTTGTAGCCCAAATGTGGTATTTATGTCTCCATTTCTGGGCTCCTCAGTTTTGGAAGGATGCTGAGATGCTTGAGCACATCCAAAGGAGGGCAAGGCTGGTGGCAAGGGACTAACAAGGGGCTTAGAACACAGAACCTACAGGGAATGACTGAGGGAGCTGGGGTAATTTAGCCTGGAGAAAAGGAGACTCGGGTGATCTTATCACTCTCTACAACTTCCTGAAAGGTGGTTTCAGCAAGGTTGGGGTTGGTCTCTTTCTCCAGAAAGCAACTGACAGAATGAGAGGACACCGTCTTAAGCTGTGGCAAGGGAAATATAGTTTGGATATTAGGAAAAAGATTTTTATGGAAAGAGTGAAATGTAGTGGAATTCTCTGCCCAGGGAGGTGGTGGAGTCATCACCCATGGATGCATTTAAAAAAGACTGGATGTGGCACTCAGTGCCATGGTTTAGCTGACGTGTTTGGGCTGGACACAATGATCTTGACACAATGATCTTGAAGGTCATTGATCTTCCAACCTAGTCATTCTGTGATTCTGTGATTTATAGAACTGAATAAAAACCTGATTTATAAGCTTGAAAGTACAGGAGATATATACTACTTGAAAGTGGAACAAACTAATGTACTGGAAGGAAGGCTACATTGAAGAAAATCAAATATAAAAGAATTAATAACATCATGAAATTCATGTTGACAGAGATCTCTTTTGCACTAAAATGCATGAATGAAATATCATTTTAATAAAATTTTGCTTTCAAAAGAGGTTTAAAATATATTAGGGCACAGGTCTCACTAAATAGGTTAATGAATTACTGTAAGAATTACATAATTCTTGTGGACCTTCTTAAATAACTCAAAACTGACCAGTTAAAGGTCCATAATGCAAGCATTTCCAAGTCTAGGGAACAAAAAGAAAATATTATTGTGCAATAAAACATATAGCAAAAGCAAACATCTTGTAAATTAGTCATTATGTGACAAAAATACTTAGGAACTATGCACAAAATAAATCTCTTCACTTTCAGAGACTCTGAAATACTAAAATGCCTTGTAAAAAGAAAGATTTCACATTTTGAAAAATGGTTGTCTGCAAATATTTTACTAGAGTTGATAAGAAAATCAAAGCTACATGTAGTTTCCTGAGAAATACATGTCACCTAAGGTGTCTACCATTTGATTAGAATTTGTTAAGAATTAAAGGATGTGGCAATATTTTCTATCGCCAGGGATATATTACCATTTCTAGGAAAATGTTTTCATCTGAGTAATAAAATTAGAAAGTTTTTTGTTTTGTTTTGTTTTGTTTTTTTTAAAGGCTCACTCTGAGCTTTTAAAGGGAAATGCCCAAGAATATTAATTTTATATGGTAAAACTTATTTGTATTCCAGGTGAAGAAAGATTCTTCTTCACGAGAATAAGAATACCAGTGTCTCACACAGTCTTTAAGTAATAGTATTCTTAATGACTACAAGAAATAGGTGTCAGGAAAAATCTTACCAGGGAGAAGTACAGGTTCATGTCATCAAATACCCAGTGTGCGTTTTATAGTGTGAGAAGTGCACATCTGACTGACAAACAGCACCTCACTTCTTTGTGACATATCTGCACATCCATTCCGCAGAACTGAGGCAATTTAATCCAAAAGATTATGTGTTAAAGATTATAAATATTTAGTGTATCTATCTTAAGGTAACTGCATGTGTATTTCAGCTATTGAATTAATTTAAAAAATCTTTTAGGATTTAAACAAGTACCCTGTTGTCAGAAAACTTTGATTTAGACAGTGCATTGCTTCTTTTGGAAAATGTTCTGGAAGGTATTAGAAGCACTTTGTAGGATACAAACTAAAGTCTCCAAATGAGCCTAGATTATGTGCATTTAGTAGGCTGTTTATTTTGAAATAAGCCTGTGTTTCTCAGTGGGAGAAGGTCAGTGCCTTTGAAAGTGTCTCAGTCAAAATTTTTCCATCTAAATATTTTCCAGTAGGTATAACCATACCTAGTGAATGCCTTTCCAAATGGATACTATCTTAGTAAGTCCTAATTATACCTTTTACGGAGAAATGTGTAATTAATAGTGTCCTAAATCCTCACAATTCAAAGTACCATTCTTTTAAAAGACTCTCATTTTCTATTGACAGGCATTGCTATACCTGTTTGATGGGCAAGCACATTTTATTTCTTACTGTTTCCTTCTAGACAGAGGTTGTTACATTTAACTCTGTGGTGGTAAGTGCCAATAATCCAAAATATAAACCATGTTCATCCACCACCAGCAAAAGCAATGTTTTGCCTGTGACCTTTCCTTTGGTGGAGGAGATAATGAAATAAACACGCACCATCCACTTCTGAGCACAGGAAAAAATCTATATAGTCAACATCTGATTTCACAATGGGATATAATCACCCATATCTGACACAGAAATATTTTCTGGAAAAAAAAAAAAAAAAAAAAATCAGTGTTTAAAGAGAGGTATAAAAATACAAGTATGGTTTATTTTTTTCTCAAAATATGTCAGTTTTATTTTCTTCAAAGAACATTTGGTTCTGTAGTGTTTCTACTACTGTAGTGAAGCGTAGTCATTGGTTTTGATTGTGTTCTGTCTCATCAGTAAACAACTGATATACCATGTTTACCTGTTAGTGTTCTGATGGTGTTGTCCAGACAATGAAATTGTTTTCAGGGTTGTTTGCTTTGATATCTATAAGTATGGTTGTTCTTTATAATTGCTCTCATAACAGAATATTTCACATGCAAATTAACTGTCTTTTTATAGCACTCTTATTAAAAATTATTATTCCCTCAGTGGGCTGAGGCAGCATGAGGTGACATATGTGTTCTCTAGGGGAAGGAAAGCAACATATGAATGTATGACGAGTCTTTGCTTCAGGAAAATAAATGCATATTTTGGAGTCAAATGAAATTAAGTGAATTGTATTTTGGTCTAATTTTGAAGAGGTGTCTTGGAGTGCATTCATGAATACAACACAAAGACACCGTATTAATCGTTCAGAGATAGAAGCTAGTTTTCTGACTCATCTTCTTTACACTATGAGTATTAAACTCCAGAAAGACAGATTTTTTTCATAAAAATGCAAAACTAGATTTAACAGTACCAAAAAGTTTATTTTTTTATTTTCATGCATGCATATTTTTCTCAATGGGAGCAACAGAAATTTTTAAAAAATGAGCTTGGAAATAAAAATAGTTTCCTAAACACTTTGAATTATTTCAGACAAACCATTTACAAAATAAAAGCCAAACACTTTTATTTCATTACTATTTCATTACTAGGACCAGTATATGCTCAAGTAGAATACAACTTTTATCACAAATTTTTGTTAGAACCAAAACAAAACACAGACAAAGCCTCATGTTTGCAAATTAGGATATTGCTAGCTAGCTAGCTAGATGATAGTAAGATTTTTTTTTTTTTTCATTTGTCATTTTGCTGATATTTATTCTCCAAAGAAATA
>WEIU01016124.1:6045-17994 GCA_013389925.1 Aegithalos caudatus | reverse complement strand
AAAAGACCAAATAGACCAAAATAATGCATATGGATAAAACTGTATACATTTAAAGATCTTAATAGAAGTATCTGTAACTCTCTAACAACAGTTGCAGTAAGTTGTCCTTTATGTACTTATGCTTACTTTTCATCTGGAAATAATAATAATAAGGTTGGTATTTTTGTAGGAGATATAGATACATAGATATATATGCATACATATATAAACAAGCCCAGTAACTGAATACTCCCTGCTGCAAGAAAGGAAGTAACATTAAAAATCCTTTTGCGATTTTGGGATGACAAGATACACTTTGCCATTCCTAGAAAAAATGATTTAAGCATCAGATCATACATTAGAGGGAAAAGTAAATTATGGCAATGTCAATATTCTCTAATGTGTTTCTATTGTGAAACAAACAATCAAAAAATATAACACGTGTACTCTTGCTGGTATTTTAAGTATGATGACACAATTTGAAGATGGTTTTTTACAAAGCAGATCTTGGGTGTTTAAACGAGATCTAAGTATGTGTAAAAGAACTGTAATATATATATATATATACAATNAGATAGGCACTAGTTAAGCACAGATTTACCAATATGTGATTTACACACTTTAGTACTCCTTTATAATCTCCTATTTCTCTCTAGTCCCAAGTCTCATTTTGAAAAATTAGTCAATGGAAGATTCAAAGATCACATTGTGATGTTTAGGACTGCAACATCCAAAATGTAGGTACTCAAAACTCAATATGCAGTGCTGGTCTAGGTGCCTAGATATAGGAAACAAATATAGGAACTCAAATTAGTATTCAAAACAACCAGCTTGCTGAGTGCTGGCATGTTAAACACCACTGTATGAAACATGACTCTGCAATTTGGAAGCTGAAGCACCTTACTGGGGATTCAGAGCTCTGCTTTCATTCTGAGTGAGATTACTGAATACCAGCTCTCTCCTCTCTTCTATCTTGTTGCAGGAGTCTTCCCATGGAAGCTGCAAGTCAGAAATTGGAATTTGACCGCAAGCTGTCTCTGATTTGATTTTCTCAAGGTAATTCTGCACATTCCACATGAATGATGTTTAATGTCTTGTTCAATAACTGACCTAATCTTTTAGGAACCTAATTTCAATTCCCTTTCATGCTTAAACATCTTCATTTTGCAAATCATGGCTTCTGCAATTTTAAAAAGGCTATACTTTTCTGGCAGTGATCCCACATGTCAAAAGTTCTTACAGTTTTTTTGCATGCCAGAAAGTATTTTTTCATACTCTCTCATTGTCTAAGACATTTTAAAACACATGGCAAATGGCTTGAGGACTAGGGAAGTAACTGTTTTCTACAGATCTCATTTTTTTCAAAGCCCAGCATCTGATATTGTTCGTGCTTTGGAATAGGATATTTGTTTTTGTTGTTGTGCAGTGCTCTTTCTTTATATGTGAGCATACGTACAACAGCTACTGTCTTAATGTGATCTAGGGACTTCCACTGCTCCTTATGTCATAATGCTCTACAATTTTGGTGAAAGACAAGGTCAACAGCTAAGGACTAGAAAAAACTCATATCCTCTGCCATTGGGCACAAAGGAGAGATCCATAATACATGCTTACCACTGTGTTAAGCACACACACTGTAGGTGGCTGATTCCCCAAACTGCAGTTTTTTTCAGAAGCACTTGAGAATTAAATTCTTTACAAATTCCTTAAATGAACTAACAACAGACATAATCCCTCCTAGCCTATCTCATATAATAGAACAATAGCAATATGTTGTGCACTTCCCTTCCCATCTGTCTCCTGATGTCATTTGTGAACTTACCCTATTCATAATACGTTCAAGGAAAGATTTTGGAAAAAACCCTCAACTTTACAAATCAAACCAATTTTGCTACATTAATAACATTTTTTCCTTATTTTAGTGTGTCAGTAAAAGACAGTGCAGTCTCATTTGTCATCATGGCTGGGTGAAAACAGTAAAAACGGATTAATAGAAAACACTCAAATTTGGTAACACATACAAAAAAACTATGAGTTAATATATATGCAGCTCGGATGAATGAGCTTGAGAATTCTTTGGGTCTCCCGTAAAAGGTTGAACCATGAATTAACTGAGATGGAAATTTCCATTGACCTAACAGCATTAGAGTTGGAAATTAATTCATTTCACTTTGCTGGTCTGTCTGTCTGTCTTGCCCCTCCTCCCCTTTTCATTAAAAGGAGGTTGTTCAATCTTGGTTCAAGGCAAACCCTGAAATTCATTCTGCATTAATCATCATGGGATGATGCCTACAAGTTCCCTTTTCTGGGCATACAGCCTGTGGCACATTTCTTGGCTCCCACTCAGAACCCATACAAGAGACATACAAAACTAACAATACTTTATTGTAATCTAAGTAAGTCACACCCCAGAGTGCAGTTTTAATTTAAATCATGCTTTATCTACTATCTCACACTCAACATAAGCAGCCTCTCAACAGAATGGAACAAAATTGTATTACAAGAACCACATAATTTTTTTTTTTTCAAATCTCTATCAGGTTTCATTTCTTGAGCCTATGTAAACAGCAGTCACCAAAAAACCATTTAATTCACAGCAGTTATTTTTTAACCTTTTTTCATTAAATAATGAAGAAACATCTCCCATACAAAAGACAGAATTTAACTTATTTTTCTTTTTCATTTTATGATTTCATTATGATCCCTAAGTAAAAAAATGACACATATAAATTGCAGGGTTTCTATTTGTAAGGTGACTGGTTTGCTAGAAGCAGACATTATTAAATAACAGAAATTTAAAATTATCTTTCTCTTCCACCCTTTCAAAGCTTTTAAATAACAGAATTCATAAGAACTTACTCATTAAATTATTAGCATAAATTTATGCTTATTTTTTCCTAGAAGAATTTCTTATGCAAGCAAGTTTGAATAACATGATTCAAATATTTCAGAATATATGAAGAAACTCAAATATACATCTTCTCCTGGAAGAGAACCCTATGTTTTGCATTTCTATTACTAAAATATGTACCTATTTTTTTTTTTTTGGAGATGGGATTATTTTTTATATAATAAATGTTGGTTCTCAGTTAGAGTATTAATATGGCAAAATAGCACTCTATATTCAGAGAAGATAAGCTTGTTCTTGCATCTAGCTGCCATTATATTTTGCTTTTACATAGATTTGATTATCAAAATTCTAAGCAAATCAAATGAAATAATTCTCATTATCTTTACTAATAATAAATAACCAGGTTCCCTGATGTTTCCCTTCTATTGAAAAATCTGAACATTCATGTCATTCTGTAGCACAGAAAAAATTCCCAAGCGCTAGCTTCCTGACAGATAAGATGTCAAGGGCATTTTAAAAAATAATTTTGTATCTTTACTGACTTAATATGCAGAAACACATTTCCTCATGTTAGCGATTACTCTATCTCTTTAATCACTACATTTTTTACAGTTTCAGATCAGCTTCAAATCCTTATATAGAGGCTAGAGATTCCAGCCCTATAAATGTTGTTACAGATAAGCATAATGTATTAAATGAACCACTTTTTCAAAACCAATTTTTAAATCTAATACAGGCTGAAACTCTTTGTATAAAATAGCAGCAAATCTTGAAAAGGCTTTTTTCTAGTGAAAAGGGTCAGAGACTGAATTGCTGATATCAGAATCATCAATATTAGAAATCTTCTTTCATAGAACTATTTTTTAAATGGATGCTTAGGTTTTTTTTTCAATTATTTTATCATCTATGTACCTATGTACCAGTGCAGATATTTTCATTTATGAGGGTTTCAAAGCCTGTTAAAGTGAATAGAAATGCCTCTATTGATCCCCAGGACTTCGATCGGTTCCTTTCATTTTGGGCACAATATTTCAAGAATTTCTGCAAAAGCGCAGAAATAAAAGAAACTTCTTAAAGACTAAGATTTTAATGCAGCAGAGAAAATGTTATTTAAACCTAGATAAACCATAGCCAGAGGAAGTGACATCCAGAATAATGAAGTGTATGTGGATGCTGGTGTTTTGTGTTTTTTTTTCTCACTCAGCTAAAGAATGAAGCATTTTATAATATATCCCTTCCCCATTTCTGTCTAGCTCTTAAACTAAACTTCTGCTAGTGTTAACTTACCTAAACTTTTCCCTGTTTCCCAGAAGCGTTTCTTTTTCTAGGTTTTTATATGTTTTTCTGAGTACATATATCACCCAGTATAACCATGCTCGCTTATGAATCATTTTCTTTATATATTTATATTTTCTTCTGTTGGTATTTTCAGGTATTTGCTGTCACTGCAGAGATGTTCTCTTGTTATTTCTTATTTCTCTTCAGTGAAGCGCACATTGTGAGGGATTTTTTCCCCTCTGTATTTTCTTTACTGACTTTGCTTCTGACACTGTTATGAGCTGTAAAATGCTGCAGTTGTCACTTCCTTTTCCACGACTGAGCAGACAAAAGATAGGTTTTTGCAGCTCATGCACTTGACATGGAAAGTAACAGGGACAGGTGGGTTTTTTTTCAGATTGCAAGTGTTTATTTCAGTGAGTGTTATCCTTCAGATTCACTACTTTTCTACTCTCTCTGCTGAAGCTGCCACCGTGTTTCATACTTCCAATATAAGATACTAAAAGGATGTGACATCCTCTTACAGCATAAGAAAATTGACAGTAATTTTTATAACATTCAAATAAAACTTTTGGCAGAATTTGGGAAAAGTGAAAATTACTTCAGAATGTAATGCTGCTGCAAAATTTGAGTAAGCAGACCTAAACAAATCAATGAGGCCGAATCAACTCTTTTGGAAACACTTTAATGACATGTATCCACACTTAATGTGAAGAAAATGTTTGCACTACAGTACTTTAAATAATTAACTAGGAAAAAAACAAGTTCAATTTCTTTTTCTATATAATTTTTGCTAGTTGAAGATTTTCAAGAAATCCAGTGGATATGCCAGGACATCTAACAGAAAATTAGACTCTATACTTAGGCAAATAGATTATAGCAATAATTTGGAGGCTCAGTGCTGTCATTATTCTGAAAAGCCAACTCAGTAGTAGCCAGCTGTCTGTAATTCAAAGCCTAGTTTAATTCAAAGCAACTGTGTGACCTTGGATCAATTTTACTGAAAAAATTGTTTCTAAGGTGTGAAAAAGTCTGTGCTTTAAAACCACAAAAAATAAGAAAAGTAAAAACATAGACCAAAGGGTACCTGGTAAAATGGTGAGAGCTACCAGCTCCAAAAAGATTCAAGGATAAAAATATTGACATCAAGGTCCTTTCCAGCCCTCCCACCCCAGCACAGGAGATGAATTAGAAGTCACCAATTCAGCAATATTGAGGGTCATTCCATGACAAAATGCAACAAAAGCTGACTTTTCCCTATGTAAATGCATGACGAAGATATTACTAATCACTGTAGTAGTCTATTACTCTTAGCAGAATGATGTGTATAGTAGACAATAATTGATTGTTTTGTACTCTCAAATACTGTACAATCTGTTTCTGTAGTATCTTGGCACATGCTAAAAGTTGCCAGAAAAAAAGAGAAAGAACGTGAAAGAGAAAGAATACTAAAGCAAGAAACTGAGAAAAGTTGGGAAGTGAATTTTCATGTTCCTTTAAAATGATGTCTGGAAAATAAGTAAGTAAAAGTCAGATACAGTTCTTCTTCTTCTGCAGAACTGAAAAATTATTTTGCAACCCTTTGACTTATACCATGTATAGGGACCTTTGCCTCGACCTGTCATGTTCTAAGTAGGAAGAACAACCAATGACTACAGGATGAAATACATGAGAGGGTAATTAACACTTTCCAGAGAGCTTAGCCCTGGAGGTAATAGCACATTTCGCTGTAAGAGCTGAAATGTGTCTAGGTATGTAACTAAGGTTTCCTGCCCAAACAACACCACTATCAATAGTTCTGTAATCAGGAATTCCTCTATTCAGTCAGAACCCAAACAGCCTAGATACAATATAAACTCAGCACAGCATACAAAATTAACTGCTGTAGCAAAAGTAGCATCAGCGTACCTCTTAGATAAAACTGTCGCCATAGAAATCTGTTTAGCTTTAAACAGGGCATGTCATGCTTTGGCTGTTTTCACTCAAACTGAGCTGCAAATTTGTTTTGCAAAAACTAGAAGTTTAATAATATCAAACAGTACTATCAGGGAAAAAAAAAAAAAAGCTGAAGATGAAGATAAAAATTCCTTCATGTTATGAAGCAGAGATGCAAAGTAAACTTAAGAAGAGCCAACAAAGCCACATTCACCTATTTCTTATAGCTTCCTAAGCTTCTGTTTGCAGATTAAATTAGTAATGAATAAGAAATACAGCTCAAGGTTCCACTCAATAGTTTTACCATAAAATGCATGTCTTACAAAGCAAAGATGGTGCTAACAACCAGACTAAATCAGTAAGCCAAAAAACATGTATGGAAGGGCTTGGGGGGTATTTAAAGCTAATTTACTAGGAAAATCCATATTTCCATGTCATGGGAATCACTCTGCTCTCTGTGTCTATGCTTTCAAAGCAGAGAATGGCAGAAAATGATCCCCCTTCATGAGTTCATCTGAAACAGTTAGTTCTGGGATGTCCTGTTCAATCACTTTTTGCGAAATCTTTGAGGAGACTACAGCACATCCAGGAGATGACCTAACAGTGAAATGCTGTGGATAAATGAGGTCCATACAGTTCTGGAATGCATTTTGTGTTCACTTAGTGCTCAGAATAGTTGTATGGACTTCATCAGCAATCTGATGTTGAGAAATAACCCTTTTGGGAGACTCTGAGGTCCCTCAAATGCAATTTCGGTTGCATTGTGTTTTGGAATGCAAGAGGCCTTGCATTGTGCATTAGGACCATCATAGGAAGAGAGTTGGAGGGTGAATCATTGTTGTTGAAGGACAATTACCAGAAAGAAATTCTTATTTCTCCTATAAAAGATGCAGCTGGGAGCAAATACAATTGCCTCAGTTCTGTACCAGAATAATAAATTCTATTTTCCCTGCATTTTTAAAAATCTTTTGTTTTAATTTGATTCTAAAATATAACTGTTGAATATTATTTATGGCTCAACTTAACACATAATTTGGATTCTACCTACCTTGTTCCCTCTTGAACTAGCTACCTAATATAGATAGTCTTCAATTTACTAGATACTGGAACTCTTTCTTTTCCTATGTTTATTTTACTTTAAAATAACAAATTTTGCCTCAGTTGTAAGGAACTGACCCTGTATTTTCAGTAGGTCATTTGAGGCAATGATCATTAATGTGAACTAGCTACAGCTCTTTTAAACATAACCTGAACCTCTGATAATAACTTTTTTTTGGTGTATCTGTTCCTTAAATTACAAACAAATCTCACTCAAAAAAGATCTATTCAAAGTGTGTCGGAAATCACAGTATTCCCTACCAGCCTCATCATTACTGTGTAAGTGCTGATTTTTTTTTTCTTGCTGAAAAATCTAGGAGACTCAAAATGTAGGTCCTCCCATTTTTACTAGAAGTCTTTGAAGTTTAAACCATTTTACAAAACAACGATAACAATCTTGTTTTATTTTAGTGTCTTATCTGTATCATATTCTATCATGTAATGAAATAATTTTCCCTTTTTCATGTTATATGGATAGGAAGAGAAAGACTTCTGTTTTGTTTTGTTTTGTTTTGCTTTGCTTTGCTTTGTTTTGTTTTCTTTCTTCTCATTTAAGTATTATTGGATAACTCCAGACTTTCAATATATCTAGTTATGACAGCAAAAATTAACTGAAATCTTCTAAATTCTGTTAAAAGTCAGTGGTGTTTAATTCTACTGATAATTTTCTTTGTAGAGTTTCTTCTATTCTTTCAATTATCAAAGTACTAATTTTCATTTAAGATTTTCTGAGTAAGGTCTGGTACTTACAAGTAGAGACAAAAAAAATAGGGAGTTTAACCATTCAACAGCACTATACTGTAGAAAATTTCAGTGTTCAGGACAAAAAAAGAGAACATTTTAAAATGTTTGTTTTTAATACTGTTTTTTAATTCAGTTGTTCTCATCATTTGGAGCTGTAAAAGACAGGGGATTTTTTTCCAAATTTTATTTACAGTTGAAGAGATTGGATCACATGGAACATTTTTGTCAAACAGTATGTATTGAACTTTCTATGAGGAATGTCCTTTTTTCCAGGATACTGCAAAATATTAGATATAGCATAGGATTATGAAATATCCCCAGGAATTTACAGCTATATCAAGACTAAGACATTGGCAAGAGGATCATGGAGTCATGTGACAGGCTCACAGGCAGTAGCGAGAAAAATTTAAATCTAAGGAGGTTGTACAGATGTTGTTAAATTGTCTAGTTGGATGGAAGGACAGGGTAAATGGCTGCTAACTTTACTTTAACCTGAGTTCTTTCATAATAAACTTTGCAGCTGAAAATAAAATCATCCTTATTGTCTCATTAAAGTTAAGGTGGGGTTTTTTGCAATTAGGGGCTTTCAGCAAAGATATGGGAATAGGAATAACAGTTCTTTACTAGTATGTATAACAAAGCAAAACAAGCAACTACAGAATTAACAACAAAACAGAACCAGGAACCTCAAGGGCTTTTCTTCACAAAACCCGGGGCAGTTTGATCTCAGTGTCCCTGCAGGACTCTCAGAGCACCAAGCTGGAACAGTGGAAAATCCTGAGCTGGTGGATGAGATATGTCAGAGGCTCTGCGATGGTGGCTGGAGCAGCAGGATGTCCCCGGCAGGCAGGGGCGGGATGTTCCGGCAGGGCAGAGGGGATGCGGGGCCACACCGTAACAGAAAGAGCGGTGCCAAAGAGGCTGGGAGGGGACACGGCTGGTCCAGCTCCAGCAGGGCAGGAGGAGGCAGCTCAGAATTCCAGGGCACACTAGCAGATGATGGTAGATTTCCCAGGACCAGACTTGGTGGTCACAGTGAATTCCTCTCAAAGCAAGCAGCAGCCTGGCCGTCCTCTCTCCGATGCTGAGAGCAAGAGAGGAATAGGGACCTCCCGCCCTGTCCTTTACCTGCCCCAAAAAGTCTCGTGATCTTCCCCCTCTTGACTTTTGGCCACCTCTTTGTTTTGGTCAAGCACCCATAAGTACCCAGTAGTTAATCTCCTATCAACTTACCCGACAAAATTCTATAAGTAAAAAAGAGACAAACATAACCCTCAACAGTTGCTGGCCGCCAGGGACCACCAAAGAGACGCTCAGGACATCAGAATGCATGCAAGAAGGAATGTGTGTTAATGATTTTGGGGAAATTATTATAATATACATGTTTACAGGAAAATCAAGGAATATGTTTGTAAAACACAGTATATAAACAGGAGGGTTTTTTTCTGTACTTAGCATGCATGATATTTTGGAGGATATATTCCCTCATCCATCCAGCCAGATAAAGAGTGCCTACTTCTTAATAGTACATTGGTGTTAAGGAGTTTTATTTTTAACAATTTTTCGGTAGTAATTCAGTGTCAGTTTTCCAGCATATCATCTCAGCCTACATGGCTATGTCAGTTTGATACATTCTAAGTTCAAGGACATGACTTCATCATTAAAAAAAAAAGTAAAAATTCAGCATTTATCTTCTGTAGTGCTTTCTAATGTTCTGCTGAATCTCAGTGCTTTTAAAATACTTAATGACCTGTTCCACGGATTTCTAGAGGTTTAAAGATCTCATAAAGAGTTGTCTCCTTTTGTTTTGAAACTGGCATCTTTATTTGATGCTTCACATTTATGTATCTGGAAAATCAACGTTACTATTCGTGACCTTACAGCCTTTTGTCATGTCTCATGTTCAGCACTTTTCTGACTTAAGGAAAAGAATCCCAAATTACTTCAGGGAATTGGAACTAGATGATCTTTAAGATCCCTCCCAACTCAAGTCATTCTATGATTCTGTGATTCCAAGAACTATTACTACATAGTCCTATAAAGTCTGTTAAGTATTTTCTTTTTGAAGTCCTATAAAAAAAGTCCTATAAGAACATGCCAACCAAACTCCAAACAGGGTTTCACTGCTCAGCTACTAAAGGACAGTAGTATAGCTGCTACTGATATACAGATTGATCTTTTATCAATGGCATACTGCCAGCTGCTCCTCTCTACCAGGCAATAATCATGGTCTTTCAGCTCTGGTACATACCCATTGCTTTTTCTTATCTACTTATGATTTCTACAGTAGCTGCGGTCTTCAAAAGACTGGGACTGCAGTCTGTGTCCCAAAGTTCTTGCTGCTTTTGCAGTAGACAAGACAGTCTGAAATGACAGTACCAGCCTGCCCCCCACTGTGATCCTCAAGGCAGCTGTAAAATCCCCTTCAGCCATGGGGAAATGAAGTCCCTCCGGTAGTACTTACCTTCTCTCTGTCAAACATACCTAAAAATCCAATTTATGACTCATGATCCCCTTGACTGATTTTTCTGGTTGATGTAGTATTTTTTGAGATCCTGTTTGGGTCTTTTTGTTGTTGTTATTGCCATGCACACTTTTTCTGAAGATGGCATTTTGTTCTGGTTTTCCATTTTTTCAGTTATTCGTGTGTTACCATGCAAACAAAAGTCTGCCTCAGTTATACTACATGATCATTTTGTTGGACTGGATGCAGAGGCCTCTAAATCTGGCTCAAAGAACAAGACTATTCCTTACACATGATGGGATTTACACCAGGGTTTCCTGCAAGGGTGATGTAACCCTTGGAAATGTACCCACTTCTCCACACGCCACCCAGACTTTTGGTGCCCCTTCTCTTGAAGCATCTGCTCACCACTGCAGACATTTCAGGGCTTTTTTTACAGTTTGGTAAAGTGAAGAAACCTGAGTTTGCCTTTTCACTTTTGTTTAATTAGTGTCTCTTCACAACCAAACTTTAATTAGTTATTCGGTTATTTTCTATTACATAGTGTTTCCTCTACTTTATACCTATTTCTATGGCTATTTTTACTCCATTTCTAAAGCTTTATAGATGTGTATGTAACAGAAAATATTCACCCATATATCCATTTAGAAGCATATATAGTAAAACTAGTCGTTCTATATATAAAACACAAAGTTTTAAAATACTTTTAAAATTTTTCTTGTCTATAAATGCCTGGGTTTTTTTCTATCTGAGCACTTCCTTGTCTAAAGGAAACAGACAACAGAAGGAAGGGCTGCCTGAGAGCATATGGGTATGGCAGCATAAAGAACTGAAAGGCAATTGCTCTACAGTTATATTTATTAGCAGATATGAAAAGCTATTGGTATTTCTGCATGTGTACTGAAGTATAAACAAGACCAAACCATGTTATTGGGACTACATACAGAAATGGAAGAGGGTTTTTTTAATGTAGATCTATTTTGAACAGTATAATTAATTTTACTAGTGTATGAAGATTTTATTTCTCATCCACTGCTACAGCAAAGAACCTATTTAAATATTTGAAATATTTGGATCTCAGCAATGTTTATAGGAGTCGATTTAGCCATGATCCTAGTCTTTTGCATTTAAATAAAACTTTGAATAAGTAATAGTTTAAGGAAAAAAAAAATGAAATATTGGACCATATTTTGCATTAAAAATAAAAAACAAACCAAAAAAGAAGAGTATGACTTTTACACTGTGTCCTGCCAGTGTTTTTCCAGAGTAGATTAGAAAGATATACCAACTACCAGAATTGCATGTCTCAGGCTGCAATACTCAGTATAAAAAACATTTGTGTCAGTAATCATTGCCATTCTGAAAGCATTTGCTTCTAAGAATGAATATAAATCTGTTTTGAAATGCTTTAAATCTCTTAGTCTGAAATTGCTGCATTCTGAAGCATGAAATATTTCTCTCTTGGGAATATGTTTTGTTTGACTTCTCTTCTATATTTTGCTGTTTTTAATAGTAAATGGCATCCTTTAGAGTCACTTATTAGAAAGGGGTTATTTCTTGGTTATTTGGGCATGATTATTTTCTTCTAGCTTCATGTATC
>WEIU01016122.1:47543-70179 GCA_013389925.1 Aegithalos caudatus | reverse complement strand
TTCTGTTTCTTTGTTTTATGCAGATAATTGGAAACAACAAAGAAACATCATTCTCTAGAGCTTAGTAGGGAAGTTCACTTCTTTCCAAAACCACAAATTTAAGAGAAGAAAAAGAAGGAAAATAAAACCAGTGGGCAGAAAATAATAGTTATACAGAAGGGTAATAGGCAATCACCCACCCTCCCACATTCACACAACCTACAGAAATGGCTCATCTTACACAGCTTCCCCTAACTCTTTAGACTTGAATAAAACATCACTACTGTCTGCCCCTAGGGAGGATCTCAGCACTGCTGGGAAATGGCACTGGAGAGGCACAAAGCAAGGAGAAAAAAAAAAAAGATGTTAACAGTACTGAACATAATATTCTCAGACAGAGAAATAATACTAATGTGATTTACTCAGAGTTTTCAAAACTAGAAAAGTTAGTTCTATGAGCAGAAGTCACAAAATATTCTGATTTCCATATCTCCTTTATTCAAATGTTACTGCATGTGTTGTAAAAATCCCGCTCTGGTGGTCAATGACAAGAATTTTTGAGAAAATATTGTACTCCAGTGCTGAAATGCAATTTCTAAAACTTTTCTTCAGCAAAGACAATAATATTGCCCATAGTATACATTTTGTTATATTGGCGCCAGGAAAGAGGAAAAAAAGATGCTCACTTATTTTGAAATCACAGAAAGAGAAGGTTGCAAACACTTGCATACATATAGTAGCTCCTTCAAAGATGAAATAGGCCATCAAGAGTGTTCAGAGCATGCTAGAAAGGCTGTACTCCTCTCCAAACACAAATCCAATGGACTGAGCTTTCTCAGCATTTTGAAAGCTCAAGAAATATAGCAGTGGGATTAGATGAATACCATAACACTGCTATTTTAAAATCTCATAATTTAACTTCTGCATCTGTTATGTAAGTTTATGTTTCATAATACCAAGGTTTAACAGTGTAAGTATCTGTAACAATATTTAGCAAAGAAATCTAGATTCATTTTCACAATGAAAACACCATCATCATCAAAGAATTGATAATTATTTCTGTCCGCCATCTAGCATTGTGCAGATGGCTACTTCCCTCTGAATTCAAGGTCACTTCCTAACCAACTACATGTATTTGCAGCAAAGAAGTGTTTGATGCTTTCTTATCTGAACTTATTCCTAAGGAAACTAATGAAAATATCTTTGATGACCACCTGGCCTAAATGTTTGAGGCTCCCCACTATTCTCCTTTTCTGCATCCTCTTCTCGCAAATGTCATTCATTAAAAGCCATGACTTTAGAAATAATTTATTTAGAAGCCATGCTTCTAAAGACAAATAAGGAGGAACATGTACATTTGGAGGGAATAGAACAAAAATACCTTTGCCTTATAAGATGCAGGTCATGAATAAAAGGTTAGGCTTCTAACATGCATCCAAAAGTCTGCCATTAAGTTGCAGTCTTTAACATATTATTTATATATATATAAATAAATAGCATATATTTATATGGCAATATTCATGTGGGAACATTATATTATAAATGGGTTCTATAAATTAAGCTTCCTCAGATTCACAGCTTCTGACAGTTAATGTGATTAAGTATAGCACTGCAAATGCAGATTTTAAAATAAACTTGGGACACAAAGGTCAGGATGCTACTGCTCTTTTGACATGCCTCTAGAAGACTTTTCAGAGGACGTAACATACTAAGGAAAAACAAACACCCCATTGTTTGTATAACAGGACATGTATTTGCATGAACAGATGTGGGAATGAGACATCAGGGAATTCATGATTGACTTCCATATCCCACTAGAACAATATCTGCATGCATGTTTGTTTTTCATGGAAACATGATGGAATTTTAAAGTACGGGTCAGCAATCACAAATCAAGCAGATTTCATAGTGCAACTGAAATGACAACAAAGCAACCTGGCTTTTTGAACGAGAGAGGGTATGAAAACTACCTGGAGGAACTAGGCAATCTATCCCTCAAAGGCAAAGAAAGAGAGGTAAAAGACATTTCAGAAGAAATCAGTCCATCAATCTCTCTCCAGAAATGTAATAGTGATCTGGGGATTTTACCTATCAAAATTAGCAGAATTTAACAATGTATTATGTACAGCATTTCTTCTCGTTGTCTCCTATGTGTGCTTAATAATTTCATTTAATTACAATATCACAGACTGTTCTGACAAATTGAACATACTATGTTTTGACAACAAAATAATTTTCACACTTTAGCATGTGGAAACTGGCTATACTGGAATGCTTATTTGAGGCAATAGGCTAAAAAATCCATTATTGGCTGAATTGCAGGTATTGGAAAATACGCATGTTAGAGCAACAGGAAGTTTAATTCTTGTGACAGACCAACTTTAATTTGATAACAATGAAAATAAAAATAACCTTGAAATTACTGATTCCCCTTTCTATTTAGAGTACTTCATATAACACTGAAATTCCCATTCCTTGGGTAATATTATGACTATTTATAATATCACATTTATATTTTTTTTTATTAGACATGCACCTTGTAAGTTTTTTAAGAAATCAATTTGTAACCCTGGTAAATTCTGCTTTTAAATTTCATGTTCTCTGTCTGAAGAATTCATGTTCAACAATAAATGTGTGACACACTTCAAAAGTGCAACCTGCATATTTTTGGATCAAAAATATTTTTGACACACAAACACACTTTTTAATATAGAACTTTAAATGTCAATTTTAAAAATCCAAGAGTTCTGATGGCCTTTTTTGATTTTCATAAATGCTAACACAGAAAACCAAGAACAATAAATATTGGAGGCACAATTTTTAAAAACTCCTTTTTAGTATATGGACTGAAAACAGAAAAAAACACTGAAGAGTGTAAGGCTTCAACCTATGGGAGCTTCCCAATTATCCACAATCATGACAGCACGTAAAAATCAACAACAGGTCCTGAACAATGATTTATTTTTTTCCTATTCAGGATTTCAAATGTAAAAAGTTAGGTTTATTTCTCCACTTGGTGCCTTTTGTTTAAACTATAGAGAGTCCCCTTTCTCTGAAATGCTCAGAGATCTGAGATATCATTCCAAGTTGGATTGAAAGTGAAATTAAATTTAGTGTTATATTCTTTGATGAGCAACATCTAGGCTTTTAAGCCGTAATAGGATCCACATAAATTAATTACATCCTGAACTCCATTTCACCTGTTATATAGTTACAGCACTTTAAGCGCATATATGTTTTGATATTTTTTTACCTCCAAAGAAATATTTTTCTCCAGTCTTGACTTGTAGAGGGCTGTTAGTTCGAACAGCTGAAGCTTCATCACCATCAATGGTGAGGACAGCAAAATTTTCCTTAGCCAGGAATCGAACTTCATGCCACTGTCCATCATTGAGACCAGAGCCTATGAAGAACAAAAATCCATTGCAACATATTACTTACTCCAGTATTTATTATCTCAAAGTGTTTTGTATGTCTCTCTCACAGGCTCATCATATAACTTTTAATAAAGGCTACTGCAGAAACAAAAACATTTTAGTGGGATAACAAGGTATTGCTGTTAAAGTAACTATTACAAAGAAATCCACATTATATCATAAATACAAGTCTTGAAACTACCAAAGTGTCCATGCTTACAGGCATAGCAGCATTTAAGTACAGGTGTTATCGCTCACCTTTCCTATCAAAAGGCCATATTCTGCATTTTGCTTATGAAGACTATGTCTTAATTGTTTCTATGATCAAGCTCAGAAGGAAAAGATACTGATTCATCCATTTAACTATAGTAACAGTGCCAAAGGGCACATTATGCTCATGTTAAGCATATATCAAGTTAGATATTTCCAAGAAAAGGGAAAGGAAAAGTAGTAGGAGGAAAGGCTCACATAGGTGGTGAATTCACAGCTAATTGGGATGTAGGGCTGCTCACAGAAGAGGAAGAGAGAGGAAGACATTATCACAGAGGAACTTCAAAACCAGCAAATGCCTGTAAAACCCACAATCTTACAGGAACACCATGCTCCAAATACTGGCAGCAATGAAGCAGATGGAGTTGTTCATTCATTCAGATCTTTTAAAACCCACAGAATTTATGTGCTTCTAACATTGTCTCCAGCAGCTGGCAGAAAGCCAGTTTGCCTGGCACATTAAGAACTGCCAAAGGGTACTGGTTTGTTCTACTTATTTCTGTGCAGACAGGTTATGCTGGCTCAGCAAGTAAGTAGCAAATGGTAAGAGACAAATTCCAAGCTATGGCACCTCTTGCATGCAACATTTTCTCTACCTACATAAAGTCACCTTAGCAAAATGTCATGTGCTAAAATAATCCACAATGCAACTCAATAAGCTGTTTCTAAAATTAAGTGGCATGCAAAATGTCAGCAGAAGTATAATGCAAGAAAAGTTTTCAAAATATTTAAAAGAATGTTACTTTCTATGAACAAGGAATAATAGTCATGGAAAAGAGATATACCTAAACATTTGATGGATATTTTTTCCTTTGTTTGTAATACGAGATCAAGTTGAAATAACATAGGTTGCTCTTAGAATGTCCTCAGAAAATTCATTAGAATGAATAAAAGGGGCAAAAGTCTCTTGGAAAATGTATCAGTAAGAAGTGTTACTACTAAATCTTATGATCTTATTCAATTTAGAGTAAGAACAGATGAAAGACCTAATATATTGAATATTAGAGATTTTTTCTTTCTGTTTGTAGGTTCTCTCGCTATCATTTACATTACATTTGAAAAAGAAAAATCTGAACAGCACATAATTATAACCCAGATGAAGTTAATTTCCACTGATAAAAAGCTAAGAAAGAAAGACATAATTTTTATACACCTCAAAATCAAAATTGTTACAGCACGTGCTACTACAACTGAAGCTTATCAGAGCACACTTAAAGCCCCAATTTCTCAGCCTGAAATATTATTATTAAATATTAAATAAAATATTAAATTTTATTTAATAAAATAAATAAACCTAATATAAACCCCCTGTTTAATATTTTTATTGAAATTTATTTATTCATTATTACCTTGAACTGATTAACAATGACTAGAGACTCCTGGACAAAATTAAGAATTTGCTATTAAAACACAAGGCACAAAAGCAGTAGCATGAGCTGTTAATCACTAAGGGAGGTATGTCTAAAACACTCTGGAAAGGGGAATATTAAAGAAACCAAGACACAACATGGTACGAGACAAGAAGGTGCACAGCTGAGCACAACCAAGCCCCTCAGCCCCACCAGGCAGGGAGAGGTGAGGGGAAGTGGGGCAGGAAAATCCCCGCCACCTCTAAGGGAGAGCGAGAGCAGGGAAGGGAGGGGCTCTGGCCACTGGAGCAGACGAACAGCTCCAGGGCAGGAGAAACACAGTTCTGGTCTTACCCCTGCATCCCCGTTTGTGCTGCTCAGGAACAGGGTGCAGAGGAGTTGTGACTAAGGAAGTTGAGTTTCCAGAAGAAGGAGGAAGAAAGGTGTTGTTTTAATGATGGTCTTTGTCTCTCACCTAGATCTATTTTAATTAGCAATGAATTAAATTAATTTTCACAAGGCAAGTCTGTTCTGCTTGCAACTGTATTTGGTACATGATCTCCCTGTTTTTAGCTCACTCCATGAACTCCTCAGTCTTATTTTCTCCCCTTGCCTTCTTGCGGAGTGGTAGCGAGAGAACCCACCATGACAATTTATGGAGCTAAAGATAGATGATTATGCTATGAAATTATGAATTCACTGTATTTCATATAACAAGGCTAAGTTCACCATCCTCAATGAAAATACTAATGAGGAAAATGTTTTAAATTAAATATGGCATGTGATGGAAAATAGTTGCTTTAATCTGTATTTTTGTATTTTGTGTTAGTACTGCGCTCACCCCATGTGCAGTGAAGGGAAAGTCCCTCAAGCTCACCAGCAGCACAATGAGAAACAGAACATTACCATGACTCAAGGCAAAAAGCAGGTGGAGGGAAGGTGGATCAGCAGAGGACGTGCTCCTGAGCAGATTGGGAAATGAGAGCATGAGGAGAGCTGCAGCAAAAGTGATTTCATGCATTCTCTCCATGTGCACAGCATTTAGCAAGATATAAAAAGGGAACACATTACTGTCTGAAAGCTGCTTGCTAGAGGCATGACTAGAGAAGCATTGTTGTTTTAACTGCATTAAAAATATCTGCCCCTACAAGTTGGCATCATTCCTGTCAATCACTGAAAGATGACACTGTTTCTGCTTTATGAACTCTTCACCGTATTGATACTAAATAATCACGAATTAAGGCAATTTTTTTCTTAGATAAAGGTATTAACCATTCTCATGGAGAATTGCAGTATGACAGTAGTATTCCCAACTCAAAGTTGGCTCAAAGTTGTCACAAAAGTTCTTCTGCAATTTTATGTTTGCTTAGCAAACTTACTGGTACATTTTTTTCCTGTGGAGTTTATCAATGAATGCTAATGAGGATTGCTCATTAGTACTCAGCAAATACTCACTGTTGTCTTTACAGAATTGTGCTCCCCAGTCAAAAAACCTAAAAGCACCTTTTATCTCTACCACTGTTTTTATCTGATTTTTTATTTATATGTATTAGCAGCAGTAGTGTTAACCCTCCTTTATTAGTGGGACACTGATTTGTGTCAGGAACTTAAATTATTATTGGGATATATTATATATTCAATATATATATATAATGGGAGATAAATTCTATAGCTGCATGACCTGTTCCTATTGTAATATTTTATTACAAACCTCATGTATATTGAGGGATTATTTTTTGCTTATTGAAATTTTTCTTCAAACCAAGACTCATTAGTAAGAGTAGATCATGTCTCCTTGTAATAAAAGAATTTTCAGCTGGAAAGTTTAGGATGGCATTCCAAATGCACAATGATGATTTCTCATTGCAGTTTAATTTCCTCATCTGAGCTGATATATGTATTTATTTGCATTCCTTTTTTCTTATTCTTTTTTGGTATGCAAGTTGAGAAAAAAAATAAAGAAATACATATTGCTGCCACCACAAATTCCCTACTGAGTTCCGGAAAAGATGGTTTCATATGCAAATTAAATATCTTAATGAAATGCATTCTCTCTATGTAGGTTTTCTATTTAAATGACATTATTTTAAAAGTAGGACTCTTGAGTTAGGCACTTTGATTGAACAAGAAGAAACAGATGTTTTGCTTATTACAGACATGGAAGAAGAACTAGATTAACGAATACTAAAAAAGCACAAGGGTTTAATACATAATGGAGAATTCAGAAAGATAACATCTGGTTGAATTTTGCCTCGGGGAAAACTGCAGTAGCAAAAGTCTCAAATTCTACAGATAACCTTGTGTGGTCAAATCTTCCTATTAAAGGTACTGACCCACACAACGACTATCAATGAGTGCTGGTTTATACAGTCTGCTGACGTCCATGGACTAAATTCTCCTCAAGTTAGCAGCATAACATCTGCCACACGACAACAGAGACTTGTCTTAATTTTGATGTAGGACTGTAACCCAAAATTCAGTTGAAATGTTAAAGAAGAAACCAAGGAAAGAATATTATCATTATCTGCATGACGCACCGGAGCAATGCAAGGCTATACAGATGTATATGGGTCATTAGTTCCCACTGTTGTAGTGAATATTTTGTATTATAATTTTTTGCATAGTCTACTAGGAGATGAAGCCCTCAATACTCAGCCTGGAGGCAGAGGGAAAGGTTTGTTTGTTATTGCTTTCACTTTAGCCAGACAGAACCGTGTTTCAGGATGGTGTAATTATTACTCCTGGATAATCCCTCACCAATGCAGTACAATTTTGCACTCAGATTTCTGACTTAGGAAAACAAGCCAACAATATTTTGTTTGAAACATTCAGCTGTGTTCAAATATACAGCAATATATGCCATGAATATTCATTCAGAAAAAAAAATATATGATCACCAGATGTAATTACAAGAGTGGTGCTTTTTCTGTATTTAGATAATTGTACTTTTTAACTGGAAAAGCAAAAACCACAGCTTCTCCTAAAATGATATTTTAGATAGTTTCTTCAATAAGCTATCAAAGTATATAATCTGTTTTAGGACTTCTGATTCAGAAATGATATTTTTATTTTAAGCTTTATTCATTTTTTTTCTATCTTAAAGCAGTAAGATAAGACAGTGGCAATTGCAGTTCTTGAAGTTATTTTGAGGATAGAAAACCTTGTTCTTCAACAGAAACAAAACAGCTATGTTAAATTTTGTTCTCCTGTTTAAGCTCAGAACTCTTTTTTAAGGTGAATAGTTGGAAAAATGTTCTAATTTCAGCTGTTGGTGATAGCTAATTTATACTGATTTTGTTCTGCAAGTTAATACCAGAAGAGGAAAAAATGAGCATTTGGCTTCATATTCATCTTAAGCCTTGTATGTATAGGACAAAAATGCAGGTAATTTTCTTGTTTCCACAGTTAATACTGTTGTGAAGAAAAAAGAAAATACAACAGACACATAAATCTAAAATGTTGCAGACATTCAAACATATTCTTATAAAGGGTTTGACTACTGGTGATTTTAATGTAATGAACCAGAAACCTGGCAAATAACGGTCAGTTTCATAAGGATTTCTTTTTGTTCTGTCTTTTACTGAAAAGTAATAAAACCAGATAAAATAATGTTTACACTTGAATAATAGAAAAAAAAATATTTGCAAATTCTAAGTTTAGACACTTGTAGAATCTTGTGCAACCATGGGAAAAAAATCAACCTTTTCAAGCATGGGATTTTCCTCTCCTCTCTCTTCTGTTCTTCACATGTTCTTTATTCTCAGTAAAAAAATAAAATTAAATTGCTTTTTGCCTTAGACATGAAAGTATAAACACCTTGAAATTAGAATATTGATGCATATTTAAGATTGCAGAAAGAATGCTCTTGTTAAAGACCAAACACAACTTTTGCCACTGCCTTCTTCCTCTATCCCTGTCAATGTCACATCAGAAAATGTTGGTTCTCAAAAGGCAATCTGTGCCCTGGAATTGCATAAGGCATCTGCTCAATGGCAATCATCTCCATGAATGGCTCCCAGATTAACACCTTTACTAAGATACAGGCAGTGGTCACTCATTGTCTATGAGTGACCAGTACTAATAAAAATATTGTTTAGCATAACTGTTATGCTAACTTAGCATACTACTCATTATTTAGCATAACTCTTCTGAACTCCCCAAAACTATTTGCAGCATCTAACTTTGTCTTTTAGCTGGCAATACTATAATTACCACACAACATTGTCCCCTGTACCCAGACAATCATCATTGAGACTTGAAGACATTTACCTACATCTAAGTGTACCTAGAACAAAATCAACTTTCTTATGAAAATATAATCTAGTATTAGGATTCAAGAAATTTCAATAATCATTATCATCTCTGGCAATTTAACTCCACTTTATCCTACATACATACTTTATAGAAGAAAGCTCAATTTTTTTTCTGGATTATTTTTTCTAGTAAATTATAAGAAACAAACCATCCTAGAAACATATTATAAATCTTTCCTATCACACATCTATAAATCTTTAACTTCATTTTATAATTTTAATCATCATCTGCTAAATACCATACTGCACTGAATTATTATTTTTAGATGCTAAATCTTATCTTAATATTTTGATAAGTGAGCTAATCAGTACTTTCCATCTTATGAAATTTAAAGATACTTGTTTTGTGGCTATTATTCTGTCATACTTTGTTTAACTTTATTCAGGAAGGCCTTTCTGAATTTGAAACCACTTTCTATCACTACAATTTTTTACATTTATAGTGTATTTATTAATTAAAAGGCTAAATTTGAAAAGAATAGAGCTGGTAAACTTCAGGATTTTGTCTTATCTTTGGGCTAATCGAGTTCAGATGCCTACAGAACCATGACATATATAGTTCTTATTTTTTGCACATTCATGTTGGCTAAACAATAAAAAAAAAAAAAAAAAAAAAAAAAAAAAAAAAAAAAAAAAGTAGATATTCTAGACAAGGGAGGAAAGTAAATCTGTAACTTTTTATTTCACAATGAAGTATTCAGTGAAAAGAAGCATAGGCTAATGGTATTTCCCAAGATTTTCTCACTATTTCCCAACAGAAACACTTTCACTTTGGTGTAAGCAGCATACATAATTGCAAACAGAACAGGACTTGATGCAGAGGGTTTTGTTGGTAAGAAAAAAAAAACAGGTACAAAAAGCAGAAAAAACTCCATTGAACTGAAAGGAAATTTACATTTTATGAAAAACAGCTAAAATCAAGTGTAACTTTTTTTTCAATATTTTAAATGCCTGAGACAAGCTTGGGCTCTGAATCAACAAGAATATTTAAAAAAACATTTTTTAGTAGGAAATTACTCAAGGGTATAAAAGCTGTGCACATCTTGAAGTTCTCTGGCAAAGTGAAGCCTAAATATGTCTCAGATACCCAAAGATACCCAAAGCTCTTTCAATGCATATTTTGTGGCAGTCATCAATTCATGACTGAGAGTTTGAAGCATATAATGGGAAAAGAGGTGATTGAACTTTATCACTTAACTTGTACACTAAAACAGCTTTTATGTCGCTCATTTGGCAATACTTTTAAATCAGCACCTGTAACACTTTCATGATGCTCCTGCCTAGAAGATATAGAAGGCTCTAGGCTCAAGATTTTCTGAAAGGAAATTCACATAGCAATCCTCTTTGTGTCTTAATACTATCATACAAAAATTCTGTTTACAGTTTTATCTTCATTGTACATAGGCCCCACACAGCAAGTAGGAGAAAAATTGCACTTTTTCTTCTAAATTAAGTATAGCACTTTTTACAAGGATTTCTCACATCTTTGCCTCTGTCTCAGAGGCACGCACTGTAGAAGAAGCAAACCCACTGCTCCAACCAGAAAAAATTACTAAATGTTGGTATTATCTAGCGAATACCAATGATCAATTTATTAGTGTTTCTTCACGATCTGATTTTAATTAAACTTAAACTACATTAAACCATTTCTTATTTAAAGCGATTTGTGTTTTGCTAAACCTGGAATACTCCACTGCCAGAACCAAACGGTGCTACATATGAAAAATGCTTTTCTTTGAATGATTTTCCATGAGGTGGTTGAAACCCTGTTAGTGACACATTGAGGCTGGACTTAACCTTGCTACAGACCAGCTCTGCAGCCAAAAGTAAAAGCAGAGAACTTCACAGCAGAAGAGAGTTTTGTGCATGAACCAGGGTCCTATAGAGGTGGAGGTAAAGTTTTAGATGTAAACTGAATTGTGGTTTTAATTTGTTGAAGTGTGTATATGGAGAAAATCTTGCAGTTGTCCCCACATATCAGACTTTGTTTCGTATGTAAAAGTCTCCATGGCTGAGGGATGTATTTTCTTTGAATGAAACTAAGTCCAAACTCACAAACTCCAGTCTAATGTGTAAATGACTTTGCATGGACTTTCAGGTCTCAGCATGAATTGTTCTGCTCTGTTGTTCACTCCTATTGTGCTGCACTGCTTGCTGCTGAAGACAGAGCCAGGTCTAAAATGTTGAAAGCATTTGCTTTGGACACTGGGATCATGATTCAAAAAGAAAACAGCCTGTTCTCTCCTATCAAAAGCCCTAAGGAAAAAGTAATTAAACACCACCCTGCCATAGCACTTTGCAAAGGAGAAGCTCAAGACACTCCTTGCTCCAAGAAGAAAAAATTTTCTCTATAATTTGCATATATTTGCTGTCACAGATCACTATTTCTGTTGTGTATGTTTTTCAAAACCAGAAGGTGTATGTTTTTCAAAACCAGAAAGCTGACAGAGAAAGAAAAAAAAAAAAAAAGAAAAAAAGTTCTTTGTGAACAATAGTAGAGTCTTAAAATAATGATAATTTCAAATGGTCCACTTTCTTAACTAAAAGTATTTTTTAATAGAATTAAAGGATCACTAAGGCTGGAAAAGACCTCCAAGATCATCAAGTTTGGCTTTTGACTGAACAGCATCATGGCAATAAACCCACAGAATTAAGTTCCATTTCCAGCTGTTCTTTGAACACTTCCAGAGATGATGACTCCACCATCTCCCTGGCATCCTATTCCAATATTTACCCACACTTTCAGTGGAAACATTCTTCCTAATATCCAGTTTGAACCTCCTCTGGCACAGCTTGAGGCTATGTCCTCTTGTCCTGTCTATATAGGACAATATTTTTATTATGCATTATGTTTTCTTTGTTAAGAGCACTGTGGCAGGTAAACATAAGATATATTCTGTCTCAAAGGGAAACAGAAAAAAATGTTTTTGGATCTTAGGGAGTGGTTTTCTAAGAAAACCATAAAAACATAATTAAAATGCTAGCATTGTAGGACTGCTTTACATTTTACTGAATATTGTCTTTCCGACTGCTGTTGGACAATGCAAGTTACATCTCAATGTCAAGATAGCCTGTACTCCATGTCCATTAAATCTGTCCTAGGTTTTAAGAGTGTGTTTCATGTGTTCATTTATGAGAAAGTATCTAATAAAAACAGCCTTTCAGAATAAAAGAAGCTCTAAGTAAAGAAACTTGAAAATGCCCCCAGCTCCTCTTTTTCCCTGCAAGTTTGATAGTGCAGCAGTCCCTCTGCATTTTTCACTAGGGGTTGTCAAAGAGGAATGCATTTGTTTAAATCACAAACATCACACTTTTGAAAAGCTATCAGACCATCCATTCTTCAAATAAACAGTGCCCTATTTTTCTGCTCCTTAACACAGCATTAGATGAACTGTGAATTTCAGTGGAGTTTCGCCAGACTCCTGGAGAAACGAGGAATCACTTCACACCCAGTGAAAGAGAAAAGGCAGTTCTTTCAGATACAGCCTCACAGCAGTGGATCTCTCAGCACAGCAGTGAGATCAGAGCTGAGCACTGTTGCAGTCCTGGGTCCTAAAAGAGCTATCTTTGAAATGCAGAGTGAATCCAGTGGCTGTAAGAGGGGAGAGCCAGGAACAGAGCAGACCTGCCAATATGATTCATAGGACACTTGGAGAGCTGACATGGGAGAAGCACAGTGATACGTACCCCACCTGCACATGATACAAGCATCTGCTAGTAACAGAGGGATTGAGAGATCTGAAACTGTAATATTATCATTACAAGTATAAAATAATATGTCTCGGAAAAATTAATATTAATAATAAGTATTAAAGAGACACACAAATACATCTTTGACCTGTTGATGCAGGGAGTTTAGCTGGGGTTCATGTCACTAATGAGGAAATTGCAATGGTGAGCTAATTAAAAATGCCTCTGCTGAAGTCTTGAACCTCCAGCTATCTGCACCAGCTGAGAATTTAGGCCAACATACAGAAAACCCCAAATTTTCATGGAGTTGGATTAGATGAGCTGCAGTATCTTTCACATCTAGCAGCCTGTGATAATAGAAATCCTTGAGAGGCACTCACTTTTCCCGGTGACCATTACTACTAGATTTCATGATAAAAAAAGTTGCTCCCAACTCAATTTATATATACTGTACCTACTCATAGTTACTGAATCTGTTCTGACAGTGAGGGAATCAACCTGCGCTAAATTAATAACTCCAGAACATCAAATGAGTTGTTAGAACAAATTTCTGCCTTGAAATGCAGCTCCATTCTAGCATCTGCATTGATCTCTGTGTGAATAGAAGGACCAGCAGTTTGTACAGTAGGTAAGTTTTTACAGAATTTTTATAGATTTTCTTTTTTCTAAATTTCTAAAGAAGAAAGCCAAAGATTCTAACTCGGGTATGAAGGTTGTACATAGATTGCAAGTTTGTTTTCTTTTTCTTTTTCCTTCAGGCATTTTGGTAAGGGGAATAATGATCGATTCTAACAATTCAACAGTTTTCCCACAGTGAAATACAGTACTAACACACATTTCAAAAGCTTTTTAAACTCTTTGCTGACCACACAATTGTAACAGCCACTTTATCATTGCTTTTTACTTCCCCAATGTCTTTATATTTGTTTAATTTTGTCTTTGTTGTAGTAGGCAAAAGAAGAAATAAATTTTACCAAAAAATTTGTGATATCTGAAAAGATTAGGAAATTAATAGTTTAGTCTGTGATACACTGGAATAAGGTGACATTTCATGAATTATCAATATTTATGGTGTCTTTTCCAACTTATTTTTCTGTCCATTCACCTGTTCATAATTCCATTCCTTTTAAAATAAGAAGTGACATCACAATGGAAAATAGAGAGGTTGAAACCTAGTAGATTTTTCCCCCTTTCTGCAGTTTTATTAAAAATTCCTAATGCAAATATGTTTTTTTGGGGGGGCCAGAAGATTTCATCTCTCTCCTTACCGTAAAATTTCTTTTCAATAGGAACTTGAACGGCACTGCTATTACAATTTTTCATTGCAGGTTTTCTGCTGCATTTTATGCATTAGGTGGTCTGTCATATGCATAATTAGTAATTACAGGACCCACAGGCAATAAATCATGAAAACATATTATCTTTGCATCTTACTTTACTTGGGTTAGCAACATTCTGATGCACAGTAGAGGCTGTCACTAGCAGTTTATGAAGATAGATGATTGAACTATGCAACTCATAAGCTGAATTGTGATAAATCATTCAGTTCACCCTCACTAAAGGCCTTGTGACAGTGTCAGTTAACCACGGCTGAGCACACCTCTCTGGCTGAGACAGGGACACACGTACCCATGCTGCTGGCCAGGACACTGATTAGGGGCTGCTGGGGCCAAGTCATCTAGAGAGCCTATTCTCATTCAGAGGAACCATGATTTCAGTTAGTTATTTGAGATTTGATGATAAACCCCTTCTCTTCCCAAAAACAAGAACAAAAATAGCGATAATGTGTTGCAGCAGCCCTCTTGTTAGAGGGTAGAAATGAGCAGAGGCACAGACTTCTTGTTAAACACAGCATAAAAAGGGTCTGGATTTATTCCTCTTATAGCTCAGCCATCCTGACTCCAATTATTCACTGACTCTGGCTGCAGCAAGCTCCTGCTGTAGGTTTCCCTTGGAGCCTGACTGCTGGTTATTTCCTGCTAAACCATGACTGCACATATTAGTTTGCAGACTCTGAATGCAGGCTTTTACCTATCTAGACTATGGCTGCAAGTTCCAACAAAAGCCTCTAACTGCAGACCCAGACTGACCTCACAGCAGTGATTCTCCCTCCCCTCATCCTTCTTTATGATTCTCAAGGTTCCTCCTCCATGAGGATCCTCCCCTCACCAGCTAATCCACTCCGTTTTAGCACACTTATCTTTAGTGAATATAGCTGTGACTCCTCAGGGGTAAGGTCACCTGTATCCCCTTCTACACAATGTTTTTTTTTTTTTTTTTTAATTTGTTTATTTGATTATTTATTTATTTGAATCTATTTATAAAACATACAGACATTACAGAAAAGTCACTAAAACTAGTTCCTCTGCTGTCATTTTTGAAAGGTGAGCATATCAAGAAATGCCTCTGTGAATGGATGCTTCTTTTAAAAAATAACACACTATAGAACTATCATGTGGTGCTCTACTGAGAAACAAGGAAAACAAAATGCAAAAACCTAAATTTTGATCTAAAATTAAACTATTTTTAATTTGGTTATCACAAGAGATTTGATACAAAAATTAGAAAATAAAAAGCCAAATAATTTGAATATTAAATTAATTCTATTGGGTACTTACTGTGTTTTCCCAAATTCCCTAAAATATCCCTTTGAAAGAGACAGTTTGAGATACATTTATTTTCTGACCTACTAAAAATGTGAACATGATTTTATTCCTTAAATTCTACTTGCTCATTACTGATAAAAAGTGACTTCAACAATAAAATACACTATAAAACAACAACAGCTTTGCAACTGTCCTAAAAATCCACAGTAAATAAATAGGTAAATAAATATATTTACCATAGTAAATCTGTTTTTTCATGCATGACTGCCTTCATATCACAGAGACCATCTGGAAATGGATTTTTAAACAAAACTTCTCTGAAAATTTGATGGTGTAACTAATGTCATTTTGGTTTGATGAAAAAAACACAATAAAGCCCCATCTCAGATTCCAAAGCATGTAAATGGAAATCAAATACCCTTAGTGACAGGAATACCGGTAGAAGTCAAAACTTTAAAAAACACTTTTACTGAAATAATTTGTCTCTACATTGCTTTTTAAGCTGTTCAGTGCATGATAATTTAGCCAGCTTTATTGTTTATAGAAACTTGGCATGCTACTTTGTTTAGGATTGGGTTAAGCAACACAGAAAATAAGGGTAGCTTGATAAACCTTCTTGTTTTGAATTTTCCAACTTCTTTTAAACTTCTAAGATGTGTCAAACTGGTAATTAAATGTTGATTTATTACAGAAGGCTGGCAATTATTGTAGCTCATTTGCTAAGGACTTATGATTGACTTTTGCACTACAGAAAATCAGGAAATACACAAAGTCCTTAGTGTTTAATTTCATTCTCTTAAGATGTGGAAATGGGGAAACAATTTCAGCTTCACATACTAATGTCAGGCTTAGAGTTTGGATCATGTTCAGTCACTCTTCATGTAGTTTATACCTTTGCAATGTTACATTTGTTCTTATTGTTACTGTGCCCTAGAAATCACCAGTTCATTCAGTGCTTCAGAAAAGCACTTCTAAGCCAGAAGAAGGAACTTTCTCCAGGTTTCCATAGAAATGTCATGCTTTGGGAGAAGTTCCTCCTGCTGAATTAATGAGGTTGGTTATGATAAAGCTATTCAGGTCTAGCATTGAGAAAGTGCAATGAGGCTTGCATTTTGATGGAAAATCTGTGAGTTGACTCAAATGAAAAGTAAAAAGAATTTAATCTGGATAACAGTTTGAATTCTGATGCTCTTCTTTTTCTGACTGCAGTCATATGGAACAAGCACATGCACTTCTGGTACTGCTGATAGCAAATTAAGCATCCTGAGCCATTACACTTCTTAGAATCTGCAATTCCATAATGTGAATACGGGAGATAATCTCCTGTCAGGCAAGTTGAAGATCTTGATTCAACTTCAAACCTTTCCCTGTCTCATGGGATTTTGAATCCAAAATGAAAGAGTAGGCTTCTGAGTTTAAAACAGAGAATCCATGGTAACAGTGTGAATGATGGTTTGTTTATCAAGGATGCAAAAGTTCTTGGCCCCCGTTTTACCAGTTTTTAATGGTTCGAGTATCACATAGTTGGGGGAATTCTGGGTTTTATTTCTCCTATGGTTTTTCAGTTACATACTTGGCATCTAAGTGGGGCTATCCCAGCAGAAAATAAGTGTTGGAGTTGCATTTAAAAATACATAAAAATTATTTTTAGAAAACATTGTGGACAAGGCCAATTCATTATAATGTGTTACAGTTTGTTTCTAAGCATTTATGACTGTTGTGACTATAATACTGGATATGTCTGCTAGCTCTATAGGCATGTAAAGTGAAAGGCAGAGGAATAGAAAATATCTAAAATATACACACATTCTACAGGCCCACAGCTTTCAAGCCAGTGTCTTCCAAAATTATCATATAAGTAAGTTTCAGAATTATAAAGCAAAAATAGAGGCAAGTCAGCTCTCTGGAAGCCTTTGGTCTGTATAGTGTTAAAATGACAATTATTGATATTATTAATGAGTCAAAGTAAGAATACTTTAAATAGTAAAACCCCCACATTTTTCCACTTGAAATACCACCCTATTAGACATGACTATGAGAAAGCTAAGAAATTAGAAAATGTAGCAGTAAATGCAGAGAATGTTTTTAACACAAGACCCACAGCTAGCCATAAAAAGTCTCCACTGGCTGGGGTCTAGGCAGGTGCAAAGCATATACAGTGCAAATAGCTTACTTTGAATCTATTTTTCAGTGCCTAATTCTTGTAAATCTAGAGCCTGTTGCAATGCTGTCATCAGAAACACACTGAAATAAAATCTCCAGTGAGACATGTTCTTAATTGTAAATGAAGTACGATACACACAGCAGAAATTTCCAGCTGCCTTATGTCCATGAGCTAGCTAGCTTTCATGCCAGTGGTACATTTTTTTATTTAGGTTTTCCGATCATGAATCTGGTACTCTGCAAGATTATGTAGACAGTGGGGCAGATTTCTTCACAATAGGTTAGTGTGCAAGGTATTCAAAGAATGCAATCGAATGGGACTAAGCACATTGTAAAATGATCAATCAATTAACAGGTTGAAACAACTACTTCAAACTGTGCTGGTTTAGGCTGCAGTAGAGTTAATTTTCTTCACAGTAGCTAGTTGTGGGGCTGTGTTTTGTATTTGTGTTGAACACAAATTTGATAATACAGAGGTATTTTTATTATTGCTGAGCAGGGCCTGCACAGAGTCAAGGACTTTTCTGCTTTTCCTACTGCCACATTGGACAGGAAGCTCAGGGTGCATGGGAGATTGGGAGGAGACACAGCCAGGTGACCCAAAGGGACATTCTGGACCATCTGACATAATGCTTGGTATGTAAAGTGGGAGGAAGAGGGAGGAAGAGGGGGATGTTTGGAGTGATGGTGTTTGTCTTCCCAAGTCACTGTTGTGTAATGGGGCCCTGCTATGCTGGAGATGGCTGAACACCTGCCTGCCCATGGGAAGCACTGAATTAATGCCTTGTTTTGCTTTGGTGGTGTGTATGGCTTCTTCTTTCCTTATTAAACTGCCTTTATCTCAACCCACGAGTTTTCTGGCTTTTACATTTCCAACTCTCTCCCCAGTCCCACGGGTGAGGAAGAGAGCAAGTGGGTGTCTGGGGCTTGGCTGCTCTCTGGGATTAAACCATGTCAAAAACATACATAGGTTCCATGGAAATTTTTTTTTTTTTTCAGTAAAGACCTAAATTAATGTCAGTGCTGAGATCAGGGTAGCCATATATTCCACATGATGGATCTTTTCTCAAATTACTTTCTCAAATTGAATGTCAATTTTGAAAGAGACACTTTTGTTGTCTTTTCTCTGTTTTCGTCTTTGTTGATCAGACAGTGGGCCAAGAGGTTCTGAAGCTTGTTCCTTTCCTAAGCTCCCCTCCAAAGTCACCCAGAGGTGACACTTGTCTGACATCAACAGCTATTGGCAGCAGCAGTAGAAACAGGCTGCTAAGACCAGAGCAGACTGGAATGAGAGGAAGAAGCCATGGAAATGCAGGGAAAGAAAGACCAGGACAAAATTGGTAGATGTAAATCATATGCATTAATGCTCTGCAAAGTTGGGGACATATTCTTTCCTGTCCCCTCTCTTTTGCCAAATCATAAATATAATTTGCTCTGTAGGTGTAACTTGCATGGTAACTTATTTAAAAATGAACATCTACATTTTCCAAAGGAGGGGGAATATACCAAGCCTTTATCACCGACTATTTTAAAATACGGATTTGCTGCTGTAGGAACATGAGTTCAGAATTAAAACCAGGACCCAAGGACAGAAGGAGTAATTTTTTTATGATTAATGTTTTAATAAACAAGTACTAGTTATAACTACAGCTCTCCCCTGCCACTTTGCTACAAAATAATGATAATACTTAACAGGAATAACAATAAAAACCTGCCAGTTCCCTCTGATTCTTTTTGTTTATATAAAATGGTTTAAAAATTGTCTTCATTAAAGCATACAGGGTTTTTTTTAGGAACTTAATTGTCTACTGCAAGGATATGCAGACACTCATCCACTTACACATCTATCTTTGTTAAGCCCATGGTACTGTATACCAGGTATTCTAAGTAGGAAAGAAAGAGTACTCAGCCTAGCAAGCTTAGTGTTGCTGTTTCCCTTAGCAATTTCTTTCTTTCTTCTGCTCTCTAACTAGTTTTTGTAGCACATCTTTGTAGAAACATGTATGTTCAGTTTAAGGGAAAAAATGATTAAATGATCTTACTGTGTGGAAGAGAAAAAATCTCTTCTGATCCTGTGTTCATTCATAAACCAAGTTAGAAAGAATATTGCCTGCCAAAAAATCTGACTTACATTAATTTAGCTGCAGAGCATTTATAGAAACCAAGTAAAGTCACGTTATTTCAACAGACACTATCCAGCTCTGCATACACTAGCTTCTGTACTCTCAATTTTCCTCTGTCTTCATCTATTTCTATTTCCTGTCTCTTTTGTTCACATCTGCTGTCAGCTTATGACAGAAATTATCATATTTAAATTACTGGCAGTTTGCTTTTTCTCCTCCTCCATGATCAAGGAAATGGAATTTTCCAAGAATTTAAATTGTCACATTCTTCACATTTTCAAAGTCTCCTCCTTTACCAAAAGTTGTTTCATGGCACAAAACATAAACACAAATCAGCTCCTCCAGGCAGACTTGTGGTGTTTAAACATATTTAGAATAAGTCAGGAAATTCAAAAAGAACATCAGTGTTCTTATTCAAATAATTAAACACTGGGAAGTAAGACTTAGCTGCTGAGGAGACTTGCCACCTCCATGTATTTAGGTTGTGGAGGAGTCACAATTGTCAGTAAGGTCCCACTCCTCCTTTTGCTAGACTTAGGCCAGCATGAGCCTTACAACATCTTACACCACCAGCTAACCTGCTGTCTAAGTAGCAACTCCTGGTAAATCCTAAGGAATTAAACAATTTAATTAAACAGACAGCAAAAAAAGAGACAATGCAGAGAAGGGGTATGTGTGTGTGCAAGAGCTATCACTAAACCAACAAATGAAAGACAAAGCTCTCATAACAAATCACACTTATCTTTTTTTTTTTTTTCACCTCACATTAACCTCTCCTGCAGTGCTTCCTAAGCATCAGTTAATACAAATACTTTATCTGCTAGTAAAACACCTGACTTGAGAACTTTAGTTTGGTTGTAATATTTACACAGAAATACATTTCTACTTCAAAAAATAGACAAATCCTTCCTCCACTCAAATCAGGATGAAAAAAATGAGATTTCCAGCTCATTCACTGAGGAATTAGGGAAAAAGGTAAAGAAACTGCGACTGGTTTCTGTAAAACATAATGTTTTGTACCAAATACAAAGCTTTCAGAACTAAACTAGTATCTTTGACAATTCTGGTGTGCAAACACAGATGTTTGAACCTCAGGTATAACATAAATGAAATTGTTCTTAATAAAACAAGAGTGGAATTTTTCATCTCAGCTGTACACAAAACTCAGTGAAAGAAAGTGACCCTTGTGAAAAATATTTTTTCTTTCAAAGGCACCATCTAATGCAGAAATCCAACAATGAAGGACAAGGGCTTCTTCTTCAAAACTCCTTTTGTAGCGTTGCATACAGATTTTTAACTTTTATACCCAATGTCTTATATGCAAAACCTATTCTTCATGGTAATGAACTTGCCTTTGCTTTTCATTATTGATGAAGGCCCCACATATCCAGACAAAATCAGTAATTTTTTTCCTCCATTTATTAATCTGCACATATATAACAAAGGATAATGGTGTCCCAAGGTGTTCTTAATACAAATGTATATGACGAAAAAACAAAAAAAATGAAACATTATCTTACAAAGAAGCACTGTGGAACAAGATTAAATAACTGACTCTGTTTCACTGAAGTGTAGGGACAGAAAAAAGGTCTAACTAATACCTTTACTACAAGACTATTTACTTACCTAATTATTTTCTCTTCCTATCCTAGTGTCCAAAGCCTTATTAAAGAGAAAAGACCAAAAAACAGGTCTTTTGAGTATATAAATTATTTTAAAAACCCAAATAAAATTTATTATAAACAAGCTTTTTAAGCTTGTGATGTATCTTTCCTAACCAGGACAAATCAAATTCAATAAATTTAATAATTATTTTCTCTTATTGCAATTAAATATATAATTTCTGTATATATTGAATAAAAAAATATTAGCAAGCAGAAAAGTTCTCACTTTTGTCACTTTATGTCACTGTCTTTTCTCATACTTACCATGAAACCCGTGCTCCATTATCATGAAACATATCATATGTATACCAGTCCAAGATTGATGCACATCTCATAACAACACAGTTTTAAACATCTGTTTAGATGACTGAAACTTCTGTTGATAACCTGGGGTGAAGTTTCTTTCTCCAGGTGACCGATAAAGAGAATTTCCAAATTGAAAGAGCCTTAAACACAGTCAAGAAACCAGGGACACTTGCACTGACGTTTCTCCAGTCATACCAGTGATCCAACAAAACCCTGGTCTTGAAGGCTCCCAGAAATATACTGAGCACAAGCCTAGCACTGTAGCTTGTATCCTGAACCTCTACAAATTACTTATTAATTGGAATTTAATAGTAGTTGAGATTCTTTTGCAATTCTGTTTCAGACACTGTAAATTTTCAGGCTTTTACTGTGTCTGAGACTCAGGCCCAGTCTGTCCACAACCTATATATGGTAACTAACTGTACTTCTGCATACTAAATAAGTATGGCAGGATGTCAGGCATTCTGTATGAACAGCTTCTAACTTTTCCAACTCAGGCTGTTTATGGGCTGTCAGATGAATGAGAATAGCTCAGGAAGAATTATCCACCCAAGGTATTTATTTAATTTTACAATGGTTTAGATATAGCTGGCAATTGATGGGCAGGGGAGAAAAGTAGATTGCTAAAATAATACCAATTATGTGAGAGGTTTAAACCTATTATCCTCAGTTACTGAGGACTGCCCTAACTATTGACACAGCCCATTTCTATTTCTTTATGCACTGAGCAGAATCATAAATATTCCTGGAGAAAAAA
>WEIU01016122.1:15727-26052 GCA_013389925.1 Aegithalos caudatus | reverse complement strand
AACATCTTTTACATCTTGCATTTTTTATTGCCATACACACTTTCACCACTTAACAGAAAAATACATAATGAAGAATTAAATATATAATTGATGCTCATGTCATTCATTAAATCTGTACCCTATAACCAGAGCATTCTTTACAGTTATTAGGACATGCAGAAAAGCTTAGACTACTCAAATGTTGATCTGCTCCTAAGCCAAGGTAGGAAATAGAAGAGCTAAGATGGTCAGAAGCTGGTTAGTGAAGCAACTCTAACTACAGCTGACATTGTTTTCTCCTTTCCTGAGAATATTAAAAATGAGAATGGTTATTTATCAGTACAGTGATAGCTGGGGATACACTGGGAAACTGAAACATGTCTCTTGCCATTCACTAATCATGTGTCTGGAGAAAGGCAAAAACTGGTTGCTGTGAGACTGAAGGTACTAACTTTCCTTTTCACCCTCAGATACAGCATATTTGTATGGTCTACATTCTCCAAGTTTCTACTTTGTGCAGATATGCAAGTCAAATCCCTTTTTTTTTTTTTTTATCAGAAGCAGGGAAACTTCTGTATTTTTCCCATGTTATTCAGTTTCTTATACACCTGCATACTACCTGTGGAAAAAGAACAATTCTCACCAGTTTATATTTAAAGAGCTCAAATATTTCTGGAAAATATTTTCCCTGTGGTCTTTCTGCAGGAAGAGAGACTGCCCTTTCCCTTAAGATTGCCTATTAAAATGTTGCCTGTTCTCATTTTTGAAAGTTAGCATGCCCTAAGGATTACAGCTGTTTGGTATTCTGCAGAAGGCCTACACTGGCACATTTGGAATGCACATTGGGCTTTTCATTGAAAATAGTATTTACTTTAATTTTTAGGTATATGATAAGGACATGAGCTCCTTATCAGCTATTCCTTTAGTAAGATCCAAATATAAGGAACACGAATGAGGATTTTGAATAGAAGGTCAATTAAGTTTGGGGTTTTTTTTATTATAAACCCCTTGATATAATAAAACTCAATTTTCAATTGCTTAGACTATTATAAAATTATAATTATTTTCTCAAAAATGTTTTGTGATAATTGTTTATTTCAATTAACTATTTTTCTCTGAAAAAGTTTTCAGGGCAAACAGTGAAGATTTTTAGAAGGACAAAAAAAGAGTATAAATCAGGGGAGAGAGAGGTTGTAGTAATTCAGAAACTTCTGAATAAAATTCAAATTAGACAGGAAATTATTTTGCTAATACATGTACAATTTGTTCCTTAAGTTTAAACATTTTCCCTACTTTTACCTATAAACTATTCTTCAGAAAAAAACAGAATTTGTGCATAACCAACAAGACTTGATCGATATTAGTACTAAGATTTCAGAAAAAATTGTGCTAATACACCTAGTAAACCCAGAACCCACTATATACTGTAATTAGAAAGAATTAGAAGCCATGCCTAGAAGGCAATTTGATGATCACATTTATGAGCATGAAGACTTTTCTTTTTATTTTTCATTTGGCTGATGCAAGACAAGAAGTTCATCGTTCCTCTGCTTTCTACTTTTTCCAGAAAAGCAAACTGACTTATTCATGTACAGAAAGGAAACAATTGGATAAACACTTTGGAAGGAGAATGAAAAAAAAAGAACATAAAGTTAAATCATTATTAAATTGAATTGTTGATGGTCAGAGCAAAAGTGTGAGTGTGAAAGGAACATCAGAACTGACTGAAAAAGGACTAAAAGTGAGAGTTAAGTACATTGGGGAGGCCAAGAAGCAACGGGTGTTGGAGAAGGGAAAAGTCTCTTAACATCTGGCCAACTGAAGGCTGAAATTTTGGAAGGATTATCTTGATGAAGCCATAGGACTGAAGGTGAGGGAGATGGATACAGGATAAATAAGAAAACAATCTGTAGTGCCAGGAGAATGACATCAACTAAATAAAACAAAAAAGGTAATTAAAAAACCAAACCAACCAACCAAACAAAAATCTAAAAGCTTTCTCCTGGGGGATAAATATGTCAAGAAGATTTGACTGAGAGCAGATAATAGCAACGGATGTAGAAAGGAACTGAAAAGTCATGGAGAAGAACAAGTAGCAGACAGACAATGTGCCCAGGAAGAGTCAAAGAAGGAACACAGACCTAGCTGGAGAAACAGCTACCTAGGAAAGAACTCAGCCTCTCTAGACAAAAATCAGAATTAAAGACCTGTTTGGCAAATGGGGTAGCAGAAAATTAACACAGGCAGCAACAGAAACAGAAGAAAAATATCTGGACAAGTCAAGGAAAGGAACAACTAAAATGATTAAACATAAAGCAGCTAAATTTGATATACCACCAGAATCCCAGAGCAACCAATGACTTCTGATTTCTCTCTGAGCTTTGTCTGTACACAAACTGAATATGTACAAGATTTGCTTAGTTTTGTTCTGTAGGTTGGATGTAAAATTCCTAATTTTTCTTATTGATGATTCTGCTTATTAGTTCTGCTTAACCTTTCTGAAGGATTATCACAGTGATTCCATTTCATTTTCCCATGTGCATCCAGAATGATGTCATGGCACAGCCTCAGATTATGCAGCTGTAGCACACACAATTTTCTACTTCATTTTTTACAGAACTGGGAAGGCATATGTAGGAAAATGGTAAACTGGAAAGGTAAGCTCTGGAACAGAAAAAACGTTGCCTTAGAAAAATGGATAGCTTTCCTCATACTTCTACCGGAAATGTTTTACTTGATGATACCTAGTAAAAGAAAACAAACATATTCCAACCTTTATTTTCAGAGTGGCTTGCTATGCCAGGGATTTAATGTACAACAGTGTCAATAGATGCAAATCAATACACAAAATGTCACATCACAAGAAAGGCAGCTCACATTACGGGACATTTTTACCTTTTACTTATGTGCTTCAGAATGCCATGTGCAGAAGCAGATGAAGGGGACTGCAGATGTGAAAAGAAATGCAGAAATCTTCCTAAGGCAGTCTCATATGCATCACATAGAAATGGGCAATTCTGTACTTACAGCAAACAATTAAACTTGTAGCTATATTTCTGAGTGACAAGGAAAAAAACCCAAAATATTGAGTAACCACTTTTTAAATATTCATAGACCACTTTGTGCACTAAATGAATTCTTGCGGGGTATATGGGGAGAACCATTATTTAATTACAGATCTTCTTACTGCATATATTAAACAGTGTCAAACTAAAGTTGCAAAAACCTTAGATTTCTTAATGCTTAACTTTGCAGTCATAGCATGGTTTTAAATGCCTAATAAAAACATAAAGTGTGATCACAACTGGAAATACAACAGTGGTAGTGCATTGTGCTGATAGCCTTATTGGACAGAGAGTGCAGCCTCAGTGGGTTTTTGCCTAGACTGAGCTCTTCAGTCACTTCCTGAGAAAGCATTTGAAATCTCTCATCTGTTCAAGACACTCAAACAATTTCCACAGTTAATGGGTTAAAAAAGAGCAAAGATTCCTCCAGACAGACTTCAGTCAAACCACAGTAAATTCTTAACTGAAAAATATTGGTCCCTTTAAAACATAAATAACAAAAATATGTATAGTACAAGTCTCTTCTACTGACTTGAAATCACTGCAAAGGAGAGAATATTAGTTGTTCTGCAAAATACAAGCTGCTCAGTAGTACCCTAAGCACTGTTATTTTGACCAAAAAAGTGTATGATATTTCAGAGCAGGAGCAGGTTAAACTTCTTTGGTGAAAAACCTGAAAACAACATTACACAGCAGGAAGTCAAAGAACACATACAAATACACACATATAAAAAAGATTATGGTCTAGAAAATATTTATATTGTGATATTGACACATAAGACAATAATGGACCCTTTATCTCAAAACGAGATTTTTTTTTAAATGGGTTTTGTTGCTTTTTTGAATCTTATTCTTCCTATGAATGGAACCCCTCCCAGTCACCTGGTCTGAAAGGCAATCATGAAGCTTTTTTTCTTTTTATTTTCTAACAGTAGGAAACAGTGATTTAACTAAGGAGAATTGTCTTTCTCAAAACACAGTTAGACCATTGAAAGCAAATTGGCCTTTTCAATATTCATTGCACAGTGGACTCTAAGATTCACTTCAGTTTTGTTTTTTTTTAAATTTATATCTGTACATATTTAGATGTAATTATTGAAGTATGACTATTTTCTAGTTCATTATAATGAACTTCTAAGTCATGATTCAATGGCAAATTATTTAAATCTGTATCAATTAAGGCTATTATATTAGTATTTTGTCTTGCTTTTCATTTCTTTTCTCCTGTGCTGTAAAATACCAAGTCATCCATTGGGCTGAAACATCTTCAGAAACCACAGCTGAGAACCTGATTGTATAGGAGTTTCAGAATAAAATAATATTGTCATAGATCTCTTTCTAAATCTGCAAATTGAATACAACAAAACTGCTACAGAATATTTTTGCAATGTAAAATCATGGACTGATTCTTCTTGCCACAGAAATGTAGAATGCTGTTTCTCTAACAAGCCACAAAATTGTTCAGTCTCATGGAGAGCTCTTTTCACACTGGAATCATAGGTTACTCTTTATCTATAAACACACCTGGCTGACTTTCTAGGGTAGCCTTCTCCCCATTTCTTTGTATTTACTATTCTGTGGTTAATGCACTTTCAGTCAGGTCCTTGAAACTACGCATGAGGCTGTGCTCTAAACCATATGAGCAATAGTAGGTTAAAGGAAATCCAGATTATCATTCATATCTGAAAGCGCATATAGAAGATGGTTCCACAAACAGCTCCATTATTAAAATTATGAACATGACCTGGAGCTGAATGGAGATATCTGCCTTTGTCATCATAAAAATGGCTAGACTTTTCCCTAAATAACATATGAAAGCACACATATATTCACTAATTTAATGACTATTATGCCATAGGCATAACAGGCAGTTATGCACAGGCACGTGTGCAAGTCTGGACAATTCCTGTAGTAAACTTTCTTCCATCCTTGATATTAAGCCTAGATAGACAGAGGTTCAGTTGCACAAATATGTTTTCATGTGCCTAGGAAAAGTGGTAAAAATGCACTAAAAAAGCAGGGAGGAGCACATCGAGGCAGCCAGAAAACACTTTTAGGATGACGGTGATAAAAAGTCAAAGAAAAGTAAGCTTTTGTTACAATTCTGATTGAAAGAAACTCTAAAACATAAGAAAAGAAACCATCTCTGTTGCCTGGTTCCTACTGGGCCAGGGCAATGGACCTCTGGCCATTCAGAACAAACGAAAAGGACTGCACTGGAGGAACACCAGACTGAATCAGTACACTGCAGCAACCATTTCTGCTTTGAATGGAAACAGGCTGTAAGCCTCTACATTTCAGCCAAGCATCAGGACAATCAGCAGGGTGAGGCTTTTCATATTTTTAACATCAATATCAGCCATTTTTATACAACAGACAAAAATATTTAAGTGATATGATTAGAAAAAAAATATGTGGGATCTATAAGCAAAATTTTATCAGTTCTTTTTATTACAGAGGTACAAATCATGAGTTGCTTTTAATTTAACAGCCTGCTGAGAAAGTAAACTTTCTTTGGTTTTAATGTTATTTTATTGATTCTCTTTTTTAATAAAACACTGAAAAACAAGATGCTGCAGTCCTTAATGCAGCATTTAAAAGAACCAGTATAATATTTCAAGTTCACACATCACTAAGATAATGAGGTGACTTTGTTACTGTTGCTTTGATTTAGGTGAATTGAAACATTTAATTTCTCAAGTATGGAAAGTATTGCTTTTTCTTTCAAACACATGTAATATAATCTTTAAATTATGTTAAAAGGAAATCAAAACAGGAAAAAAATTCCTGAATGTTAAACTTTTATCACACACACAAAAAGTCAAGAAGACTTTGGTCTGCTCATTATAGGCAGAATGAAATGGTTACTGAATTTACAAAAACTAATAATTTCTAGATGATCAAATTTCACATCTGCATAATATGGAATAAAATTAATGCATCCAAATTAAAATATCTCTTCAAATCAAACTCAGGGAATTTCTTATAGTCTTAAATAGTAGTCTTTAAAGGCACAGCACAGAATGCAGAACAAAGTTATTAGAGGGTATAGCTAAATTAGCAAAAGCTGATTCATCTCTTCAGTTACAATGATTTCACAACCCTACAGCAATGGGAGAAGCAAGGCAACCCTACACTGATATGCAACACAATCTTATTAGCATCTGTCCTTTCCATTAGATGGACATGGTTTAGATACCACAGAATATTCTGAGTTGGAAGGGACCCACAAGGATCTCCCAAGTCCAACTCCCGGCCCTGCACAGGACACCCCAAGAGTCACACCTTGTGCCTGAGAGCATTGTCGAAACACTTCTAGAACTCTGTCAGGCTGGTGCTGTGACCACTCTTGTTGCCCTTTGGATTCTCCCTAATTGCCTTAATTTCTTTTTTACATTCAAGTGACCAAATAGGCTCTTCTTTAAACCACTAGGGGTATTTTCCTTCTGGAATAGGGAAAGCAGAATGGGGAGGTTAATCTATGATAACAACACATGATGCAGAAATTCTGATGTCTCTCTCAAATAATATAACACTACAGCCTCTTTTCAAAGTTTCTATCTTTTGTTCCTAAGAGCAATCAAATCCGAGTTTCTGGGTTCAGTTCATCAAATCTCACCTTTGCATCTCTTTTTCCTCTAAGTGTAAACCTTAGAGTAGGTTATATTAAGGTTTAGGATCTTTTTCCTGTGTTTTTTAAGCCTTAGCTTGTTGATCAAAGAATTATTTGGCCAATCTTAGCCCAAAGGGACCCTCAGGAGATGTTACTTATTTTCAAAACCAGAGGGTTGGAATGAAACTGCTGACATACTGATATAACCACCAGTAAAGAGTGGGATATGATGCATTTATAGACATACTTCTCTTCTGGCAGGGGAATTGCTTACTGCTTTTGACACTGCTTAATCTCCTAATAATCATATGGTAACAACTGTAGATATTGTCTTTCTAAAAAGCAAATATACACCAAATATACACCAAAATATACACCAAAAACAGGGTTTTCTCTTCTAGACTCAAGAAAAACAAAAGGACAGAAATAACTAAAAACAGAGAGAGTTTTAGTGAACTGTTTTTAGTCATGCAAACTTTGGAAAAAAATCCTCACTGCTGTAGCATAGGTTGCAAATGACAACAGTTTCCTATTGCAAAAGTTATCAGCAAAACACAGGAGGAATGCAAAATGAAAGGAAACATCTGTGCATACATGACTTGCACAGGGAGCAATTTTTTCCTATTCTGGCAGTGATGTTGCAACACATCTGCTCTGGTGGAAGTGAAACAAAACTGAAGGACAGGAATGCACCATGAAAAAATATTTGAATACAGACTGTACCTGGTAAACATGAAGAACAAGCACCAGTGATTATTAAGAAGCTTTATTAAGAAGCTTTTGCAGCAGTCGAACAGCTGTGGTGATTAAAGAATGTAAGGAGAACAAAATCCATACACAATGATAATAATTTTCATAAAGTGATAAAATTAGAGAATTGGTCACAATTTCAGGCTTGGAGCTTGAAGAATGGACTCATCTTGATTTTTTGCATTTTTTGTTTGTTTGTTTTTCCCAAATGAACCAGATGTTCTAATCTGAAATATGCACATATAAACAAGTAAAGGGAGGGATGTTCCGCCTTTGTCAAGCAGCCTCTTTCTGGTATTCTCTTTCTACAGTTATTATATCACTTTAACAAATAGCCTTTTGCTTACTAATGTATCATTATTAGCATACTCAATGACACATTTTAGCCAAACCCACAATTCATTCAGATGATAAATATGATTGGATTTTCCCAAATGTGTGATGAAATTGTTGGCTATTTGGCTGCAAGTTTCTAATTTTGCCTTACATGTGTAATTGGACTTCAGCAGAAAACAGAAGTTAAACATTATATGGACAATGTAACACTTTCTATGCTAAAAAAAAATAATATCTGCTTTTTTAAAAAAAAATTAATTCATAGGTGAAAAACTGACAAAAAATTTTATTCTAACTCTAAATAATGATAAAAAATGCAAATTATAAATTATGTTTAGCCAAAAAATATAAACACCTAATTTTACCCTGCACTGAATTTACATTTCCTTTTGCTTAAACTTTTTTAAACTTTTTTTTTTAGGAATATATAAATAATTTATATTGTAAAGATGTATGTAAAAATATGTTAATGGATTAGTTTTTAATGAGGTGTTGAGAACTAGTATACTTATATCTGAGATGTTTACTCTTAGGAATACAGTGAGTGAGAGAGTAATCCCCAACAAGTATTTTATAGTTAAAAAGAAGTGAAACAAGTATGAGGTAATGGAAAAATTTCCATCTGATTTTTCTAAACCTCTTAGGAGTTTGTGCAAGCCCATACTTGTTCACACCAGTTCTTTTCAGACAGAAAATGCCAGAGTATATGCTGCATTGTGTCTGTAAGTGAAATCGAATCTAATGAATCAGTCTACTGTGAGAGCAGCACTATTTTTCAGAAACAGTGAAAATCAAATTCAAAGGCAATTACAAAGAGTTTCTAAAAGGAAACTAAGTTGTGAGATACAAAAAGACAATTGAACATGAATTAAAAAAATTAATTTCCCTAAGATGCCATAAGTACTGGAAAATTTAGAAGCAACATGAGTCATGATCCACCTCTCCATGATAACACCATTATCTAGCAGTTGGTTGCACTGTGCAGGACTCTGTGGAATGGACATTCTGCTCCCTAAGGAAAAGCTGCCTCTTTTGTTATGATGACGACATTAAAATGTATGATATATTAACAACATAAAAAAAAATATTCCACTATTTATGGGAACACGATATATCTACTAGTGGTTAATAATATTTAATGGACACTGCTATTTATAGAAACATGATATATCTATTACAGGTATTTGCAAACCAGTAGAGGTTTCTCTATAGACCTATTTTTCAGCAACCTGTAGCATCTAAGAGAATTTCAGTCCCATCTTCACCCATCACTACATTCCAGATAATAAATGTGTAAACCAGTGTAGTAAATCTGGGTGAAAAAGTCCATTGTTTTATTTCTTACCTAGAAAAAGAGACTAATGTGTAGTTTTTGGTTATTTAAAAAATCCTGTTACACTTTTAAATTATAATTAAAACTCAAGAAAATGAATATAAACTTGACAAACATCAATTTTAGTCTTTTCAATATCCCTTTTAGATATAAAAAGGAATTACAAGGAGCAAAGAAGCAAAAACATACTGAAGGTTCCTGACAGAGAACAACTACATTTGCTGGGCAGAAAATAAAAGTAGTAATGGTAAGAAACCTTAAATACACAGAGTATATAAAAATATGGATTTTAATGACCCATATGCCCGCAGAGGGAAAAAGATACAGAATGCGACAAAAGATCAATGGATGTTCATATTTTAAGACCTTGTTAACTGGACTGGGTAGAACAGATAAAAGAATTTATGCAAGGGATGAAAAATCTGGCCCAAAAGATAGGAAGCCCAGCCTGGCAAGAAAATTGAGGCTAGTGAAAAGGTCTGTAAGCAGCACATAGTAGCATATTGCTAGCTGAGCTGCAAATAGTATTTCTGAGGAAATGTGCTTAAGTAATTATAGCAGGCTTTGTTTGGGTTTGCATTTGTTTTGTTGTTTTGATTTTTTTCCACAAGTACAAATAATCGGTGAATAAAAACTAAGACACTAACACAGTATGAGCAAGTGGGAAAACTTGACAGAATTTGCCTCTGCATTGTAAAAATAAATCCAAACAGTTATGCTGCAAGATGAGTTTGCCAAAAAAGAGAAAGGATACTAAGAGCCAGCAGAATTTTTTTCTATATAACAGTTGTGAATTCATTTCTGAAGGAATACACATTTTTACATTCAGGACTTGATGGGACCCCTTCTAGCTGCTAGAGTCTGGACCCACCAGACCATTATTGTTCTACTTGTTCTGTTCTATTCTTCTGAATTGTAGTCTCAAGAGATCCATGGCCAGTTTAAATCCCCTTATTACTATCCCAATAATTATCCTTACTCTTAAAAAGCTGCTATACCTCCCTGATGGCTACACTACTGAAGTGCTTTCAGAAAATTAACATACTTTTCCAAATTTATTTATGCTTGTGAAACCATTCATGTTGTTAAGATTAGTATGTGCCTTTATATTTTCAGATCTCTTCTCTCTTAGTTTTCCTAACACTTCTTTGGTTGGTTTTAATCTCCTTTACATACATAAAATGAAGAAGATGAAAAGCAAATACTATGAATGGAAAAAAAAAAAAAAGAAGAACTGAATTTTAAAATA
>WEIU01016120.1:16365-26433 GCA_013389925.1 Aegithalos caudatus | reverse complement strand
GTGGGGGGGGGTCTCAGCCCGGGGGGAGTGTGGGGGGAAGTGGCCCCCTCACCCCAGCGCAGACCTGAGGTACTTTGTCCTTCGTGTGTACAGATAAATTATATATAAAACACTTTGGATACGAGCTGTGGTCTGGCCTGTGGGGCGGAAGGGAACACGGGAATCCCGGTTGGGAGGGGGGCCGGGATTCCGGGATCCCAAGCGGGGGAAACCACCGGGATCCCGGTGAGGAGCGGTCCCAGAGGTGAACACAGTCGAGTCCCGGTGCGCGAGGGTTCCGGTGAGGAGGAGTCCCGGTAAGGGAGGGTGAGAAGTCGGTTGGGCAACGTCTGGAGGCTGCGGAACACCGGTAAAACCAGATCTTGGAGGAGTGGGGAGACTCGCCGCCCCGGTGTCGTGTGCTGGGGGGGAAACATACCGGAATCCCGGGAAGAGAGAAACACTGAGGTCTCGGTGAGGAGGGGATCTCGGGGTGGAGCGACACAGCGGTATCCTGAGAAGTCCCCGGGTGTTTTTGAGTAGAAATGCCGGTAACGGGGAGCTGAGAAGCCGGTGGTGGAACCACAGCGACCACCCCGGGGTGCGGAGCGTTGCGGGTCCCGCCGAAATCAGCTCCCTCACGGCCTGAGGGACGAGGGCGGGGCCTCACCGAGCGGGGCGTGGCCTGTCCGAAAAGTGGGCGTGGCCTCCACAAACCCCGCCCACTCAGCGCTCCCTCCCTGCTTTGGAACGCTCGCGCCTCCAACGCCTNGAGGCCTCGGCGGGCGGCGGCGGAGCCGGGCCCGGGCGGCGCTGGTACTTCAGCCGTGAGCAATTAGAGCGGAGTCCATCCCGACGCGCCGGTCTCGATCCCGACAAGGAGCTTTCGTACCGGCAGCAGGCGGCAAACTTGCTTCAGGACATGGGGCAGCGCCTCAACGTGTATCCGGCCGCGCTAGGCCGCGCTAGGCCGCGGGTGGGAGTGGGGCGGGGCGGGGAGAGCCGGGAAGGGGAGAGAGCCGGGAGCGGGTGAGGGGAGAGCCGGGAGCCGGTACGGGGAGTGCCGGGAGCGAGTGCGGGGAGAGCCGAGTGTTTTGGGGATCGGGGAGAGCCCGGCCCCGGGACGCGGAGATCGGTGCTGGGCTGTCGGGAAGGCCTAACCCGGCTCCGGGAGCGGGGAAAGCCGAGACCGTTTTTGGTTCGGGAAATCGCATTTCGGGCGCAGGGAAAGCTGTGCTAGCGTGTTGGAAAGGCTTGGGGAGGCCTGGCCGGCTCCGGAGCTGTGCCGGGGTGGTTGGAAGGGAGCGGCGGGCCCGTCCCGGCTGCGCCGAGCTCGGTTTGGGATCGAGGAGATTTCGGGAGTGGGGAAGGCGGTGCCGGGATGCAGGCAAGGAAGGACACGGCCAGACCGGGAGCAGGGACAGCCGAGCGCCTTTCGAGATCGCGGAAATCGCGTTTCACCGGCAGGGAAGCCTGTGCTGCTGTGTCGGGAAGGCCCGGCCTGGGCGCGGGGAGAGCCGAGCCCGTTTTGGGATTGAGGAAATCCGGTGAGAGGAGTGGGAAAAGCTCTGCTGCGATGTTGTGAAGGCTCGGGAAGGCTCTGCCCACGAGTGCCCGGCAAAGCTGAGCCTATTTTAGTACCGGGGAGATTCCAGTAAGGATTTTGGGAGCAGGGAGAGCTATGCCAGGTTGTCAGGAAGGACCGTGCAGGGAGCAGGGAGAGCCGAGCCTGTTTTGGATCGATGAGACCCCATTTTGGGAGCAGGGAATGCTCCTGGGGTGTTGGGAAGGCTTGGCTTGGGAATGGGGAGCACTGAGCCCGTTTTGGGATCTGGGAGAGCCTGTTTGAGGCGTGGGGAGAGCTGTGCTGGGATGCAGGGAGGGGCTGCCCTGGGAATGAGGAGAGCCTGTCCCATCCTGCTGCTGTGGGGTCTGTTCCTGGGGCTCCCCTGGGCCTGCCTGGGGGTCTCTGTGCTTTTCCTTAATCCAAATTCCCAGCTCCCAGCTCACCATCAACACAGCCATTGTGTACATGCATCGCTTCTACATGGTGCAGTCCTTCACCCAGTTCCACAGGAATGTAAGTGCTGGGATCTGGGGGCTGTGGGGTGCTGGGAACCCCCCAAATCCACTCCTGCTGCTGCCTGGGCACCTTGGGAGGAGGTTTGGGAAGGGAGAGGGACCCTTTTCACCCTCCAGACTTGAACAGCCTTCTTTCTCTGAGGGAATACTGAGAATCCCCCTGATTTTTTTGCTTTAATCTTGAATTTGGTGGCGTTTTAAGCAGACAGAGTTTTCCTCCACAGTCGGTGGTGCCAGCAGCGCTTTTCCTGGCAGCCAAGGTGGAGGAGCAGCCTCGGAAGCTGGAGCACGTCATCAAGGTGGCCCATGCCTGTCTGCACCCCCAGGAGCCTCTGCTGGACACCAAGAGTGAGGTAAGTGTGGGGATGGAGCCTTGGGATGTGCTGCGAGCACCGGAGGCCTGAGGAGCGGGAATGGCATCCAGAATGGCGCAGCTCCAGTGGCTGCTCCACCCTCCCGAGGTGCTCAGGGGCAGCTGCTCGGTCCAGCCTCTCCTGCTGCAGAGAGATTTGGGCTTCCCTGCTCTGTGCAAAGCCTTTTCTCCTCTGCTGCACACCTGGGTGCAGGTGTGCTGTGTGCCAGTGTCCCTGGAGCGCTGCCCAGGAGGGTGTGGATCCGAGGTGTGGGAGCAGTTTGTCCCAGCGCTTTTCTCAGTGGGTTAAAAACGTTGCTGATCCCTCCTCTCTCCAGGCAGCCCCTTCTACCTGGAGCTGAGTACGAGTCCCTTTTTCCAGGGGAAACTTGCAGGAAAAGCAGCTGATTCCTGCACTGCTCGTGTGCCATCCCAGGATTGTGGGGGACCAGCACGCAGAGCCCCCCCCCAACCACTCTGATCCCTCTTTCTTAGAATCTCCAGATGGTTTGGGTTGGAAGGACCTTAAATCCCATCCCATTCCACCCACCTGCTGTGGGCAGGGACATTTTCCATTAGCCCAGCTTGCTCTGAGCTCCATCCAGCCTGGCCTTGAACACTTCCAGGGAATCTGTGCCAGTCCCCCCTGTGCAGGGAGATTCCCATTTTTTGCCCCGGAGAGAAGGGTGTTAGGAATGTGCAGGCTTGATCCGAGTGCCTCTCCGTGAGTAACCTGCCTGTCCTCTCAACCCCAGGCTTACCTGCAACAAGCCCAAGACCTGGTCATTCTAGAGAGCATAATCCTACAGACCCTGGGTAAGTTCCTCGGAGCGGCCGGACTGCCACACGAATCCCAGAGCCAGGAGAATTCCTCAGGCTGGAGAGCCTCGCCCCTGCCACTGAGGCCACACAACAAACCCCGTTTTTCAGCCTGTTTTCACATCAGTTTTGCAGGTGTAATTTGTGCCAGGCTCAAAGCTGAGAGGTTTTAAGTGTGGGTTGTCTCTTTGTTTTGGTTTTTTGTTGTTTTTTTTTTTTTTTTCCCCTTAAAAAAGCAGGATTTGTGCTGCTTGGATGCTGGCCCTTGTCCTGGGTTGTGCTTTCCGGCTCAGTTGTAGAATCATGGAATGGTTTGGGTTTGAAGGGACCTTAAAGACCATCCAATTGCAGGCCATAATGTTCCAGTTCTGTTGCAGGAAGCAGTTTGTACTGAGAGGTGTCTTTAAAAAAATGGGTTAAAAGTAAATATTTTCATCAAAGAATTAAAAGGGGGAAAAATCCCCAGAACTCAACAAACCAGGAGCAGTTGCTGGGTGTTTTTGGAAGTAGGAGTCTCCACCTAGGGCTGTGGCTGGTGGAGCTGGTGCCCTGTTTCTTTCTCAAATGTACTGTTAAAAGTTGTGTTCACTAACAAATGTTCTGTTTCAGAGGCAGTTTGTAGGTAGATTTTTTCCCTCCAAAAGAGCAGGATTTGTTATTCCCAGCAGGATTCAGAGCAGATGCCCCATGCCCCTCCTTCAGTAGGGGCAGAGGTGTCGTGGGCCACAAGCCTGTGGCTAAACCAAGCCAAATTCTGCAACCTCTCAGTTCTCCAGAGGCCTTTTTAAACATCCCAGTTCTCCCAGAACATTCTGAAGATCTGCTGTGCACATGGACCAACTGGAATTCTTTTTTTTTTTTTTTTTTCCCTTTCAAACATAATTCCCAAACTGAGGAGGAAGCGGGAGCGAGGATTAAACTCAGTTGTCCTCAATGCTTTAGGCCCCATTCAAAGGGAAAACAATCTGCTTCCTCTCAGCTTTTTGGGTGAGAGAAATTCCTTGGAGCAGATGCCATTGTCTTTGCCTTCCTCCCAGCTGCTTCAAGAGGCTTTGTCCTGCTATTTTTAAAATCCTTAATGGTTGTTTTGTTTCCAGTGAGGCCTTTCAGAAGCTGGGAGGTCTGGCAGCACCAGAGACCTTCTGGGTTTGTAGCTGGAGAACTTGAGGCTTCTGGATGCAGGAAAAAATGGGCTCCTCTATTCCTGCCTGGCTCCAAGCAGGGCTGTAGGAGGGAAGGGGTGCAGGAAGCGTGGCTCCAGGGCTGTGCTGCTGGTTCTGATGGTGCTTTGTCTGTGTCCTTGCAGGCTTTGAGATCACTATTGACCATCCTCACACCCATGTGGTGAAGTGCACCCAGCTTGTCCGAGGTGAGAGGGAGTTGGGAGGAAAAGATGGGGGAGAGTCCAGCTGGGATTTGCTCCAGAGCTTCCCAGAACCCTGGAATGGGTTGGGGTGGGCAGGCAAGGACAACTTCCACTTGCCCAGGTTGTTCCAACCTGGCTTTGGACACCTGGAGGGATGGGGCAGCCCCAGCTTCTCTGGACAATCAGGGCCTCCCCACCCTCACAGGGAGGAATTTCTTCCCAATATCCTTTTTTAATCTCACCTTTTCCAAGTGAAAAACCATTCCTGCTTGTCCTGCAATTCCTGATCCCATCCAGAGTCCCACTTCAGCTCTCTTGGAACCTGACAGGCCACAGCAGGCTCACCCCAGAGCCTTCTCCAGGCTGAACAATCCCAATTTTCCCAGCTTTTCCTCCCAGGAGAGCTGATCCATCCCTCTGATTGTCAAAACAGAGGCAGTTTTAGATGGTTCTGGCTCTTCTGAAGCACACAAAGCTCTCAGTGAGCAGCAGTTCTCAAAATCCTTGTGCCTGTGGGCTGCTGGTCAACCTGCAGGTCACCCATGGTTCTTGCACTAAAATAAAATAACATGAAAATATGCAAATAACACCCTGATTTTTCCCTTTTTTTTTTTCTTTCTTGCAGCCAGCAAGGACTTGGCACAAACTTCCTACTTCATGGCTACAAACAGGTTATTATTTTATAATTTTATAATTGATTGATAATTTATCTGCTGCCTGTGGCCTCAGAGGCATGGAGCAGCTGGGAATCCCACAGGAAGAGCCTTAAGAAAGGGTTCCAGCCATTTTTCCTGCCAGCTGCTGGGTAAAATGAGCTGGAAAATTAAGCAGATGGGGTGCTCAGGAGCTTCACTGCTCTTTGATAGGAATTTAGTTGTGAAAGTTTAAAAAAAAAAACCCAAGCAAACCAAAAAGATGGAGGGGAAATGAATATATAATTTTTTCCTTGGTTATTCCTGAGTGATGGAAAGTTTTCACTCAACAAGGTGCTGTGGAAATTGTCCATGAATATGGTTTGTACCCCAAAAAAGGCTGATTTGGGACATAAATGAAGAAAAATCAACCCCAAGGTGGTTTTTTTGTATGGGTTGTTTTGCCCCTAAATTTTCCCTGGGAAAAAAAAAAATCAGTCCCAAGTTCTTCACTTGGGTTGTTTTGTCTTTAAATTTTCCCTGGAAATAAAAATCAACCCTGGATTCTTTTGTTTTGTCCCTAAATTTTCAATGCCAGCCTGATGCCAGCACTTTTGTTGGGATCATTTCTAAATTTTAAATTTCCTGGATTATCACCTTCAGACAAACCACAGAGTTAAATATTTGGAACAGACAAAAAATCACGGACACGGAAAACACTGAATTTTTGAGAAATTACAGAGGGAAAAGTGATTTAGGTGCCAACACAGGTGAAGCTGCAGGGCCAGAGATGCCTCCCAGCTGTGGCTGGGAATACCTGAGCCCCTGATTTCCCTTTTTCACCTGGGAGGTGTTCCCTGCTCACCTGCACTGTTGGTTGAAGGTGTTTTGGGCTCCCTGTGGATTTCCAGCCTCAGGAATGTGGTGTTGGTGATGTTTGGGTAAACACAGCCCTGAAACCTCTTTTATCCCTGCAGCAGGAATTTCAAAGCCATGGGATTAGGAGTTAAGGCTGTAATTGAGGGAAATCCAGGCAGAAAGTGGGAAGAAGAGCCTCAGTTTTGCCTGAGAGAGCCAGTTCTGGGATGAGCTGGATTTATCCTTGTGTTCCCTTTGGTTTTGTTCTGGTATCATTATAGGGCAGAGTTGAGGCTCTTTGTTATCCTTGAGTTTGCTCTGCCAATTCCCTGGGTTTGATTTCTCTGGAGAAATCCAGCATCCATGAAACTTGAGGATTTTTGGCTGCAGATGCCAAACTTCAGCTTGTCTACTTTCCACTGATGAAAATACATTGAGGAGATGGTGCTTTGTGTGGGGATTGGTGGCAGAATTCCCTAAGAGCCATTCAGGAGTGGGCAAATCCCACATTCCAGACTTGCTTCCATGTTTCCCAAAGCTCTGGTGTTCCTGCAGGATCCTCGTAGTCCCTCAGTTCTCCTGGTCCTGGTGCTGCCCACCTTTCCCAGCATTCAATGGCCACATGGAAAATCAATTTATCAATGAAAATATTTGATAGCTCATCTGGCTCAGGTTCTCCTGAGTCACTCCAGCATAAAGTGTGTTCCTAAAATTCCTTTGGGAGAGGTCAGACCCTTCCTAAAGCTGAAAAGGGGAGGTTTGCTCCTTGAATGCCATCCAGAAGTTGTGCTTGGAAGTTTTTCCCCAGAGCAGAGGTGGGGGCTGGCAGGTGACTTTCATCCTTGGAGATCCCAAATTTCCTGGAGCAAAACAGGGATGAACAAGGAGACTGGTGGAGGAGATGCAAAATCTCCTGTAGCAAACCAGGAATGAACAGAGATGGAGGAAATCCCAACTTTCCTGTAGCAAAACAGGGATGAGAAAAACACTGGACAAATTCCTCTTCAAGAAAGAGCAGAGGTGGGGCTGGCCCCCAGTGATTTTCCCCCTTGGAGGAGAATCCCAAATTCCCTGCATCAAAACAAGGATAAACAGGGAGATTGGTGCAGGAGATCCCAAATTTCCTGTAGCAAAAGGATGAGTTTCTCCTTAGATCAGGGGCTGGCAGGTGACCTCAGCACTGATTTTTCTCCTTTGGAGCAGATCCCAAATTTCCTGTAGCAAAGCAGGGATGAGTTTCTCCTCAGATCAGAGGCTGGCAGGTGACCTCAGCACTGATTTTCCTCCTTTGGAGCAGATTCCAAATTTCCTGTAGCAAAAGGATGAGTTTCTCCTCAGAGCAGAGGCTGGCAGGTGACCTCAGAGGCTGGCAGGTGACCTCAGCACTGATTTTCCTCCTTTGGAGCAGATCCCAAATTTCCTGTAGCAAAACAGGGATGAGTTTCTCCTTAGATCAGGGGCTGGCAGGTGACCTCAGAACTGATTCTGCTCCTTTGGAGGGGATCCCAAATTTCCTGTAGCAAAGCAGGGATGAGTTTCTCCTCAGATCAGAGGCTGGCAGGTGACCTCAGCACTGATTTTCCTCCTTTGGAGCAGATTCCAAATTTCCTGTAGCAAAAGGATGAGTTTCTCCTCAGAGCAGAGGCTGGCAGGTGACCTCAGAGGCTGGCAGGTGACCTCAGCACTGATTTTCCTCCTTTGGAGCAGATCCCAAATTTCCTGTAGCAAAAGGATGAGTTTCTCCTCAGAGCAGAGGCTGGCAGGTGACCTCAGAACTGATTTTCTTCCTTTGGAGGAGATCCCAAATTTCCTGTAGCAAAAGGATGAGGTTCTCCTCAGAGCAGCGGCTGGCAGGTGACCTCAGAACTGATTTTCTTCCTTTGGAGGAGATCCCAAATTTCCTGTAGCAAAACAAAGACGAGTTTCTCTCCAGAGCACAGGCTGGCAGGTTCCCCAGTGGCTTTTCCCTCTCAGAGAAGCTCCCAAAAAAAAAAGCCTGGTGGAGGAGACCCCAAATTCCCCCCGGTAGCCAAGCAGGCCCGAAGGAGCGGTGCCGGAGCAGGATGGAGCTGGCTGTGCCCCAGGGTCGTTCCGGGGAGGTCCAGAGGGGCCACGTTCCCCCCGTTTCCCGCGTGGATCTGCAGCTCAGGCGTGGGAGTTGATGGCTTTTTGTTTTCTCTCCCGGTGACGTCAGCCTGCACCTGACCACCTTCAGCCTGCAGTACACCCCGCCCGTTGTGGCCTGCGTCTGTATCCACCTGGCCTGTAAGTGGTCCAACTGGGAGATCCCAGTCTCCACGGACGGGAAGCACTGGTGGGAATACGTTGATGGCACTGTAACTCTGGAGCTCTTAGATGGTAAGTTTGGGAGCGAGGTTTTTTTTCCCTGAAAAAAAAAAAAAAAAAGGCTCTTTAAAATTATTTTGGCATCGTTGGTCCTGGGTCTGATGTTCCAACGCCACCTCACGGGCTCCAGGAGTTCAGGGCTTGCTGAGGAATTCCAGGGCAGCAGCAGCAGCTTGTGTAGCACCAGAGAGAAATGAGTTTGAACGGGTCAGCGATTCCAGTTGTCAGAATTCCCCTCCTGGCGCAGCTCCATCCCACCAGTAGCTCCATCTGTCAGATCAGGGGGTTTGTCCTGATGGATTGGGGCTGCTCTGACCCTCCTGCCTGGGTTTGTGTCTCCTCTGCAGAACTGACTCATGAATTCCTGCAGATCCTTGAGAAAACTCCCAGCCGACTGAAACGGATCCGGAACTGGAGGGTAAGAGCCTCGGACACGGGCTGGGGTGTTTTTGGGGAATCACAGTGCAGGGCAGCAAGGAAGGGAGTTGTGTGTGGAACTGGGATTCTGTGGGCTGCTTGTGGTGCTCGAGTTCATCTGTAATGAATTAACTTGTACAGAACTTTGGTTTTCCAGCTGCGTTAGCAGCGCTGCTTCCAGGGGTTGGGAGTTTTTCCACAAGGAGGGATGGGAGCAAAGTGGATCTGTCTTTAAAGAAGACCTTGCACCGTTCTGGTGAGCTGCTTGAATTAAACCAGCAACACCCCGAGTAAAAACCCCCTGGTCTGTTTTAATTCCAGGCCTCTCAAGCAGCCAGGAAATCCAAGACCGACGACCACGGCGACGACGAGAGCCTGTCCGAGCAGACAATCCTCAACATGATCTCCAGGAACAACAGCTCGGACATGAACATCGCCGGGCTCATGAGCATGTCCACGTCCTCCACGGCCGGAGCGGGGCCGGCGCTCCCGGCCTCCGCCGATTCCCCCGGGGAGCCGAGCGCCGCGGATCCATCCCAGGCGGATCATTGGCACCCCCTGGCCAAGCTGGACATCCACAGGAGCGGGGAGAGCACGTCGGCTGCCGAGCACCCGCAGCAGGACGGCGCTGCCTACCCCAAGCAGAGCACCAAGAACGCGCCCTCGGCCAAGGTGTCCCTCAAGGAATACCGGGCCAAGCACGCCGAGGAGCTGGCGGCGCAGAAGCGGCAGCTGGAAAACATGGAAGCCAACGTGCGCTCCCAGTACGCCTACGCCGCGCAGAACCTCCTGGTGCAGCAGCAGCGGGAGAGGGAAGGGCAGCAGGACGGCAACCCCTCCCCAATCGTCCTGAAAATCCCCATGGCGGGGCCGGAGAACCCCGAGCGCCCGCCCGGCGCCGACAAGGGTGACAAAGGCCTCAAGATGAGGATCCCGGCGGCGGCGGGGGCAGGCGCGGACAGGCCGATCCCCTCCAAGCAGGAGGAGATCAAGATGCGGATTAAGGTGCCGGGTCCCGGAGACAGGCACGGCTCGGCGGATGAGAGCGGCGGGAAGAGCCGGGAGTACAAAGAGAAGCACAAGGGCCACTCGTCCAACCACCACCATCACCACCACAACCACCACTCGCACAAACACTTGCACGCCCAGCTCGGCGCCGGCCCCAGCACCGCGGCCAAGCGCCCGGGGGACTCCAAACACGGAGCCCAGGGCGGTGC
>WEIU01016119.1:77403-101984 GCA_013389925.1 Aegithalos caudatus | reverse complement strand
AAAGTGCATTTTGTAGTACCACTGATAACTGGAAACCTTATAAACTTTAACATTGTGAAGGTCAATGGATTTGCAATGGTAACATATCATTTAGCAAGATAGCCCCTAATGCAGAAAGAAAGAAGGCAATATAATAACCTGTGAAGAAAATTTCGCTTGAGAGTCAGGAGGTGATGTCAACTAGTGAGGATTTATTAGCATTTTAAGAGCCTATGGCCTAAGGAACTTTAAGCAGGAGAGACATGGTTTTATGAGTTTACTTGAGGACATATCCCTAATTAAGTGCCATAAAAAATATGCTGTAGAAACTCAATTGTTCTTTAGTGATCAGCTCTTCTAACATTAAATGACACCCTAAAAATTTAATGGTTATCCATTAGTTGAAATAATGCTGCTTAGCAGCTTAATGGCTAGAGCAGAATGCTGTAAATTAGATAATCTATGTCCTCATCGCTATTCTGACATTTGCTTTGGTGAGGTTGAAAAGTCAACATCTCGCTGCAACTCCTATCTTTTCCAAAATTGTAAATCAAATATTATATCATTTTCTAGGTTTACTGTGATATTGACCTTCTCTAACTCTACAAGCATGATATGTCAGTGCTCTTTCACATGTTTCTTTCCTAGGGTAAAACTCCCATTTTCTTAGTGGTTTTGATTGCAGTTCCTCCATTTCAACTGAGATAACCTTGGGTTATTTGGCTTCTGGTAATATAAGACAATTAAAGGACTTTCAAATAGAGTAATAAATGTCTTTTGCAAAAATCTCTAAAAATTATTAATGATTAGAACTATCTCTGCTTGTCCAACAGCCTTCTATTTATGGACGATGATACATGTGCACTCATTACATTTTCTCTTCTCCAAAGCTCTTTTTCACCTCCTGTTCTTCACATTTGTCTAAATTATCTTTCAGGCTCTCAGAAATGATCCTGGACTCTGCTATTCTGAGATTTGCTTTAAAACTGTTATTAGGAAAAGAATATTTAAATTATCATGGAAATAGTAATATAAATAGTCACTAAGAACACTGTTATAGGGTCCTTTTTTTTTTTTTTTTTTTTTTTTTTTTTTTTTTTTTGGTGTTTTTTTTTTTTTTTTTTTTTTTTTTTTTTTTTTTTTTTTTTTTTTTTTTCCAAACAACTCTGCTACAGGCTTTCTTCTAAGAGTTAAAAAAATTATCACATGATAAACTTGTGTTCATTGCTCTTGCCACTTGGACCTGATTTTTTTAATTGCATGACTGTGGTGAGGATTACTTAATAAAATGCTGAGAAAACAATATAAATGAGTTACTAATTGGTCGAATATCACCCTGTGGGAAAGGTAGCTCACTTATTTCTATAGGTATAGTGTTATTTTTTTTTTCCATATATTTATACAGTATTTTCTTTGATAGGAATCTCAATTTCAATAACCTTGTGTGTTAATACTAGTAGTGATGATAAACTATTAGTGACTTTTGAAGAGAAATCCTACTTATTCTGTGATGATTTTGACTGGGATGGAGCTAATTTTCTTCATAGTAGTATGGATTAGTGACTCAATATTGATAATATAGTGTTTTGGCTGTTACCAAATATAGGTTGCACAACATCAAGGTTCTTTCTTGCTCACTCTGCTCCCACTCTTGCCCCTCAGAGATTTGATCAAAGTACACAAGAAGCTGGTAATAAGCACAGCTGGAATAGCTGACCAGCATTGACCTAAGCATTATTCCATAACATATTATGTGCTCAGTAATACAAGCTTATGAAAAGGAGGAGGGAGGGCAACAACCAAGATTATGATGCTTGAATTCCTAACTATTATTAATGTTTTCCTGGAAGTGCCTGAACATCTGCATGCTGATAGGAAGTAGTGAATGAATTCCTTATTTAGCTTTGCTTGAATGCATAGCGTTTTTCCCCACCTATTGGACATCTAAATACCAAAAGCTTTCTCCTAGTTTCTCCATGACCCACAGGAAAAGGAAGTGAGTGACCAGCTCTGTGGGTGCTTGACTGTTGGTCAGGGTCAACCTACTAAAAAGTCATACACTTTCTTTTACTGTTAAGTGCTGAGATAATCAATTCATACCAAATTTAATATAGAAGTGAAAGACTTAATCAGAAAAGTATAAAATTAGGTGGAAAATTATTTTTCAGATAAAAGTTTTAAGAAGTCTAAATTAAATTTGTATCACTGGAGGGAATAATTATCCATTTTCTTCATTAAATTTGATGCTATATCTGAGTGACTGTATTCAACAAATCAGAAATTAATCATAATTTGACTTGGATTTTGTTTCACTAGAATAATTACAGTCCAGGTCAAGTGGGACTTTACTTAAAATATTTATATACATTTATGAAAAAGATTATTGAATATCTTTGACTTCTTACAAAGTTACATAAATCTTTGTATTTAATATAAAGAATAAATGAAAAAAAATACATAGAAAAAGTAGAATACAAATATTCATAATGTTCAAAGTATCCTGTTATCTCCAGATAAATCACATTCTTATATTGAATAACAAGGCTGGCTGACCTGAACTTTTCTATTCCATGAATTCAAACTGCTTGTGAAGATTGCAAATGTGGTAGGTTATTGTTTTTGTACTCAGGCACCTTGAGTGAGGCCTTGTAGGCAATAGAATGCTCAGGGTTTTTTTCACTCATGAAGCCAAATTTCACTTAGCTGTGCTCATAAATTTGCATTTATTTAAATGCAAATTCTGGAAGAATAACAAGTCTCTCACAACTCCTTCTTATCTTTACCTCTTTTAAAGCCCACTACAAGCAGACAATCTATTCGAATTTTTCAGTGGTCTGGGTAGTGTATACTGGTTATTGAGAGAATAAAGTACCTGCCCACGTAAAATATTATTTTTATAGAGACTTTTTTTTCCATTCTTTACTTTATGGTCATAATTATTTGTAATAGTGTTTTTTAAAAAAGTGATGTTATTAAGTTAAAGGAGCTTATCAGATACACTGTCAAAAATAATACTGTAGTGGTTTAGTCCCAGCTGGAAACTAAGCTCAATACAGCTGCTTGCTCACTCACCAGCAGCAGGATGGGGGAGAGAACCAGAAGAGTCAGAGTGGGAAAACTCATGGGTTGAGAAGAGGAACAAAGCAAATTCACACCTGTGAATGCAAGCGAAGCAATACAAGGAATTCATTCACTACTTGCCACCTGCATGACCACGATGCTGTGCTCCCTTTTGCTCAATTTCTTGTGCACCCCCAGCCTCCTTGCTGGTGGGATGGAGTAAGAGACAGAAAGGGCCTTGATGCTGTGGAAACCCTGTTCAGCAGTAACATAAACATCCCTGTGTTATCAATACTGTTTCCAGAACAAATCCAAAACACAGCCTCATACTAATTACTATGCAGAACTAACTTTATCCCAGTGAAACCCATCACAGATATTTACAGCAATGGAAGTTGCACGGATCTATGTCTTTGTATCATATGTTTTGAGTAGAAAACAAGTAGACTATATTGTAAGATATGAAGAATAAAAAAATTCCTCCCATTCCGTCACAAAAGTAGTGGAACAAAAATGGGCAAGAACTTCTATTTTTTCTACTTTATTTCCTGTTCAAGGCTTTTAAATTCATCATTACTTCAGGAGATGGTCTCCAGCTGACTTTCTATACCGTTTTTAAAAAGAAATTTCCAGTGGAAAAAGATCACATACTTCCACATCACAGAAAAGCTTTATTATTAGTTCTCCAGTGATTTATTTTAATGAACATCAGAATTAAACAAAATGTGAAACACCTTTCAAATATGTCCAAGATTCAAACTCTTCAATAATCTTTTTAGTGCGAGTGATAGGAGTCTAGCTTTGTTTTTGTAACCTTAGACTTTTACAGTAAACATTGATCATTAGTCAGATGCCTTAAAAACACCCTAGAAATGTCTTGGTCTGCAAGGACTGGAAGAAAGTGATCAATTGGTAAATGTTTTAGATCATCTTCATAATTTATTCTGTATTTTTTTAAGTTTCTTAATTAAAAAAAAAATTCCTTCATTATGGTGCTAGATGATGTAATTTTTATGAAGATACTATTAACTGTTGAGTTCTATATTGGATACTTGTCACAAGCAAAAAAAAAAGATAAAAGTACTGTGTTAATTTGTGTTTAAAATATTGAGAGATATTTATTTTGGTTTGTTTTTTTTTTTTTCCTTTTTAATTCTCCATAGATTTTCTGAACATCTGTTAAGAGATGTTTTATTGCAGTTTTTATATGTTTTATTTAAGCTTCATTGTTCAGTATTATTTTCTGCTCTGCTTCCCAGGTACACTTACTGCCTTCTGCTGCTTCAATTCCGTCTCCCAGAATTATTTTAAACCTCTTGTTGTTTATAAATTCTCTGGATCTATCCTTATGTCCTAGCTTAGATGTGGTAAAGTTGAATTTCTCCCAGTTAAGTAACATAGTGGATTTAGAATCAAAATAATGCAAATAACACACTGATATTTGACTTCTTGTTAAGCAGTGCTTACTGTAAATCAAGAACTTTTCCGTTTCCTTTGCTTTGCCAGTGAGCAAGCGCACAAGAAGCTGTGAGGAAGCACATCCAGGATGGCTGACCCAAACTGACCAAAGGGATAGTCTATATCATAGAACTTCATATGCAGTATATAAACTGAGGGGATTTGGCCAGGGTGGACTGATTGCTGCTCAGAGTTGGGTTGGACACCAGTCAGTAGGAGGTGAGCAACTGTAGTGTGCTTCACCATTCTTTTTTCCCTTGGATATTATTTCTCTCTCATTGTGTTGTCTTCCTTTTCATTATAATAGTTATTATTAACATTATATTTTACTTTATTTCAGTTATTAAAGTGTTCTTATCTTAACTTATGGGTATTACCTTTTTCCATTTTTTTTTCCCATTCTACTGGAGAGACAAGTGAGCAAGTGGCTGTGTTATTCATAGTTGCTGTCTGGGGTTAAACCACATCATTCTGCTGGATTCACTGGTGTCCTCCATGTATGAATATAGATTAAGTATATGAGAATTATGACAGTGCATGTATGTGATTATACTTATACATCTATTCATATGTCTATCTGGAGCACATTTGCTTACTCGCTCAAAGTGGGTTATATTTCGTGAACAACCATCTCAAAGTGCCAATTATGGAATTTGCAGTTTTGATCACGTTATAAAGTCATAAGTTCAGTTTCTATTATATTTATATATCATCTTATACTTTTATATAATATTTCTTTATTTCTAAAATCCTGACTTACTTGTACTGAAATAAATACACATGTATCCACTGATGATGCAGTTCAAGGACCAGAACTAAGAAAACACTTCATAGGAGAGAGAAAAAATCCCCAAGAATTGGACAAAATATAATTTTGCTTTATTGACATTTAATTTGTTTTTGAATTAGTTCTCTAAACTGGCTTATTGTTTGACAGCTTGAAAGGCAGTTACTACTCTCAACATACATGAGTGAGGATAGAGGGACAAGCAAAATGGATAATCTCAAATTAGACTGGTTTAAGCTGGCGTGGCACCAAACTAAGAAAGTATGAGGGGATTTTGGCTTAGCCTAATGGAAGTTAATAGCAGATATGATTATTCTTTTTAAATACAAGGAGAAAATATTAGGATAAAACCAATAATTTCAAATACTAATAGGCATAAATGAGTATAAACTGGTCATGTGTAAATTTATGTTTGACCTTAAATGGGGTCTTTAAGATGCAGTTGCTCTCAATAGCAGAGGATTAAATATAGATGATTGACAAAATTACTTTAAGAACCATATGCCTTGAAAAATAGAAAGGAGAAAAAGAAAGTTGTAAGAAAGGGAGGGTTTTGGGAGTGGCATTGTCTGAAAGTGGAGAGTGGATCTGTGTATCACTAAAAATAATGAATATATAGACTATCAATCTGCAAAAAAAGGAATTAACATACCTAAAGACATCTTGGAAGATTTGAAACTTTAAGTAATACAGTTATCAAACTAAAGTAGACAGATGCTTTAAAGTATCGACATTGTTTTTCATTCCCTGAGATATCTGTTACTGAATTTTGAGCTCTGTGTGACACATTGGTGAATCTTGGGACACAAAATGCAGCTCTTTGTGGTGGCTAGAATTATAGAATCATAGAATAGTTTGTGTTGCAAGGAAATATTAAAGGTCATCTAGCCCAAACCTCCTACAATAAGTGGGGAAATCTTAAACTAGGTCATCTTTCTCTGTGTCTCTTCCAAACTGACCCTAAACCCTTCCAATAATAGGACATTCACAACTTCCCTGAACAACCTATCTCAGTGTTTCACCATACCTGTACCTGTGTCTTTTACTGCCTGTGCATTTTATTCTTGTCTTTTAGTTTGATCCACAGTCCTTTACTCATCTATGCTGATCTTTGCCTTGGTTTATTGGTGTCTTACACCTAGGGATTGAGAGATTTTGCACTCTATAAAAAATATCTTCAAAGATCTGTCAGCTCTTTTGTGCTCCCTTGTCCCTGTGGGCAGTTTCCCAGGGGGACCTATTGACTAACTTCTACATGACCTCTGGAAGTCTAGGAAATCTAGGAAATCCATTGTCAACCGTTCATCACTTACTAGACTCTTTTCTCTAATTTATTGGGTTTTTTTTCCTTATTCTACTAACACAGTTACAATTAGTTACAATGATTGGAAAGGGTTATAATGTACATGATTCCTTTGGATATCAGAATGAGCCTACATGAAGCATTATTTTCATTTTGTGCATTCTTCTTCTTAAGTATCAAATTGATCCCAAAACTAAGTGATTTAAAAGCATTACTAAGGCTGAAATATCAAGTGCCCAGAAGTAGGACTACTATAGTGAATACTGCCTGTGGATATTTAATTTGAGCTCCCTGTGTGTAAAGGTGGTGAAGTGTAGAGTGAAGATTGCGGAAACAGTTTATCTGTGCAATAAATTGTTAGGCACCTACATTAAATCAGAACTAAGACAGATGCATGCAATTAAAGACTGGCTTGCTCCCAAGTTGAGAAAGCAGACACCGTCCTTTACAGGAATGATTTCTCTTTCACTTTGACTCCATGACTTCACCCATGACCAAACCAGGTGGGAAGGGAAGGCTAGAAAATAAAGTTTGCATTAATCATTTAAGGACTATTTATAGACTAAAGAAAATCAGAAGCAGGTTGAGATTTTCACAATATTCTTGAGTTTTCCAGGCATGATTTTAAATTCTAGACAGGGAATAAGTAAAAAAGAGTCTCACACATCCTCGCTTATTCTTAAATAAAAAATGGATTTATATTGATATAGTTGAAATGTCAACAGGTGTGATATTAAAATATGAGAAATTTTACTTTTGAATAAAGCAAAGTGTTTGAAGCACAGAGAAAATGTAAGAAAAAATAAAAAAGAAATTCTATGAGGGTGAATATTTATTTTAATTACAATAAACTGTAATTTTTAATGGTGACTTTTCCACTGGCAGACCAGAAGTCAAGAGTATTTACACTTGAGAATTTAGCTGATCGCTCATATTATATGATTGAGTATAATTACAAAAACCAAAACAAAGAAAAAAAAAAAGAAAAAAAGAAAAAAGAAAAAAAAAAACACACAAAAAAACCCCCAAACAAACAAAAAAAAAAAAAAACAAAAAAAAAAAAAAAAACCCCAAAAAACCAAAGAAATTTTACCAATGCACCCAGGGAAGCTTCAGTTTGTGCATTTTGCATTTCAAAACTATTTGAGCTATGTCAGAAACAAAACCCTGTGAAAGGTTTTTCTTTCTTATTTTAAATTACTTCTGAAATGGGTAAGGCATAAAAATTATGGGTAGAGCAATCTAGTCTGAAGTTGGTCTTATCAGAAGGAAGTTCTGTATTCAGAAAATAAAATAAAAAATTAATGACAATATATTTTCAGAGCCAGATAATTTTACTGACTTATATATTTAGAGGCCTGAGGTTTTTTATCCTCATGGCCCCCACTGTTTTTACTATTAGTATCTTTCCTTCTTGCTTTCCTTNTTCTGCCCTAGGAATCTTCAACTGAATCCTGCTGTTCCTCCTGAAAGGTTTTTTGTGTGTGTGTGTGTGTGTGTGTGCTTGTTTTTGTTTTCTTTTTGGGGAACTTTTACTGTAAAACATTTTATTAAATCCATTCTTCCTTACTATGGATTTTTGGCAATTTTATTAAGGGGCATGAAATATTAATAAAAACTAAGATCTTCAGGGGGTTTTGAACATATTAACATTTAATTTAACAATTGAAACTTGAAACTATCCCCTTACTATCTCATCATAATCTAAAACTGTTTTTGCAAGATCGTCAGTGCAGGAAGATGAGTTGCCATAAAAAACTCCATGGGGTGTTTGGGAGAAACCCATAAAATTAGAATAAATAGCCTGATCATATAATTTGTCTCTTCATCTTTTTATGTTTCCCTCTGAATGCTCTGGATAGTACAGCTCTAATCACTGGGGGCGTTATGGATGAATATATTTTTCTTTTTTAGTGTGCATGATAAAGGGTAACTCTTAAAACTTGTCTTCTGTTTTGACTATGCAAAAACAGGGCAAAATTTTTTTGCACTTTAGAAAAGATGTGTAGGAATATCGTGGCTATTAGTTTCAAAATTGGCAATACAGAGTATTTAATTATTCTTAAGGTACATACTAAGCCCAAGAAACTTCAAGTTGCATCCAAAAACATTACTATCAAAATATATCAAAATACCCTCTTCATACTAAAGTCAGTGTAAATAAATTGAAAACCAATTAGCTAAATGTGAGATTCTTAATTTAAACTCTTGCATAAAGTTGCCTGTAGAATTGTTAGACTGTATGTTTTAGCTTGACTTTTATACCTGCTGTTAGACTAGTTATTGACTGCCAATATCATCAGATCAGGTGATATTAAGCACCAGCCTTTTCCAAAATTGGTCTAATTTAGCCCTTTCATTAAAGTCAGCCTTTTTTGTTGTTGTTTGCATTGTTAATACCCTTATTCTTATCAACCACCAAATGGACTGATGATGGTGTGATTTTCAGTTAAATAAAGGGGAAAAAAATTAGCTGCTGATTATAGACTAGGTGACCTGATCTAGTGGCAGCTAATTAATTCAGAGAAAGTCTTTAGATTTATTTTTCCACTGAGCCACTACAACACTACGGGTTCACAGATATTGTAGATGCTTTCTCCAGTCATGTAATACAAGTCACAAGAATCTCTCTTTGAACACTTTAAATTCAAATTGAAACAAATGTATACCCAAAGTTCATGGTACCCTTAGTGAAAATTAACCTGCCAAATAATCTCATATTGGGCTGGTCATTCTCAAGTAGTGGTTTTGGTTCTTTTTAATATGAGTATTTATTATACTTTTTTTGGCAGAAAAATCTATATACATTTATGAAGCAATTTAAAATTTTAGAATAAATTATGAGGGATGTAAAAGACAGTTTGTGTACCCATACATATGCACATGAATTAATTTGTGGAACTACTGAGGGAAATTTTGCATTTAGCTGCAACAGTTTACTCTCTCATATCACTACTAATATCTGTGCCAGAGCAGATTTGCATGTATGCAATGAGGACTGCTTTTTATACCTTGTTAGGTTGAACCACTGTAGTGGTTTAGCCCAGGCAGGCATCTAAGATGCATACAGTTGCTCTGTTTTCTTCCCCTCAGTGGGATGGGAGAAACAATTGGAAAGGTAAACGTGAGAAGTCTCATGGGTTGAATTAAGGGCAGCTCAAAAGGTAAAACAAAAACTGAACACAAGCAAAGCAAAACAAGCAATTCATTCATCACTTTCCATGGGCAGGCAGGTTTCAAACCATCTCCACGAAAACAGAGCTCTATCACACAGAACAGTGACTTGGGAACACAAACACTGTAAGTCTGAATGTCTCCCCTTCTTCCTCCAGGTTTATATGCTGAGTGTGACACCATGTGTTGTGGAATATCCCTTGGTCAGCTGGGTTCAGCTGTCCCATCAGTGTCTTCTCCCTGCTCCAGCAGCGTCCTCAGTGGCAGGGAGAAGCAAACAAGCAGAAAAGCCTGTGGCTCTCTGAATGCACTGCAGAGCAATGGGCAGCACACCCCTCTGTTATCACCACTTTTTTGCACATAAAGAAAAACTGATATGTCCTCCTGTGAAGAAAATTAACTCTCACAGAGCCAGAAACTATACAATATACAATTTTAATAGAGTAGACTGTTAAGTGCGCAACTGAAATATTAATGCCTCCCTGAGAAAAAGGACCCAAGAGTCCTTTTTAACTCCACTCTCCCTGACATCTTCATTCTCTCAGGACAAGTCAAAGTTCATGCCACCAGCAAGTACTTGAAAAATAGGGCAAATAGCCTTATTTTTGCCAATTTTTCTGTATCTTAATACTAGAGGAATTCTGTCTGCTTATAATATGGAGATTTTGGATTTGCTGTTGGAACAGTTTTAAGTCCATTCCATACAGAAAGCAAGTTTAAAAAAAAGACATAATATGCTTTCCATTATTTATTAACATGAAGACCTCAGCCTTCAAGGCAATACAAGGTGGAAAAACAAGAGAAGGAGAAACAATGAACAAAGAAGAAAAGGAGAAAGAAGGAAGAATTTTTTTTTTTCTGGCCTCATGTAAGTCACTATAAAATTTAGAGAGCAATTGATGTTATCTATGCCCTTATTTTAAACCTTCAGTAAAAAAATGTAATTTAATGCATCAATCAAAGAGTATTACGGTGATTTTGCTACAGACATTCTAATATAAGATTGCTATAATAGCCACCTTGCTGCAATGCATAATCATGCAGGAATAAATTCAGGTTCCATATAGATCAAAACATTTTTCTTATTGTGACTGTCTCTAAAATAAAATAAGATGTGGTTTTTTTTTTTGTTTTGTTTTGTTTTCCTTTTTTTTTTTTTTTTTCATAAATAGATATCAAAATGTATTTATGCACTTAACTGAAATGATTTTCAGTTTTTTAGCATTTTTTCCAGTCAATAAGGAAAACAATTAAAAAGCATTATTTTCATCTAATTCATTTTTCCTTACTGCAGAACTACAGCCAGATTTTAAAAATAAACTCTTCGGTAGCTAAAGCTGAAATTGGCTAGTTCTGAGCTAGACAATTAAAATAGAGCAATTCAAACATCACACCCCAGTAACTGCCTAAACATGCTTTATTTAATCTGAAAGTCATTTGAATACTCCCAAGAGCCTAAGCTGCTATCAAAGCACACAGGACATATACAAACACTACATCTTCACAAAATGGAATAACAGTTGTTTTCTTATTTAAAAATTAAAAAATGTTACTGTTTATACAGCACTGCTACTAAAACCACTTACCCCAAGAAATAAAAATTCTGTTAATACACCCACTCAAGATTAAGCAACGGAAAACCACATTTTCCCTGCAGATTGTGCAGCCAATCAACTAGAGTTTGGGCTGCATTATGGACAAACATAGTGAAAAAGAAAGAAAGTTACTTAAAGGGATTTCTATTCAGGCTGAACTACTGCCCAAGGTACAGTTTTAAGGGAGAAATTTAGGTGCCTAAATTTAGATTTCTACTTCTATTTGAACCCTCAAGTATCTGAGATAGATCCACTGTCCTGGCAGACCAGAAATAGGAACTTAAGAAGACCTAAACTCCGCCTGGTGTGCAGGCAGGATATAATGGTGTCTAAAATCACATTAGGAACATGCTTAAACATTCAAATCGTGCTCCAATAGGACAGAACATTTGAATTTGTGGTGTTTTTTTGGCCAGAACACAGTCATCGTGTAGAAGAGAATTTTGATTTTTTTAAACATTAAGATTTTCAGTGTTTGAGGGCTCTATAAGTCTTTACATAAAATGCAATAAGCATTTTCCAAAAACTTTTCATTTCAGATATTTTACAGTATATTATAAAGAATGTGTAATTAATAAATTATTAATGTTTATCATGCATAAATAATAAATACTACAGTATTTTGAACTTAAATCAGCATTGTTGCATTATTAAAAGGTCATCAAAAAGGCATATTAAGAAACACATTTTAAACACTGATTGTCATTAAAATTATTTGTTCATTAAGCATATTATACCATGGGTTACAGCCCAATGGAGTTGTAAAACACAAGAAAACATCTTAAAGAGTGTAAAATGTATCCCAGCAAGGTATGTGACTCCATTTTAATGAAGAGATTTAAATCTAGGTTTGATACATTTACAGATAAACCAAATGTAGATAAGTTTATACTGCTAAATAGGTGGAAGCCAGGGATTTGGACAGTCAGTTTGCACTTCTGTTATAGACAGAGCTATTTGGAGGATTTCAAACCAGGGCCAGTTCCAACAAGAATGACCTTAGAATGAAGATGCATGCACAATATGAAACCCCAGGTTCACAGCCAGTTCGTAGGATGTTTTTAGCCTTATAGATAAATCATGTGATGACTGACTGTCTTAAAAACCTAATACCAGCAGTTTACTGTGTTTTAAAATGTAGTAAATTATGTTAATATTCCTTATTCTGAGCCGTAACCCAGTCAATAAGGTGCTGAGACAAGTCACATTATCATTAGCCCTTGCTCTTGTGGGAGACTTCAATTTCCAAGGTGTCTGCTGGAAATAGAATACAGAGGACAGAAGAAAGTCAGGGTGATACCTGGAGTGTCTAACACTGATACCCTGGTATGGTAACTGAACCAACCAGGGTAGATGCTCTACTGGACCTGCTGTTTGTGAACACAGAAGGGCTTGTAGTGATACGATGGCTGGAGCCTTTCATGGGTGTAGCAGTCATGAAATTACAGTTTTCAATTCATGAAGGGGTGCCATCAGAACTTCCTTTGACTTCTGGCAGGCAGATTTTTGTAGGTTTAGGGAACTGGTTGACAGGGCTCTTTGGGAGACAGTTCTAAAAGGCAAGGGAGAATGAAAGCCTAAGTATTCCTCAAGAAGGAAATTCTAAATGTGCAGGCACAGGCTGGCCCCACACGGTCTCAAGTAGTATAGAACAGGGTTCAGTGTTGGAGCCACTTCTGTTCAATAATTTTATCAATAATCTGGATGAGGAGATAGAGTACACCCTCAGTAATTTCACAGGTGAAAATAAGATGGGCAGGAACATGGATCTGTTAGAGAGTAGGAAGGCTCTGCAGTGGGATCTGGACAACTGGATGGGCCAAGGCCAACTATATGAGGTACAATAAGGCAAATTGCCAGGTCCTGCCTTTGTGTCACAACAACCCCCTGCATCACTACAGGCTGGGGGAAGAGTGGCTGGAAAGCTGCTGAGGAAAATAACCCAAGTGTGCTATTTGACAGTAGCTGAACATGAACCAGCAGAGTCCCCATGAGCCAGAAGAGCCCCCAGGTGTCCAATAAGGTCCATGGCAACCTGGCCTGTATCAGAATTAGTTTGGCCAGCAGGATTAAGCTAGAGATTGCCACCCTGTACTCGACATTGGTGAGGTCACACCTTAAATCCTGTGTCCAGCTGTGGGCCTCACACTATGAGGTAGATACTGAGGTGCCAGAGCATGTCCAGAGAAGAGCAATGGAGGTGGTGAAGTGCCTGGAGGTCATTCTGCATATGAGGACCCAAGTCCTTCAGTAGCTCCTCATGAGACCATGAATATTAGAGTGAAAAATCTCTTATTTTAACTGTTTATATATAATCTTGTTCATTATGCTGAAATATAAATTCTTTAACACTGTGCAATTTACATCTCGGTTACTAAATTAGTCACCTAATTTAGATGTCCCTGTGCCTACAAAATATGTGAATTGATTGTATAGGCAATGCATATTGTTAGGGACTTCTGATGGCCTCCTGAGGACAATTTGGAATGTGAGGATTTTTCTAGTCATTGAATAGGAAAACGAGACATTTCAGTGGAAAGTTTAAATGCTTGTACACATTTAGTGAGGAACCAAATAAAAATGGCCTGGGGAAATATCTGACTGTGCATATGTTCTATGAGTCACATCTGATTATACAGTCAGCTAGGGTTTTAGATTTCAGAACATTTGCAAAGAAGGTCTAATACATTTTTTCCCCTGCTTGTCAAAACAGTTCCCAGATGTATAAAATTTGGACTAAAAGTTCCCTTTTACCAGAGGGTGTATGAATTCATTCCTCTTTATTTTACAACAGTTCTTCAAATATTAGAATATGTAATACCCTAGGATAACAATCTTCAGATTTAAATTCAAGCTGAGCTACAAAAAAAAGAGTGTAACTTCAAAGTTTCAGAACTCAAGTATGCAGTGTAGAAGGTTGTCTTGGCTAAACAGCAATATTCATCTAGAATTTAGGTGTAAAAGAAAAGTGTATGCACTTTGGAATCAAAGACAAGCAACATTCAAAAACTGCAGAAATGTTGTTTGCCATTGTAGGGAGAAAATTTGTTCAGCCCAACAGTGACTCTTTAAAATATGTACCTTATTTTGATGGAAGAAGGATATTTTATTTTTTATTATCAGCCTATACTCTCAGTACTATACTTTATGACTATATTTATATAAAGAAATATTTACTGTCCTTAAGATGAATTAGTGTAGTTCAACTTGCAACCTAGGTTAGATAGTTTAGACAGCTAACCTATTTTTTCTCAAAAAACTGAGTACCCAAGAACTGTTCACAGAGGACACAGTAATTCCTAAGACTTTTTTAGTAGTTAGCACTGATGCCCTCATGCCAGTGGTGGTACCAAGCTGTAACCTTGCTAAATTTATTACAATCCATGTGGTCTACCTAGTCTATTTCATTTTACCATTGCAATCCTTAAATAAAATATTTTCCTTTCATATAATGTTTTTGGACTTCTGGGGTGCATTTTTTATTTATTTGCTCATGGGTTTTTTTTGCTAACCTGTTACCCCCTAAGACTATTAATTTTTTCTCTCATCTGCAGCACATTTTAAGTATGTTTCACAAATGAAAATTTATATTAACTACCTCAACTTTAAGATGATAAAGGTATAAGGAGTTAAAGAATGCACTTGCCTATCTCAAAACACTGTCAAGGCCACAGAAGGAATTTGCCATAAGCTAAATCACTGAAGTGGTAACTTAAAGAAAGCACAAAAGGGAGAAGCTTGTGACAGAAAGGTACTAATTCCAGGCCTGGCGGGATAGATCTGGATATCCTCTTAGTTGATGCATCCAAACAAATATTCCCATCATGAAAATCTGTGAGAAAGGAAACAACTTCTTACACACATGCCATCACAAGTTACGGAAATGGCATCTGTGCTCTGTGAATACCCAAAACTTGGACTGTATAAAGGTGATATTCCCAGAAGAACAACACCAGCACCCCCAACACTGAGAAGTGCAAGGTGAAGAAGGATCTGCAGGACACTTCAGGATTCATGCAGTGCTGGTGACTATCTTCTATTTAAACTTACACACTCTCTCTCTCTCTCTCTCTCACCCCCTGACTTTTTCCTATTTCTCTCTCTTCTCTCATTTACTTTTAAATAAAACCTGCATTATTGACTTCAGCATATAGCCTCACCTTATTCTGGGCAGAGGCATTTCTTAACAATTGTAAGGAAAGGCTGAAGAATAAGCTTTCATTTCTCTAGTACATAAAAACAGAAGAAAAACAATAGAGACCATTTCTTCAGAAAAAGTACAAAAATGCAAGAGTACATGTATAGCTTTAAGAATAATACTACAATCAGATTTGTGCTGGAGAAATAAATTCTACAAACTTCTGCACAGCTTCAGAGGTTCATCCTACTTTCTTTGCACTTTTCGTCAAATAGCAATTATGGAGATAGGAAAAGAGTCATCTCAACAACTATCAAATGAAAATACAGATGTCTACCAGCTGCATCTGCTAAATGTGAAAGCAGATATTTATCTATATTATTTTTATGTATTTATAAATAAAAAAGCCCTGACACACACTTATGTGTTTGATAGAATAGGTAAAGTTTATTTTTATTTTTTGATGTGTAATATTTGGAAATAAGAAAGAAAAAACCCCTTATAATTAATAATATTTTAAAAGGAGTCCCAGAAAATCTTCATTACCACATAATAATACATTATATAAGTTTAGTTACACAATGTGTCACGTAGAATTATCTGAAATTTTTATATGGGGGCTTTGACTTCAGATTTTTAGAAAGTGACGTAATAGAATTTGATCTGTAAGTGACATGAAGTAAAGCCATATTTTGATGTAATGAAGATTATAAAACAATGTACATGTTGATCAGTGGATTATCTGATCTAATTTTAACTTGTAATTCTCAATTGCTATAGCTAATTACTTATATACTGAAAGTTAAATATTTATTTTCTATTTTTTAACATTAAAACAAAGAAAGGTGTTCTTAAATACTGTTGTCTGCATGGAATTGAAGGTTTTATCCTTATATAATCAGTTAAAAGAATTTTAAAAAATTACAGCTTTTCTCAGAGAAAATATTAAGTCATTTACCACTATTATCTGGGAATTGTCCACAGCTGCCTCCTTATTTATCTGCAGAAACCTTTAACAAAAATTTAATAGTTCTTATAACTAAGTGAATTCATCCAAGAAATTATAGATAAAAAGTAAGATTCAGGAATCTCATTCAATTCAGTAAATTCTTTTTATGTTAAAAGAAGAATAGTTTGCATTCAAGAGTAGATTTGTGCTTGCTCTATAGAGATACATGTTTAAAGAGGCAATTAAGGAAAAGTCATAGAGCTTCAAGCAATTTAGTGAAACTATTTTTTTCCTATAAAAATAACCTGGTAATATAAATTTACATCAAATATGATGTTACCAGTAGAATTCTTAGTATATATTATTAATAGAAATTGTTTGAATACTTTCCCGTAGTAGCCATCATTACACTTCTAAATACCTTTGAAGTTAGTCTTTAATAATAAAATAAAACTTTTGACTTGCTCATTTTGCTTACTGCATTTGAATAGACATTTTTAGAAAAAATTTTGGCACTCATTATTTTTAAAGATTTTTTAGTTGATTACTACTGGTAACACTACTGAATAGTATTAATGATTGTTGTTTTAAATAATATTAGTACTCTTCTGTTCTGCCAAATTTATTTTTACCTCTATGTTAAAGCTGCATCTACAGACCTGGAAGCATTTTAGCTGCTGGTTTTGTGCTGGGGGGCCTGGCAGGATGATAAGACCCTACAGGGTGCATGCTCCATCGTACCTTTTCTGGAAGGCATTTCTTGAGTAAGCCTTCCTTGGTATTTTTCTTAGAAACATTAAGCCAAAATCCACACACAGTGTCAAGGTATGAAATAACAGCTCTTCTTTGTCTGAGCTGATGGATAGTGAGCTTGGTGAGCTCTCTCACTAGACCAGGCTTTGCGATTGTTAGGAAAAAGGCTGGTTAGCCCATACAAAATCATGTCAGGGAGCATGACATGGGCCAAGATCTTAGTCTGTTTTGTGGACTGGTTTAGTTTCAATGATCCTGCAGAGACTTGGACCAATATTGGAAACAAATAAATGCTGTGTACACTCTTAGGAAAAAAAAAATAACAATACTGCCAATTTACCTAAATATCTATGACTATTGTCTTGTCTTTTTCCCTCCAGCTAGATGGAATAGGAGGCAGGCATCCCAGCTTTTACTATGGCATAAATCTAGTGTTTCTGAAAGAACAGTCTTATTTGTTTCAAGGTAATTATCACATTTGAAGAAAGAAAACCTAGATATCCCCTGAGATTGTTTTAAAAATCAGACACCTGCATGCAGCTTAAATGTTGCTGTAATGATTAAAAATATTGTTCTTTTGTTTTCTAAGAATATTTACTTGAAAGAATTTTTAAGAAGTGGAAAAAACCTTGTTAGAATACGGCAGTTTTCTCTTGTACAGGTAAAAGCAGATTTTTATGCAGTAATCTCTTCTTATCATTTTAAGACATTTTCTTTGCCTGAGTGCTAAGCTTTTCAGAACCATCCGCTAGTCCATATCTAATTATAGTAGACTCTTACAAAATACATACAACAAGAATATGAGGCAGCTGAAACAAGCTCTGAAGAGATAAGCAATATTTGTAACCAGTTTTTCAGACTACATCACAAACAAGCAAATGAGCATGAAAGACTAACATATTTAAACTTAGAAGAATTCCCTGTAATAAAGCAAAACTAGATTTTCCAGAATTATTTTTGAGGAGCAGATCCATGCTTTGACTTCTGGAACTCTTACATATGCAAAGAATAAAATTCTCTATGAATACTGAAATAACAGAAAAGTAATGAATGACAATATCACATCAAACCTTCAAAAAGCATTTTTGGGAATTTTTAGAAATAACAAAATCCCTGAAAATTGATTGATTTTACATATGCTGTTTAGTTGTACAATCACAGTGGTTGTTACTATGCAATAAAAGCAACCTGGAAATTCCTCAGTAAGGTTTCCTTCTTTAACAACTTTTCAGTTAAAAAATTAATCCAGGTTCCTTTCCTGAACACTGCAACACCTTAGGATAATTCAATTGAGAAGGTACCTCAGGGGGTTTCTTGTCCACCCTCCTGTTCAAAACAGGGGCAGCTCTGAGATGAGATGAAGTTGCTCAGTTTTGTCCAGTTAGATCTTAAAAATTACGAGCTTCCTTGGGAAAACCTACTACACTGACTGACTGTTTTCAAGGTAAAATTATATTTTCATTTTCTGCCCATTGCCTTTCATCTTCCCACCATACACCTGTGTGAAAGGCTTTGCTGACCTTTAATGTTAGGAAATACTAAATTTACAGATAAATGCTAAGAATATTTTATATTGGCCTATGATTAAAGGCCAATAGAAATCAACCTATGATTAAAACTATAGATTAAATTCTCTTTGAGTTCCCAGTTATTCCTAGTAAGCCTTGAAATTTCTGACTCAAGCTGAGAGTATTTTAATCTAACACAATTGTATAAATACATTCTTAGAAGAAAAAAATAGTTTTCTGAAACTGTAAATTAAATTATATTAAACATCTTTCATTCATAAAACCAAGATTTTTTTTTTCTTCAGCTTCATATATATAGAATAATAGTTTGAATTAGAAGAAATCTAGTTTCAGTGCCCTCTGTCATGGGAAGGGGTGCCACCCACTAAAATCAGGGTCCATCCAGCCTGGCCTTGACATCAATGATGACTAGTTTAGAAAAATATTTCAGTTTTAACAAAGAAAATGTTGGGGAATTTTTATTGTTTGTTTTGTTAAACACTGACTTTATCTTTGTAACTTCAGATCAAAAGATAAAGAGTGTATGCAGTGAGTTAAGAATTTTTTTTATATCAATGATACCTGACATCAAATGTAGTCAAAACCCTCTGATTATAATAGGACCAAGTACTAGTATATTACCTTGTTGATTTTTTTCTTTCTAATCTCAGTCTTTTTATCTATATATTGAGTTGAAAAATGGTTAACAATTAAAGCCCTCAGTGGATGAGTATTACTACTTCCTGGTTAATTTTAGTAAATGCACTGAAAGGGGTCTGCAGGCTTTCATTGTGTCTTGTAGATAACATGTTAAATTGTGTTATTAACATATAACAGAATTTAAAGGAGTATGTTGGGGCCCTGAATATCAGGTTTGCAACATTTTTTAGGTCCCTTTCAACCCAAGCCTCTCTTTGATTCTATGATGATTCTACATTAGGAATTATAGCTTTTCTCATTGGACAGATTTACAGATTTGTAAAAACTTACAGCTTCAAACTACGTTATACACAGACAGTGTCAGCCATTTTCAGGTATTCAAGCGAACCAAGATATTGTGTTGTATTGGGTCTGGCTGAGATGGAGCTCCTTTTCCTTTAGCAGTCCTCACAGTGCTGAGCTTTGCATTGGCAGCAGGAAAGGTGTTGGTAGCACCCCAGTGCCTTGGGTACTGCTGAGCAGCGCTGGCACTGCATCAGGGCTGGCTCAGCATTGCCCCATCAAGGGGCTTGGGGTGGGCAAGATCCTGGGGGGACACACAGATGGACCACCTGACCTAAATTAACCAAAGGGATATTCCACAGCATATGATGTTAACTCTGATATAAAGTCTAAGGGAGGGAGGAAGAATGGGGTGCATTTTTATCCTATGATTTTTTCCTTCCTGAGCAACCACTATGTGTGTTGAAGGCCTGCTTCTTGGGAAGTGGCTGAACATCATTCACTGATGGAAAATAGAGATTAATTTTTCCCCTTTGTTTATGCAAACTTTCACTTTTTTTTTTTTTTTTTTTTTTTTTTTTTTTTTTTTTTTCCTTCTTCTTCTTCTTTAGAAAACTGCCTTGTCTCAACCTAAAAGTTGTTTTCCATCTTATTTTCTCTCTCCTGTCCAACTGGGAAGTGATAGAGCAGCTTGGTGGACACCTGATGCCCAGATGAGGTTAACTCACTGCACATGTATATTTTTTTATCTTCTGAAAGGAAGAAATGTGCACTGGCTACCTTAGTACAGTGGATACTGCTGTCTTTCCATCTGAACTCCTCCAAAGACAAAAAATAGTAATTGTTTCTTTATAACTTTTCTAAAATCAGTAGGTCATTTTAGAGGGTGAGATGGATCATCCTGTTTAAACATAAGTGTCAATATGTTGATGTATAAAAGAAAATTATTCCACAGGCATTCCCTTGTTAATTCAGGCAGGTCATTATTTTCCATTTCTATTTCTGTTACTAGATGAGCTTCTGTGAAGGCTCTGTGGCTGCAGTGAGTGTGCTCTGTGAATATCAATGTCTGTTTGATCTTGAAGGTTGTTACTGGGTACAATTAATGTCAAAATCGTTCTACGTCTATCTCCATGTCAACCATTCTGCTTAAATAGACTCTTATTTCATAGTTGTTATCTTTACTTGTATATGTTTTAGTTTTGAAATAATACATCATGTAACTATTTTCTTTGTTTAGTGAATTGCAACACAAACACAAGTAACTTAGTAAGTATCCTCTTGGCTAACTTTTGTTATTATAAGGAGTTTTGTTTAGTTATTTCATACCTATGCACAAAATAGATGTAAAATTCTGATTTTTTCTGGAATTTGTCACACTTAAACAGATACCTATATTTGAAATAATTATCATAGACTCCCACTATTCTCAAGAGAGAGGAAACAGGCATATCCAGGGATAAGTTCTTCTCATCTGTTACAAATGTCTACATTACAGGGAGAAGGCTATCCTGTTCTTTTAAAACTCATTATTTAGGGGTGTGGACTGAGATGATGCGGTGTGAATGTCTCCAGAATATCTATACATGGCCAGATGAAAACTGAAAAGTCTGAAATAGCGGCACAGTGCAGCTGCATTTTTTTCTTTGAAGAAAAGCTAAAACTCATTTAGTATAATTAAAAAAAAAAATCCTGCTTTTGCTTCTTTAACCCAAATTTAAAGGGAAAAATGTATAATGTGTAAATTGAATAAAACAGGAATGAAAGAAAGCTTGACATATGAGATTATGTCTGAATGCTCCATAGTGTTACAATAAGTTTGTTTTGTTTTGTTTTGTTTTTTTCCTGTATACATTCAACTGGTATTGTATATTGACTCCATATTGAGCTTAGAGGGTAAAACATAGGGGAATAACAAAAAAATGTACTGTATGAATTAACAGGTATGTGTGACTGCAATAGTAGCTGAAGCCCATTTAAATATACCTTTGCCTGTGTATAAACTTGCCTTTTGTTACCTTTAAGGATCTCCTCCATGTTCAAATCTTCTGATATTCACACTGTAATCTGCTGTGCTGAACAGGGGACAATATTCAGGTGATATGCCTGCTGTGTTTTGAAGATTTTTTAAGTGTAGAGAGGCTTCAGTATTCTGTGACTGACCTAGTCAAATCCATTAGTATCATCTAGTTTGGTAACACATCATGAAACCATATGGACACACTAATGTCATCCACATTTAGAGCTGTCTGAAGAACTCTATGTAATGTCTCCTAGAAAAGCAATACAGATTTTTGCAGCCAAGTTCTTTTAGCTGACCACACTTCAGATTTTTGTTATGATGGGTCAGTAAAATTATGGAAGAAGTTGACTATATCAGATTATTTTATTGATAGAATAATACTTATAACAAATTTAAAAGTATATTGATAAGAATTGATTTTTTTGGGGAGGACAAGATTTTGCAGTTTGTTAGGAAAATGAAACATCTGTCTGAAAACAACAAAAAAGAAAAAAATCCTAAATCAGTACCATAAGCTATTAACAATGAATTGTGAGAGGAAATATGAAAGATACAGGGAGAGGACTCAATTATTTGATCTGTTAGATATATTAAAAAGTAGTCTTTTCACTTTTTCATTATATTTAAAAATTTCTGCCTACAATTTCTTTAAGGAAAAAAGTCATTTATCTTTGCACACCATAAGGAACAAATTAGAGGTTATGTCAAATGTTGGTGTTGGAAGAAAGAGCATTTAAAGAGAATGAAACATTCTTTTGAAACTATTATGAGGTAACTAGGCCATTTATAATTGTAAAGGAATTGGTCTGTCATTCTTTTGTGAACTCATAAAAATAATTGTTGGGAGTTATTAAATGAATATGAGTCCATAAACTAAAAAAGGCCCTGAAGTTTTTTTAACTCTCAACCGGCTTATCTCATTTGTTGATACACAAATATCCCAACATCTAACATCCATCAGCTACTTAAAAAAATAATAAATATATACTTGAGAGAGATGAAGGCTCACTTCTAGTTTGCTAGTGATATTACCATTATTTGAAGTCCTTTTTGTTGTATATTCCTTTATATGATACTACTAGTCAATTCAAGTGTGTTTGAGCTATGCTTAGTCATATTTCCTATCTGCTTGTATTCCTGAAACAAATATCTTTAGAATTAACAAGACCTCATATCATGGCTTCAAGTCCAGCTGAAAATTAAACACCATGAAGCCACTTGCTCCGCAACCTCTCTTCTCCATCCCCCAGTGAAATGAAGAGGAAAATCAGAGTAAAACTTATATATTGAGATAAGAACAGTTTAATAATTGAAAACTGAAAATTAAGTACAGCATATTAATACTGGTAAACGATGATGATTATGATGATAATAATAATAATAATAATAACATGGAAACAAGCAATTGATGCACAATGCAGTTGCTCACCCCTTGCTGACTGGATCCAGACACCCCTTCCTGAACCCAGATGAGTTCCTCTTCCAGGTAACTCCCCTCAGTTTATATTGCAGGCATGATGTCCTTTGGGCAGTTTGGATTACCTCTCCCAACTATGTTCCCTCACAGTTTCCTTTGCATAGCTCCTCACTGGGAGAGCATGTGACAAGGAAGGACAAAGAGTTCTGTCTTAGGAGAAACATGAGTTAGCAAAATCCAAGATATCAGTGTGCTATCACTCATTCTCATTCCAAATCCAAAACACAGCCCTGTAACAGCTACTGAGAATAAATGATATCTATCACAAGCTAAACTAGGACACATGGTAAGGGGAGTAAACAAATAAGGGAAACACATCCAAGAGTCTGTTGAGAAACAAATCCACTAGACTGAAGGTATAGAGATAAAATGAGATCAGTTTTGATAGAGAACTATCAAAAACTATCAGTATCTAGTAAAAAAAATATTAAAACTTAAAAAAATTATACAATGCTACTGAAACTGCAAAAGGTATGAAAGCAAAGGAACTTGAGCCTTTATTTGGATTACATAATTGGGAAAAGTTACTATTTTTAGTCAGTGATATCCAAGTAGATGTGCATTACAAATCCGGATAAAGGTGAAAACAATCAGCTGAACGTAGCTGAATGTCCTTAGGCAGGGTCTTCTAGCTAAGTTACACTGGACCTGTTCCTGGATTTTACTTAAAGGTATTAGTGTTGAAAAGAAATATTAGTCTTCAAAATCACTCACATATTTTGGAAATTTCACTTGGGAATTATTATTTCTCCCTAGAAAAGATGAGGCTTTTATGATCTTTCTACCATACACCGGCTGCTAATAAACATAAAAGCATTTGAGATTATGTCTGAAACTGTGTTTGAACAGTTTTATAGGACTGTTTTTAGCAATGTGCATGCTGCTGTTACTTTCAGCATGTGGTAATAGCTGTTTGCCATGTATGAAAAGCTGGTGATGTTCCTTTGTTCACAACATATGTTCATTTTTTTTTTTTTGGAACAAAGCTTTCTGTGCTTTAAATGGCTTTGTCATGAAGCTGGTCAGAGTAGACAAAGGAGGGAATGGAATTTGTTCAATATATGAGTGTTCCTTTGGCCAAAATTGTGTATTTTTGGATTTGGTTTTATTTTTTCTGGTTGGTTGGTTGGTTGGTTCTTTTCTGTTTGAAAAAAAAATAGTATTTTGATTCTCTTCTCAACTTTATTTTTTATCAATACTATGTTTTCTGGGAGATTTATTCCTGTACTGTGTTTCACTGTAGGGGTTAATTAGACTTAGAAAATAGACTNTATTTTGTGAAAAAAATGCAAAATGTGATTTTTTTCTTCTCTTACCTTTATAAACAAAAACCATTTTGTGCTACAATTTTTAAAATTTGTATTTCATATGCTGATTGAAATATGCTACCATATTAATGCTCCCATATTTAACATCACAGTATTTTACACATAAT
>WEIU01016119.1:41830-69283 GCA_013389925.1 Aegithalos caudatus | reverse complement strand
AAAAAAAAAAAAAAAAAAAAAAAAAAAAAAAAAAAACAACCAAAAACAACAACAAAACAAACAAACAAACAAAAAATACCAACACCCCAACCAAACCAAAATATTAATGTGTACATTTGTTTTGGTGTTGTTTTGTTTGTTTTTTTTTTAATAACTATCGCAGCAAGCTTTGAGTACTTTGTTAGAGATATCTTTTAATTACTGTATCATCCTTTCTTGTGTCAGCAATTTGCACTGCTAGACATTGCAAAGGAGTACTCCAATACATTTTAAGGGGCTAGCAGCCATTCCACAGGCTAGCCTTTATGATGGCATATATATCAGGACAGTTTTTCTCCCCTAAGATTTTTGATACAATTTCTCTCAAACATGGAAAAAATCTAAAACAGCCAAATAAAGGTACAAGAGGAAAAAGTCTGGATTAAATGTATTTGTGATAGCTTTTAGCTGATGAATAAAACCTGTCTTCCATCAGATGTTCTTTTCCCTTTTAAACAAACTAAGAAAATAACAATTAATTTTAAAAAATCAGATTGCACAACAAAACCACTAGAAATACATCTCTATCTCTGTTCTAATACAGAAACGGAAATTGTGTGGCGGGGGGTGAATGTAGGAATTGTTTTGAAGGCTGCACTGTCATGGGATTAGGTGTGAACATAGTGTTCTTTTCTAAGTGTTACTGCAGTTTGAGTAGTGCTTTATAAATATGGATACTTATTATTACAAGCTTTATATCTTTGATTTATAACCTAGTGATGGAAAACAATATAGAGCAATTTTGTTTGTAAGCATGAGACACAGTTTGTTTAGATAGTAATGAGGTTTCCATTCACAAACCAGTTGAGAAATGGTTCAAGGCAAGAAAAGAAAAGCCAGGAAGTTATTTTATCCTTGTTTACATCTGCTTGAGGCTGCTGACTGATATCCAGAAAATTAAAATTACTAAAAGCAAGTGCAGAGGGAATACATGCTCTGGAAAAACTCAGGTGTCTGAATGGCTCTTCAACAAATATTCACACTTTGCTATTTTGTGCTGTGTGCCAGAGGCTGCTTGCTTGGTCCCACATGAATAGCTTTCAGTGTTTCTGTGGTTGGACTGTAATAGGTCTCAGGTTATGGTGGATCTCATTCAACTCTGAAGCATTAGAGAAGCTGTATTTATGAGTCCTTGTGCCAAAAGGGATTTCTCCTGCAGTTCATTTCCCTCCCATTGAATGGAGGAAGTGAAAAATACTTTTCACTGCAAAGTTTCTGGCCTTGAGATTTAATTCAGGATAAAAGAGTATTGGATGCATGAAAATTCTGGTGCAAACTATTATTTCATGTGAATATGTATTATATATTTCATTATTGTTTTTCTGATTAAAAATGTTTTGATGGAGATAAAAACATCTTTTCAAATAACTTGCAGAATTTAACTGAACACTGAGATATTCCTTTTTTTTTTTTTTTTATTGGTGGTAATGGTGGCTATTGTTATTTGTTATTATATGTTATGTTGTTATTGTTATTTTTTTTTGTTTGTAAGACTTCCTTTTTCTATTTAGCTCCTATTAATGAGTATTTCATAAATAGTTTACACCACAAATAAGACAATTTATTAGTATTTTTTGCATTTAAATATTTTAAGAACATTAATAGGCTGTTAAAAGATAAAATGTAAATGTTGTTGCTATTTAATTCTTCTGAATTACACAAGCAATATAAAAGTAATTGAACTACTATTAATAGACTGTAATGGAAAGTGTTCTAAAGCATTATATTAGTGTTTAGCAAGATAATTTGATCAAGTAAATTAGATATTAACAAAGTTAGTAAAAATCAGTACTTACAGACTGATACTGTATCTATTTACTTGTAATTAGTATTACCAATGTTAATTAAATGCTTAATTATCAGATATAATGCATACATATGTGCAACTGGGCAGAATCACAGTAAACAGATAATATAATTCTCAATGGAAGATTCTTGTCTGGGATTTCTGTTACAATTGTTACATTTTAAGTTTCTAAAATGACCAGAATTTTGAATTCTAAATTATATATTTGAATTCTAAATTATATATTTGCTAATAAACCCACTTGAGTCAAACTAGTCACAGCCATAAATATCTTAGTTCTAGGTTTTTACAGGTAGAAGTCTGGCTACCCTTCTCACTTGACTGAGATACAAATAATTGGATATATTTAGATGTTCCAAGGAGTTTTATATGGGAATATTTAAAAATTACTAGATGATAAAAGACTTATTATCCACCATGTTTTTTTAACATAACTTTAAAAGAGAGACATAGTTGAACAAATAAAAAATTGTGAATTCCCCCAAATTTTCCACAATGACAAGCAGTTACAAACAAGAAAATAGATTTGCATCTATATATTATTTATAAACATTAATTTGATTACTGGTTTTTTTTTTTTTTTCATTATTTGCCAATAGAAAAAAACCTCTTTTCACTCAGATGCTGTGAATGGAATCCTTCTCACATTATAGAAACAACCTATTATTTTGCAATGTCCTCTCTTCTTGTACCTTATTGTATTGTTCTATTGCCTGTCTTTCTCTTTACTATTAACTGCTTACACTGCATTTGGGGAAAAGGTTTTTCTGTTTGTTTTGTTTGAAAAGTACTTCAGAGAATAAATTTTGCAGTGTTGAGTATGTTCTAAGGCATGACCCAAAAAAATATGATTGGGGTAATAAAGCAGAAACTGTGTAAGGCTTATAATTTTATTGAACTTTTCTGAAGCATATGAACCCATAATAAGAACTTTAGTCCATCGTGGGGTTTTTAAAATAGAATTTTTTTTTCTTGTTACTAGTATTACCAACAATCTTCTCCCTAAATTGGAGATACAGGGTTTTGATGGATGGACTATTGAATGGATAATGAGCTGTCCGAACATCCCTTTCCAAATAGTTACAGTCAATGTCCAAGTAGAAACCAGGAATGAGCGGTGTCTCTCAAGGGTCTGCACTGTTTGATATCTCCTTGGAGACATTATCGCAGCCTTTAAGGAGGGCAAGTAAGAAAGGTGGAGAGGGACTTTTTAGCAGGAGCTGTAGTGATAGGACAAGGGGGAAAGGTTTTAAACTCAAAAAGAGTAGGTTTAGATTGGGCGTAAGGAAGAAATTACTGCGAGCATGGTGAGACTCTGGAAGGGGTAGGCCAGGGATACTGTGGGTGCTGTGTCCTTAAAAGTGTTCAAGTCAGGTTGCATGGGGCTTTGAACAACCTGGTCTAGTGGATGGCATCACTTTGCATGGGAAGAGGGTTGGACTACAGGATAATTAAGGGTCCGTTCCAACCTAAACCATTGTAGGGGTTTGACGTTCACCGAATTCTGTTTGTTAAATTTAGTGTAGTGGTTTAAGTGTTTTTCCTCCTGTGAGATAGGAGAAAAAGGCAGGCAGGCCCACTTTAAAGGTAGAAAGATAGATTTATTAACACATGCTAAAAGAAGAAAACGAGAATCAAAATGAAACTTTCAAAACACTCTTGCTCACCCACACATTGTTCCCTTTCCCACAAACAATATAAAGAGACAAAATCTGTGATTTTCAGTCAGTTTCACCAATTAAAAATAATTTTTCGTCAGTTCTATAGTGAGAGGAGTCTCTCTTAGTTTACCATGTAATTTCCCCCACTGACAACCTAGAATAGTTCTCTTGTGGGTTTTAACTCTCACAAAAACAGCCGCCTGGGGAAACCTGCTTCTGTGAAGTCCCCACCCATTAGCAGTTTCCCAAGCTGCTTATGGGTCATGGGACTCATGCATACTGGGGTGTCACTTTTTAAAAATGAACTCCAAAGGCAAAGGATTCTTCATCTCAGGAAACAGAGATAGTTTCTCACTTCTTCACTGGTGCAGAGGACTTCTCATCCCTCTCTGTTCAAACATCTCATGGGATCACAAGAATCACAACTACTTCACTCAGTCCATCATAGGTACCTTTGCTCAAATCTGCAAAACTAAAGAGTCATCTCCCCAAATGCATATTTTCCCCATGATTTAAAGGAATAATCTACATATAGAGTTCATTGCCATGGCTCAATAAGAGAAGGCCAGCCTAAAACGGCAAACTTCTCAATCCCTTCTCCCAATAGTATTTTCACTCTCTCTTCAGTGACTGCCTATGCTGTGTTTCCTTATAGTTCAATCACTTTGTCCTTTTCCTTTCTCTCTGGAAATTTCATTTTGTGCCAAGAAAGAGTTAATTCTCTTTTGCCTGCAGTGGTCATATGATCTCTGCTGGGTGGAAGCCCCTAGGATTTCAAAGCCATGCTGATGGGGGAGGCTCAGAAATGGCAGCCAGGTTCTCAGTAATTAGGTGTGATGATGGATACCTCCCCCTCCACCCCTCGGTCTCATCTGGGGTGGCCCAGCCTGGCCAGTGGCAGAAGCAAAGCCCGGCCAGGCTGCATGCAGGCCTTGGGAGGGGCCACCCGTGTGGCAGAGAGGAGCCAGCACTGTCGACCCCAGGGCTGCCAGATGTTAAACTGCAGCCTGTCCTCCTCCTTGCTGGCAGCTGAGGGTGGAGAGCCAAACCTGGCTCTCCCCCAGGAAGGAGAAATGGCAGGCCTATCAGCACGACCAGGCCTTGGGCTGCTCCACAGAGCAGCTGCTGGTGTCGGTTGTTACCTGCTCCTCTGACCGGAAGGAAAAGGGTTGGCTTGGACACAACCAGGATTTCATATGGCTAGTCCCAAAGACGTAGTCTTCTTCCTCAGTGGTCAAACAATATGTCAGTATTGAAGAATTAGCTTCTGATAGGTCCGTGTCTTTTCCAAAATGACTCCTAGGTCCTGACAAAGACTGTTTCCATTTTAACTAAAAACAAAGCTGTGTTAACCCATGACAACCATTCTATGATTCCATGCCTATGGAAGACTAACATACCTGACATTAAAATATTCATTCAAACCATAGATTCAATACATTGCACATTCCATATGTGCTTTGCTTCAAATACAAAATGTTTCATATCATCAATAACTTCTAAGAAAACAAGAGTAATTAATTATTCAGGCCTACAAACTATTTATTTTTGAAGAGAAATGTTTGTCTGAAGTCACAAAATCTGATTCAATTTTTTTTTTTAGTAGTACTCCCTGTATTTAAAGTAAGTAATTTAATGCCTAAAATTAATCTATGTGTTCAAGGTTATATTAATAACCTTGCACTTCACTAGTATTTCTTTCTCATTCCCCATTAACAAGACTAGTAGACTTGTGAATATTGAGACTACCTTTTACAATTAAAAAGGTGTTCAAGATTCAAACTAATAACTGTCTTAATAATACACATGATGATATACATTCTTCTTTCTTTCCACTTATCAGATATTATGAAATAACACCATTCCGTTCTGTTTTTCAAATATTCCATCTATATTCTCTCCTTTTGACAAGAAATAGGCTATCATCATATTTTGGATTTTATCTGCTCTTTTGAAGAAAAGTCAGCTTTTTGACCCTAGAAGTGTATGCATTAATGATTATGACACATATTTCACTGGGCTCATTTAAATTCACTGCACATTTTTTAATACACATAGAAAAACTTGAGCATATTAATATATGTCTGGAAATTGTGCATTTTTTCCATAGTTGACTTGAGGGGCTGATTACTTTTGTAACAGTGAAGCCATCTGTGCGTTACAGTTTCATTCCATCATCTACACAGCTATAAGATTTCCTTCAGGCTGACTTATGGTTATACCTTAGAGTAACTCATTGGCTTTTAAATTAAAGTGTGCAGAAGGCTAAGAAGGCATCTGAAGGGAAGGCTAAAAAGCTGTCTAAGAGTTTCTTCTGTATTTTGTTCGACTTTGGACTTTGAGCAATTCAGAATCTACATATTTGCTTATGGGACAGAAAAAAAAAATCTGAGGGGTTCTGTTAAACAATTAAGACTGAAATCTCAGAAAACTAAAATCACATGATTCTATTTGTTTTAGAACTTCAAGAAATCTGTTTTCTTTCTCAGCCACATAAATTTATGTTTAAATATTATTTTAAAAACTTAAAAATTAATAACTGTGTTTTCAGAAAACCAACCTTTTTAATTAATAAAAAACCTTTTATTTGAAATACTTTCCTTTAAAAATACATTTCAGTGAAACAGATACCTGAGTTTGTATTTTATTAATCCAGTTATATTTTGCATTAAAGAACAAATTCATTGGTGTGCTATTCAGATAAAAGAAGTATGATTTATAGATATGAATAAACTGTAATATAGACTAAGAATATGAACTGCTCTGTTTTTGCATGTGGTTTCAGAGTCCTGGGGAGGATCTAAAATATCAAAAGCAGTTTTGTAGTTCCAGTGTTTATCAGAAACTACACCGCATCCCCAAAGTTTTGGGGTTGGCTCTTCTGGGCCTTCCCAGGACTTCCTCCATAGTACCAACTCACAGTAGCCCAGGTGAGTTTTCATCATTCCTGAGTAGAGTGTAAAACTCACTTCTCCCAATCTGTTGATGATGCTCTTCCTAAGTGTTGAAACCAGAGACTCTTGACCTTTGTTACCACAAAGGGACATTTGCTGCCTTGTGATAAAATTTTCGTTCACCAGCACTCCCACATCCTGCGAAGTTGCTTTCTTGTTAATTGAAAAAGTGGTTTCCAGTTGGCACACATATTTCTCCTTTCCCAGGTTAAGGACTCTGCATTCCTCTTTGTTGAACTTCCTGAGGTTCTTGTCAGTTCATTTCACTTACCCTATAATACACAAAAATAACATGACAAATTGATTCCGCAGTTCTCCACTTTTATCCTTACGTAAAACAAACCCATTTAACTTGAAATAGACACCATGTAGATCTCTATATACAGGAACTAGACATTGTCCATAACCAGTAGACAGAAGTACATGTACACGATCTCATTCAGAAATATGCTTTCAGAAAAAAGCTTGTGAGTAAAGCCAAATTGTGTAAGTTTCTCTCCTTTTGCTACAAAGGTAGACTGGACCATCTAGCAGCAATGCTTACAATTGAGTGAGATAAATGCCCAGTTTCTTTCACTTTCAGAACCATTTATATCCTTTAGTTGTTCAGCCTTATCTACATGAAGTGCACCTCTTTGGAGCTCAGTTAATCAATATGAGATTCAATACTGCTTTTCAAAGGAAAATATTTAGGCTGATTCAGAAATTAAGTATCTTGAGTCCTGTGTTCATTGCTGCATTTCATGTCCACAAGGCTGTCATGTCATAGCTGTTTGCTATGAATGTCTACACACACACACAAAAACAAAAGTGCATGAATATTTACAAGCATATGCATATATGTGTTCTTCAATATTTTTTACAAATGTTCTGGATGCAGAAATTGAATGTACATTAGCTAAGTTTGCCAATGATCCTTAACTAGAAGGAGCTGTGGGTTCCCTCAGAGGTAGAGAGGTCTTACAGAGTGATGTAGATATATCTAGAGAGCTGGACAATCACCAACCATATGAAATTTAACAAATCAAGGTCCAAATTTGCCACCTGGCATGGGATAATCCTGGTTACACATGCAAGATGCTGGATGAGAGGGTGGAGAGGAGCCTTGCAGAAAGAGTTCTGGGAAACTGGCTTGATGGCAAGATGAATATGGTTTAGATTTAGATAGTCCTGTGAAGAGCATGGAGTTGGACTCAATGATCTTCATCAGTACCTTCCAACTGGAGACATTCTTTGAATCTTTTCTACATACATACATGGATGTATGTATGCACAGAAGTTAGACAAAAATAATTGTGCATAGTCCAAAGAATATTGGATTTTAATTCCTAGTAAGTTTTGTATGTTTTTTTCCACTAGGAGACAGTTTTAGAGTGACCCTATCTCAACTTACAGTAAAAAGGAAAAAGAAAATGTTATGCAACAAAGTGTGAGGCAAATAAGATAATTAGAAATTGAAGTTCTAACCCTAAAGGATTGACAAATACAGTCTAGGAAAGTTACTATTATGATTTCATGTATCCAACATCTTCAATCTCAGTGTTTGACATGGATCACAGGCCACTGTAACAATAAAAAAAAAAACCAACAACAAAAAAACCAGTCCCAAATGCAAACCACACCCCCCAAAAAAGCCCAACCAAACAAAAAACTCAGAAACAAAACAAAACAAAACAAAACATCAAGAACAAAAAAGCCCAAACAAATCCTTAGGCTTCTGTAGAGCTGCACTTTTTCAGTCTAAGATCAGAGTAGATTTTCCTCATGGAGTTGAGAGAAGTACCCACTCTTTAAACCTTAGTTTAGGTCATTAATCAGATTCCATAAACATTTCATTACCACTCTTTCTTCATCAGGTTAATGGAACTACAAAACTCTCAGTCTAATATTACTATCTTAAATCTCACTTATCACAACAACAAAATAATGATCAAACAATATTTTAGATTAGAGTACAGTACTTTTTGCATGACCTGGAATATTTGATGTAACATATGTAGAACTGGTCAAGACATTACATTGTGTTTCTCAGAACATTCAAAATTGCTTTGTTGCTATGGATTGGATGGTATTTAAAAATGAGTATGGATTTGTCCAATATTTAGAACATATTTACAATACAGTTGTCTTGATTTGGATAATACTATTCAAATCCACTTTATACTAAAGATATCCTTCTAATTATATATCACTAAGTCATACATCTTAATGGATTCTTTCTCCTATTTTATAATTTACCATGCCTATAGAGTACCAGAAATTAAATGCCTCTCTTGTGGATAATTAGCTGTACAAATGAATCTGCTTTTAAGAACTCAGCTATTCTATCTATTCTTGAGAGTGGGGCCATTTTATTTACACTGTTTTTTTCTGAAAGAGCTTCAATACATTTTAAGAAATTCCAGAAATAATTAAAATAAAAGAGGATTTAATTAAAAATTGAGTCATGAAATAGAAATAAACAAAGTACAGACAAAACCATGAGTGAACTACCCTTGACACAGGATATATTTGTTAAAATTTCATACAATTTGCAAGGACAAGTATGTGAGTTAAGAAAGATGGAAATCAGATGTTCTAAGCAAATTTCATGTCTGTGTTCTTTACAAAAATAGCCTGATAATGAAGTTATTACTCAATCAAATAATCTTAATCAAAGATTTTTGTTTTACATCCATGACTCTGTGCTTTATATAGTGCATATTATTCACATCCTGTTTCAGAAAGGGAAGTTCCTTCTACTTGTACATGCATTGCTACTGTGACAGTATGTATATGCTTCAGAATTTATTTTCAAACTTAATGAAGAGAAAAATTTTATCACCCCCATTTTACAAAGAAAGAATCTTAAATAAATAAATAATAAAAAAACAAAATTATGATAGATTAATATATTTTTCTTAATTAACCCTGAGTGCCAATGCAACAAGTGTTTCAAACTACTTGGTTGTATGCAGCATTCCTATTGCTGTTTATTCATTTTACTCCCCAAGCTTCCAAATTTGGATTACCTTTAATGTTCTGCTTTCTCAGTACTTCTCTCCACAGCTTCTAATTTTTTAATTAGTTTTCTCATTGATCAGTATATAAAGCCAGGTTGTGAACAGCATTAAATTAATTCTGTCTAATTTTGGCCTTCACTTGTTCAATATCTAATCAGAGTCATAATTAATGAAAGGAGATACACCTCACTGGAGGGAGATTCAAACTGTCTCTCTTAAACATTTCTGTTAAAGAAATGTGAATTATGCAATTATGCTCTAGAAGTGCCTTGGACCTTAAAGAGAGCATGGAGCTTGCTTATATAACCACTAAACATGGTAAACAAGCTCTGTCTTTACTTGGGAAAAGTTTCATAACAAGCATTAAATAGTGTGGATGCAATCTGGACTACTTAGGAACAGAGTATACAAAGGTAAAGATAAACGCAAAAGAATCACTTAGAGAATTATTAGAAATTCTGGGAATTTTCAGATTTACTACATTTTAAAAATGTTCACACTTTTATGTTTAAGTGCCCCTTGTCTTCCAGGACAATTAGGTAAAATTTCATAGATATTAATCTTCTTCTCTCTATGTCCATTTCTCATTTAATGATTGCAGTTTCATGAATAAGGCATTATTGATTCCAAGCAAATGAAAAACAAACCTTGCCCTTAGTTTTATCTGTTGGGGTCACTATTACTGGTCAACTAAATCTTGTAGTACTTTGATTAAAAGTCAGTATTTCAGGAGGAAAATTTGTTTGCTTGTCTTGTGGCATAGCATAATGAAGAAAACATATTCTATCATACCTTTTAGGAAATAAATATTCTACTTATAATGAAGAACTGTATGTTTGCAGGTTTTATTAACAAAATGTTTTCTCATTTCATACAATTTAATTTAAAAAATGCAAAGCACACACCAAAATAATTAATATATTATACTCATTGTCATTACAAAACAATTATTTTGAAAATATAATTCCATTGAATGCTTATTATTTTTCTATTGTATATATGAATAAACTGCATGAGATCTAAAGCATAAATGGGACAAAATATCCAGTTTGTCCTCCTAACTGGATAGAGAAATATGTCAACACGGAAAAAAGAAATGTGAGACTACTGACTTCAACATTTAAAATGTTGGCTTAAACATTTAAAATGTATGCAACCTCGGGGGAAAATACAGCTAAATTTCCAAGACACAAGAACCAAAATGGATGATAAAAGAAGGAGTCATAGTGATAATCAGGAAATAAGTTGGAAATTATATATAAAAATAAACAGTGCTCTGGTCTTATTTAATAAAAAACATTTCATGGCAGAAATTGAAGTTCTTTGTTTTTACTGTGTTTTAAATATAGGAATAGATTTTGAAATAAAGAAAAAAGAAAAGAAAAATAATTATATAAGTAAGGCTTAGTGTGCTCTTTCAGACAGTTTTTGTCATCACAACAGATTTGATTTCTCTTTAATCAGAATTTCCTTTGTTTAGATGCTTTGATTCTGATGGCATTATAATACTTGTTTTACTAAGTACTTATGAAAGGAAGTGCCAGACTGTAATAATTAGTTTGAGTACTTTTATACATCTACATTTTTGTTTTGCTGTTACTTTGGCATAACAATATTCTAGTTATATTAAATATTGTCTCTATATTATTGGTTTTGTCTGCATTGAAGCTTAATTAATGAGAAATTAATTTCCTTTCCATTTTACTTTGCTTGCTACTCACAGACTTCTAAAAATGAACATGTAAATCAAGCTTGTCCAGTTTAGGAATTGAATCTATTATATAAATTTGCACTATTTAACACAGACATAATGAAATTTTGTATTCTAGTTGTGGCCCAACATTTAAACTATGTTAGAATCCAAGTCTTGGGCTTTGGTTCTCAGAGTTTTATGTATGGGGATTTTTGCAATTCAAGGTGCCGTGTAAAACAACCTGACATACTGACATTACTTTTTTTTTTTTCAGGTTTTGTTACTGTTCTTTTTTTAAGTGAGAATAATTAGTTTAATAATTCAGCGACACTTGTCATTTTGGAAAGAAAATATTTGCCAGATCCTGGGTTTGTCCACTTGCCTTCTACTATTCTTCCTTTTCACTGAACTGAAATATGTAATATGTGTCGAAGAGAAAATAAAAAAAAATCTGTTTACTTGTTTTCTTCCGTAGTATTAAAAAATCAGGAATATTAAACATGTATTCAGGAAAAAAAATAACCATCATTCCTTTTGGAAAACCTAATGACTATTTTATAACTCTGTATTTTAAAAAGTCATATTGAAATCACATAAAAGTATAATGGGTGTCTAGTCTGTGCAAGAACAGATTGTCATGACAATAATAATATAACTTCATTACATATTTACAATTCGCTATGGGATTTGCACAAGAGTATGTTTTTACAGTCAGAATAAAGAATATTTTCAGATATTTTTGTACAAATGTTCTCAGAATGCTATCAAAATGTGGTCCAGGGTCATTCAAATGCTTTGCGATATTATTAAACAGAAGTTTCTCACATTACTTCCTGTTCTTATCTGGCAGTTCTTCATCATAAATTCCTGTTTACCCACACATTCTCTGTTTTAGTGCTAAGCATAAATTTCAACTGAAGGTCTGAAGAGGCTGTGCCTCTACTCAGTTTGTTTTGTTAAAGTTGAGAAGTTTTTGCTGTTCTGGAACAGAAAGTTCAGTCCCTAAAGCCAGCCAGACTCACTCTGCAGTGAAGCACCTGTCCTTGTGCCATGCAGTAGAACAACCACCACAGGCACACCACTCCTTCCAGCAGGGATCACCAGGCACTGACACATCAGAGTGCTTGTGCTTGATAAAAGCCAAACCCTCTCACTCAGTATTACAAAGTTAAATATAACACCAAAGAAAAAGCCATTTTAAGGGTATTATTAACTGCGTCATTTATATTACTTAGATAATGTTTTATTGTTGCACTACTATTAATTATGATGAAAAAATGTAATTCCTTATCAAGCCTACCAATGTATTTCAGGACTATATCTTTATGGAAAAAAAAAAAAAAAAATTCTTCATCTATGTGATCTCTCTATAAGGAGCTGTTCTTTGGGGTTTCTCTTGCTGTCAATACTCTTTTGCAACTGACCTGGCAAGTAGAAGAATGCAATAAGAATATGAAAGTAGTTTAAAAATTGTTGGGTAGTTTTTTCTTTGCTCTTGTCTTCGATAAAATTTGCAGGTGTGTGTAGGGGAAGGGTGGCTGGGGAGTGCTTTTTTGGTTTTGGTTTTTTCATTGTTTTTTGCTTGGAAGTTTAGGGGGGATTTGTTCATTTTTGTTTGCTTGTTTATTTTCCCCTCTAACCTTATTCCTGGAACTATTGGAGTTATTGCTTGCTCAGGCTGCTTATAACATTATCAAAAATGTGGACAGAGTTCAAGGCAGATTTTTTTTTCCCTACAATAATGAGCACCTGCTTCTTTTTCCTGCTCTCCTGGAATGTCACTTTTCGTCTTAGGGCAAATGTATTGTTTTAGAGTGCATGAAACATACAGCAGTTTTATAACTGTGTATTGTCCATCCTGGGAATGGAGATATGTTGAGAAGCCATTAGGAAGTGCCGAGCATTTTCCTTGTGCCTGTTGCAGACCTGCCAGTGTCTGGCTGCTCAGTTGGTCTGCACTGATTCTGAACTGGCTGGATAAAGCCCCCAGGAGCAGAGAAGCTCACTGGAGTAATGACTGTGTGACTTTTGTATATATTAGCAGAATTGCTGAATTGTTTTTCTGTAAAAATCAATGCAACAATGGAGAAATCTATTGCCTCATTATTGCATACAATGTATAATTAATTATTGGCCTAATACTGCATACAAAATACAATTTTCCATAAGAATATGCACAAGCATATTGATTGCTATAAGAAACAGGAGTGTTCATGCACTTCCCTCTTCAGCTAAGGCGCTTCTCTTATCTACAAACCTAAGCACTGGCCATTGACAAGTTGCAAACAACAGAAATGCCCTTAAATAATTGAGGATACAGTTAAAAAAAGTGCTAATGACACTTGAACTAAAGAAAATACTGAGTTCAGTGAAATATGGATTTTTTAATACAGATGAAATTGAGATCTTTACATCCTTGCCTTTCCTTTGATCATTGCAGATGTGCAAAATCAAGCTGTATCTACCCCAGAAGGGGGCTCAGAGCAGGAACCAGAAAAATTACAGTCTCACTTCAAAGATGGTCTACATGACAGTGCCTGGAGTCAGAAAAGGTGCCCACTAAGAGTCCAAGAAATTGTAGAAAGTTTGTGTGAAAAATTCATGCTGTCTAAGAAAAGGAAAAGTATGTGGAACATGAGAAGTTCTCAGAGAGAGATCTACATTTTCAGTAAAAATTAAGTCCTATTTAGATCACAGAGGAATAAGAGGGCTTAGGGCACCAGCACTTTGAAAAGCCAGTAGATACCCTTTATGCCTATTTTTCACCTGTAAAAGTCCAGAGATGGATTAAGTTTTCTTTTCTTTTAGTGATTTTTTTCCTGGATTGTTTCAAATTTTTTAGATGATAAGTTGTCATTCCATATATGTGTCTCAGTATGTATGTGGTTTCTAGGTACCCAACTGTATTTCAAAGGTGCCAGCTGCATTTTTCAAGGATGTTTCTGGTTCCCATCTCCTGTTCCCAGGCTCACAGCTCTCTGGCTGGCAGGCAATTTTCTATCAGTATTTTCAGCAGACATTTTTTTCTGTTCAGAATTTTTTCCCCTTCAAACCAGATCATTTTTATGGCTGCTCACATCACTGGATAGAGCTGAATCTGGTAGAAATTATATCTGTCTGTATGCCTGTCTGCTTCTGCTCCTGCTTGTGGATCAGAGTATACCCACACATAAGACAGGACAAGGAGCAGTGATCGCGCACAGGGCTCAGTCCAGACGGACAGGTGGCTTGTTTATACAAAACCAGCCTTTTTTATTCCCTTTCACACCATGCTAGTTCTTCCTACATAAACCTTGTCCCTTCCTTTTCCTTGCTCTTGTCTCCACAGAGTAAAAATAGCTAGAACTAATACAGTCTAAGACCTCTACCTGGATCAGATATATTCCTTTAATGGTTCTACTGGTGTGGTTACTGATGGTCCTTCAAAGATGATCAATGCTTCCTTTCTGTCTGTAACACTTAGCCATTTTGCACAAATCTCCTTTAGACTCTGAGATCCACCCATCCCTCATGGAAACATCTGTAACTTTTTTCATCTTCTTGCTGTGCTATGTACCATGTAGCAGGTTTTTTTGTTTGGTTGGGTTTTTTTTATATCAAGTCAAGAAATTTCTCATGACAGTTTTAGTTAGTTAAACTTCAGGCCGAGGTCTAGTAATTTGCCTTCACATGTCAGTCAACACTGGTGTTCAAAGTAAGGTGCTAAAAAGCCCACTGTACATAAATAAAATATAATAATTCACAATAATCCAGTATATTTCCACAAAATTAATTAGTTTATATAAAATGAGTACCGTGTTCAAGACAATTCTACTTCACTTTCTGCATGACTATAATTTCCAAGTTTTAATTTTCTGTGGTAGAAGTATTGAAAGTCTTTACAGATAATTTAAAGGGAAAATTTACTAACAAGTTAAGAGTACTTAGTAGTATTCAGTAATCAGTGCAGCATAAAATCAGCTAGATTTTTTTTCCAATTTGAGAAATATAGGAAAGGCTATATTTGGATCCAGAAAAAGAGCCTATGTGACTCAATGTCCTGAACCTCACAATGGTCGTGAGCAGGTGCTTACAGAAGACTATTAACAGAAGGAGCGTTTATGATTCTTTTCATGTTTCCAGCAGTTTTGTGCTCTGAGAATTTCCTAATCCTGGTGTGTTTTTTCCCATTTTAGTAGTCTTTAAATGTTTACTCTTCCAGTCACTATTGTTTCTCCCTCTGAACCTTTACTGTGGAAAGCACAATGAATGATATGAGACATGGCAGTTCACATGTTTTCAGCAAAGGAGATGATTCCCAGCCACCCTCACTCATTCCATACATGCAATGCAGATACTCTTTCACAGCCTTGCCCAAGCAACAACCACTTACAGATCCCTGCAAATTCACCCTCTGACCTGGCAGATGCCATGTGGGACTGTGCATTGTCATTCCTTCTGGGTCCTCCTTCCAGTAAGACACAGCTATTGTCTGACCATGGAGGTCAGACATGCAGGGCCTGCATCTCTCAAGGCTGGCTACTCCTGGTGTCATCCATCCCCTCACAGTGCACTGGTGCCATACTCTGAAGAGGGTGAAAAGTGAAAGGTACTTTTTCCCTTTGGGACTCCATCCCTGTACGATTAGGCCAAATGACAGTTCCTGTCACACCAACTGGCACTCTGCTCAGACTGTCACTCCCTATTCTGCCATTATGGCAGAAGCATAATATTTTTGCTTCAGGAATTTCCATTCTACCATCACTTTATTGGCAGGGTAGTTTAGAGGAATGATCTTTATCTCTAACACTTTATGCATGGTAACTTAGGTGCTTTCACAAAGAAAAATCCAAGGGAACATCCAGGTCAACTTTTTGTATCAGCAATGCCATTTGGCAAGGATTTCCATGTATTTCCTATATTTTTCATGCAGACATATTTCATTCTTTCTTGTTTTGAACCTAGGGGCCTTTTGATGGCCCCTAGTTCTTGTCTATGCCTTTGTACTTTCTTCAAGGTACAACCCTGTACTCAAGTTTTTATAGAAGTCCAGCATATATCCTTCCCCAGACTAATATAATTTTTAGAGTGAAGAGTACTAGGATATAGAGGTTTTTTTCTACAAGGTAGCCATAGGATTTTTTTTCTTCTCTTCATTTTACATTTCTTTCCCTCACCATATTATTTGAGAGAGAAATTAGTTAGTTCTTCAAAGTGTGTGTAAACTATAGATTCTACTTCTTTTTAAATCCTGAAAAATCTCACTGATTGTTGCATAAATCTTTTATACTAGACCTGAAGAAACAATTTCATCAGTTAAACCTAGTGTAGTGATTTCACATTCACCAGTTTTTGTTCCCCAAAATTAGTGTAGTGGTCTGAGTGCTCACTAGAATTATTTACTCTTTTTTTCTGCTGTAAAATAGGATTAAGAGAAAACAAATCAAGCCCAAATCTTAAAAGGTATAAATACAAGTTTATTAACTTGTAAAAACTAAAAGAAAGGAAAAAAATTAATAAGAATTAAAATGAAACCATCAAAACACATCCCTCTCCTCCAACAGCTTATTTTCTTTCTCACAGACAATATAAAAAGACAAAACTCGGAACTCTAGGTCAGGACCACTTATAAAAGAGTTCTTCATCAGTCCATTTAGAGAGAGAAGTCTCTTTTGGTCTGTTATAGTAACTTTACCCAAGAAAGAAACTTTTGGCTTGGGGCTTTTAACTCTCACAAAAGCAACTACCTGGGGAAATCTGCAGTTGCGAACCTCCCATATCACACAGCCTTTCCTGCAGCTACATATGGGCCATGGACTCATGCATACCCATGGAGTATCATTTAAAGATGGGCGGTTCCGAAAGCAAAGGGTTTTCTTCACTCTCTCTAAAATCATCTCCATCTCAAGAAACAGAAGTCTTCTTTTTCCAAGAGCAGAGGGCTTCTATGTTCATCTTCCTCTGTTCAAATTTCTCCAATGGATCACAGCTATTTCAATATTTATTTGGTCTATCCCAAATGCCTTTGCTTATCTCTACAATTTAAATATTTTCATCATCTCCCCAAATGCACATTTTTTCCACAATTTAAAGGGATATTCTAACATATTACAGTCTGTTACCAGGGCTCACAAAAGGCTTCTAGCACAAAAACCAAGGCATCTTCTCTATCTCCTCATCTAAAATGCCATTTTTTTCTTTAACTGACCCCAATATCTTCATATTGCCTCTTTACATATCTCCTACTCTGGCTGTTCTCTCAATCAGAGAAAGGATAGTGCTTTGTAAGTTTAATCTGTGTAAGGAAAGAGTTAACATTCTCCCAGGTCTGCAGAGGGCATGCTGGTTCTTCCCTGGGAGGTGGCCAAAGGTGGCAGACTCAGGCCATGCCATGCCGGAGCTGGAGCCAGGATCTCTGGTGTGACTGGGAATTCCCTCCCACCTATTCCTCTTCCTGTCAGCTGCTGGAGGAGGCGGTAGCTTGTCCCAGGCCGCCATGGAAGTGCAGTATAGCAGCAGATGTTGGCAGCCACGTGGGCCCAGGTTCAGCCAGGACAGGTCCCGGGCAGGGCGTACTCTCCTCCCCTCCCTCTCACCGGGCGCACCCCGGCCGAGACGGCTGCAGGGCAGGGCCCGGCCCGCCAGGCCCCGGGGGCCATGTGGTGGAGCGGGGCCAGCCCTGTTACCTGCTCTGGGGCCGGGAGGAAAAGAAACTTTCTCTGAATAGCTCTAATTTTTAACCTGTGTAGTCTAGAGGTATATCTAACTCTCTAATCTGTTAATCAAGCTGTCAACTTCAAAGCCAGTCACTAACTGTTTTTTGCTATAATTCTCTTGGAAAAAATCACTTCTCTGCTAAACGAGCACACCTAGTTTTATAGACACTGAACAAGAACTATCTCATTTACCATCTGATATAATAGAGCATTAATTCCTGTTTCTGACTAGTTTTCATTTGCAAGGGTAATGAATACAAGAAGGGCTTCAACAATATGATGTTTTCCCAGACAAATATGTTTGTCAGATAACAGATAGTTCAAGAAATCTTTTGATCTTACCATTTTAATTTTTTTATACAAACTGACAGAGATGCAAGATATGGCATACTTGCAACAAAGTTATGATTGAAAGATAATTATTCCATATATGAATTGAATTACTGTTTTAGGTATAATTTCACAGCATTCCATTAGATCTGCTGTGGTCATTTTCAGAAAGAGGAGGCTGACTTTTGGCTAACTTATTGACACCTTTACTTTTTAATTGATTACGTGAAAAAAGGAGAAAAGGAGAATGGAATTGGACTGGATTTGTCTGATATGCTCCTGCACTCACTGCACCCTTTTTTTTTCTTGAATATTTTGCCTATTAATTTTTGAATCCATACTGTGACTTCATGTAATTTGATAGAGTAACACATGCTGGAGATTCCTTGGAATATGAAGAAGTATTTCAGATGTCACTTGGAAACAGAAAAGTGCTTACCTATCTATTTCTTGAAGAAAATTGAAGCGCCTAGGAGTTTCACCCATAAATAGAGAAGAAAAGGCTCTAATGTATAAGTCAGAAAACGCTGAGTTAAAGGTAGTAGACATTAACAGTAGGGATTTATAAGTTCCACAGGCCTGGTAAGAATTTCAATTAATACTCTGAAATCAACAAATAGAAAATAAATCACTTTAAAATTGGTGTAATTAGATTTCACTTGCTCCAGAGGACTACTTATTTTTCATTTGATTTTTATATATTTGTCTTTTTTCAAGCTAATTCTTTTTAGGGTTTGAAGAAAAATCTATTATTTATTGCTTTATTATTATCATCACTTTCAATTTTTAAAAATTTAGTTTTAGTACTGTGTATCATAGATTTGGGGTAGAATTTTGCCCATTAATACTATTGAATGAACTTAACAGAGTTCAATAACAAACAAGGAGTTTTGCTAGGATTAACGTAGCAATTATGCTGATTTCATGTAATGAAGAACATTTGCATGTAACCATTTCCAGTTTTCTTCGTGATTCAATAAACTTGGGTTTTATATGCACACAAATTATTTCCAACTTTGACATGAAGTAAATGTTATTTGCACTAACTCAAAAATTGCTGGTTCTATTTGTAATTTTTTTGTTGTTTGATGCATAATTTGTCTCTAAAGATCAATATCTCCACTGTCTGTAGACAACTGTTTGAAGCAAAATGCAAGCAATGGTGCACAGTTTCATATTCATATTCATTACTTCATATCTTGATTTCTGTCATTTCCTGGGTAAAATGACCAAGGATTGTCAGAAACCTTGTTGATAAAACATACAGCCACTTTCTTCCTCAAGAAAATTAACTTACTGGCTCTTTTTGTCTCTCACAGGTTCATCTTTTCAACTTTCTTTTTCAGGAAAAAATTTAAACCTTCAGATTCTAGGCATCTTTTACTTCAAAATATACATTGAAGATAAAAATATTTCAATTGTATCTTGGGTTCAATGCAAGATGTATTCTGTTTCCCATCTGTTGAAACTGGTTGAGGAGGCATTTCTTTCCTCATGGCTCTGGGGGGATGGAGTTGGTATCTTCTGTTAATGGGCCAGCTGTTAAAAGCAGGTGGAGCAGTGTTCCTTGTCTCTTCCAGGACCAATCTTCCCTCCAGAGGGATATCTGCTGTTAATGGGCCTATAAGACTCACTGCACGACTGATAAAATTACATTATCCTATTGTGAGATGTTCCACCCAGCGGGAGGAGCCAAGCATTCATACCTGGATAAAACCTGAGTCAGACCACCAGGACAGCCTGTTTTCCTCTGGATTCTGGAGGAAGACCACATCCCTCTCGCCACCACTAGACCCTTTCTACAGGATCATCTCTGCTCCAACAGAAGCACCTCTGTCACTCTAGGAGGGCTTGATTGGACTGCTCCTACACAGACTTACCAACAGGGTGTCAGGTTGTATTCTGATTTTGTTTGTTCTGCTTGTTTTTTTTTTTGACTACTACATGTGTATTTTCAATATTCCTAGAAAAGAGCTGTTATTCCTATTCCCATATCTTCTCCTGAAAGCCCTTTAATTTCAAAGTTATAATAATTTGGAGTTAGGGGGTTTACACTCTCCATTCCAAGGGAAGCTCCAGCTTTCCCTGGCAGACACCTGTCTTTCCAAACCAAGAGAAATGCTTAAATAAATCCTAGTTTTAGGGTCTCACACTCTGAGATGATCAGTGTTACAATAATTCAGATCATGTGTATTAAATATATATATATATATTTTAAAATAACCTGGTTTTATTTTTAAAATAATTTTTCCTACTTTTTAAAATGAAATAATGGATGTTGTGTCAAAATTACTTTTTATATTTTCCTGCAAAATTATCTGTTAACAATTTGTCATTTCTGACTGATTCATTTTTAATATATTTTTCCTGCAAACCCAGTGTGATATTTTAAACTCATTTTGCTACAGTCATATGTCAGAGGACTAACTAATTTGTCAGCAAAGGTTTATTTCTGAAGGAAAATTTGCTTTGACAATAATACAACAAAAAAGAGAATATGCCGTGTCAGAGAAGGATTTCAGAATATATCCTATTAGCTCAAGAAGATGCACCAAGGAGGGACAGAAATAGATTCTCTATGTATCTGAAGTAGTAAGTTATACTTCTCCCAATGAAAAATCAGAAGATTAATTATAATCCTATTAATAATAAAAACCCCAAAACAACAACAGTTTTTATTCTACCTCAGCTTGAGAAACACCTTATTTAATTCCAAATTAATTTAAGAACTCTCTTCTGGCAGAACAAAGGAGCTATTAAATTCTGGAGAAGAAAAATAAGGGTTTATAAGTGAAAAAAAAAGTTTCACTTTGCCTTACAATAGCTCTTATGACTCAACTTCTAGTTAAGGAAATTAGAAGGTTTTTCTAATGCATGGATTGTTTTCTTCCAGACTTTATTTGAGGGAAATGGTAATATTCACAATATAGTGATTACCAGAATCTGTACTTATTTTGCTGAATGCTCATAACAAGTATGCCATTTTTCATATTTTTTCAACTTTGATGTGTTCAGAACTTAAATGATTATCTAACATATTCTTTAAAGAAGTTTTAAAATGTCTGATTGCTGAAGACAAGCCCAATGTGTACAGCAAACATTTCTTCTTTTTCCAAGGGTATTTGTCAGCTACACACTGTGAAGCAACCTAGACAATTTTCCCTGGTGGTCTGACAGAGAACTTTGCAGAGTTTTGTAAAAGCTAGCAGAGAATATTTGCAACAGATTATATATCGTGAAAGAAATTTAATTGAGAAGACTGGGTAGAAAGATTTTACTAGAATTGCTGTACGAGAGTGAAAGATAACACTGCCAAATAATTGATCTTTTCACCAGTTTTAGTTAACAGCTGAATGGTGGTCTTCCTTTCCATTCCTGTATCAGTACAAAGTAAGATGACTTAAGAACAAGTGTCATTTTCTTTAAAATCATTTGCTTTGAGATTTACTATTCCTATCACTGACTAAATTTCTGTGGGATGTGGCCTTACTATTAAGAATTTTTTGTTCTTTTCTACGAGAAAAATATCATAACATTACGGATTCTTTTCCTGATGCCAGTAAGTCATAGTTTTTATCACTTGAATTCTTAGGTAAGCCGGAGATGGAATCAGATTCAAATTCAGACACTTAAATCAGGTCCTTCATAAGATAGATTTGAAATAAAAATTAGATTTTAGACTAGTTATACTCACATTAAAACCAACAGATATTGATTACAAACTGGTCAATACAGTGATATTTAGTGAGCTTTTCAGAAGACAAAAAGCTTTTAATTATTTGTTTAATATCTGAACAGATGGGCAATTATATCTCTTCTGGCCCTCAGCTTCCACTCTATTAGCATATAAATTCTCCAACAGAGAAAGCTTATCTGTGAGACTGATGTGCATGTCTTGGATAGATCAGAAAATACCAGATTCTTCTGCTGATGTCCAAGTCTCCACTCAAACCCTAAATCATTGAAGAAAACCCAAACCAAAATCAAGACCATTGAGGTTCAGCTGCATTTACATCTGAATTCACTGTCCATGCAGTCATCATTCAAATTCATTGAAAAATTTACTTAAACTGATAGTAAATTCAAAGTATTACAGGAATTAATATTGAGGTGAATTTCACTGGGCTTTTGATATCTTGAATACAGAAATCTATATTTGAAATTACTTCTCCCTTTATACAAAATGTAAAATGACAAGTGTGTTTAGGAAAATATTGCATAGGTCTCTGCAAATAAGTAAAAAAAAANTTTTTTTTTTTTTTTTTTTTTTTTTTTTTTCTTAGAACTGATTATGAACAGAGTTCAGAAAATTTGGGTTTGTATACTTATTAGGCAAGATTAATATGTATATAAAAACCTATACAGATATGAGGGTTTTTGTTTAGGCTGTTGATTTAATATAATTTTTATGGTTCATGCTCACATAATTGAGAATCATACAGTTCTGAAATTTTAAAGCAACAGGTGCAAAAATGTGCATGGCAGTTTATAGGCAGTGTTTAGGCACCTAAATATTCTGGGAATTAGGATTGTCAAAGAACAGCAGCACTGTGCCCAGTGCTGCAAATAGGTGAGGATCACTACAGGAGGCTCCCAGCTTCCAGCAAACTACAGAAGTGTATAAGAAGCTCTGTCACTTATTCCTGATGAAACAGTTATTTGAACTTTTGTTCCACCCAAACAAAGGAGGGACAGTGCCCTTTCAGCAGGTGCTGCAGAGAGGTGGGTGTTACTGTAAGTCAACAAAAGCAGTGATTTTCACAGAATAATGCCTGAGGCCTCTTGCTGAGATTGGAGAAGTGGTGTCCTTGCTTGCAAGTGTGTGCTGGGGGAAAATCTGCATTGCCAAGTAACTGCTGGAGGAGCTCAGTGGACTGCACAACAGTGAAGATATTGTGAAGGAGGTTGTCTGGATCTTCCTTACAATACTGCAGCTACAATAGCCTAAATGCTCAGCTGTACTGAAGAAGGCACAGGCTGGAAATGGACACTCCCATAATTGAAAAGTCTGGGAGCTTTTCATTACTGTCACAAGGAAAAAGTCCACCTAAATTAATTCTTGTAGGATAATCTATACAGCAGTGTATGTGAAACTACAGAGGTGTTTCCTGGTAGCACATGAGGGGCTGGAAGCTATTTTCAAGGATGCACCTAAGCAGGCTGGATTTGAACTGTATAGCAGCACCAAGAGGAAAGTGAATGAGTGACAGCAGTGGGAGACTCCAGGGAATGGAGGCTGCCATCTGCTGACCTAACCTATTTTCTTCTAAGATTTACTGCTCAGATCTGGAATGCTGTGAACAGACTGATAAGACTCTGTCCTTGCTTCTCCTCCACATAAGCATCAACTTTACTGTCAGGGGAGGCCTGCTGAACATGGGATGAGGTTCAAGGGCATGGGGACCCAGGTGGTTTTCTCAATGCTGCAAGTGAGGGGAAGGGCTTGAGGAGCAGAGAGGAAGAGTGGGAAGTTTCTGCAGGTCAAAAACTAGCTGCACGCTTTGTAGTGATAACAAAGCTTTTGTTTTTATGACCAAGGCAACCCTATTGATGATCAAGACAGAAGAATTAAGAAGAGGTAGGGTTGAATTAACCAAATAGGAAAAAACTTCTGTCAATAGGCTGGCTAGATTGTTCAAAACAGCTTTACATTAGGAGTGATGGGGGTGGGACATGGCAATCTACTATCATATAAGAAAGTAGTGGAACACCTGAGAAAGCAAAGCACTCAACTCTTTTGAATTTTTCTTCTGTGTTCCCACTCTTGTCCCATTGAGATTATGCCTATATTCCTTCTTGCTGTTTTACAACTGATTATGTTTCTCAGTTGAAAATGGACAAGATGATAAGTCTTACAAGCTAAAAAATTAAGTATGGTAAATTCTAACTAAATCTACTCCTGTTGTGTAAGAAGAAGGGTGTTTGGGTCTGGCTTTCTACAGTGTTCTTAGTCACTGACTGCTTTGTCATAGATTACTATGTTTATGCATCCTTAAGTCAATAATTTCTCTTTCCTAATTTATATAATAATTTGGCTATAAAACAAAAGCAGAGCATCAACATTTTCTTTTCTTTTTTTTTTTTTTTTTCTGACACTTTTCTGACTGAAAGACCTAACACTTTGTTGTTGCTTTGTTCCCCATATTTTCTGTTGGAGACAGTTAGCATCCATAACAAAGAAGTTTGAGTCCAGAGGCTTGGCTAACCAAAATTTGAACTGCAACATGGCAATATTCATAGAGAGAAACTTTCATAGAACCCAGTAGTTTGCCTTGCAAAAATAATGGCATGATCAGAGGAAAGGTTTTATTTCCTTTTTTTTTTTTTTTTTTTTCCCTGAAATTAGAAATTGGAAAATTCTGTAATAAACATAAAATAGCAAAGAAATGTAACATATATAAACAAGTAACACAAGTACCAAAAACAATCCCCATCAAAACCAAGGAAAAATTTCACCTATTAAACTTCTGTCTTATGACATTTCTCATTTCCTCTTGTAATCATGCTGAAGTGCACTTGTAGTTATCATGGCTTAATTACAGATTAGGTGTTAATTTTCCAGTTAGAAGCAAATATTTAATTGCATCAGTCACTTATTTTTGCTAAATAACTTTCTCAAGCTTTTGCACTATAAAACTTACAGCTAAAATATAGTCTAGGGATACAATTTCAGTCTTTTTTTTTTTTGTATGTTTTTTATTCCTTAACTCTTGTTTTTATGAGAAATCGGAAACATTGGCACATAAATATCCACATTCTCACCAGTCACATGACATCTACAGAGAACTTGGTAAAACTCTCATATATCTAGTTATTAAGATTCTGAGCATAATGTGAGTGCACACATTAATGAACACTAGAAATCGCCTTAAAAATGAAAAAATGCCTTGGTTTTAGAACATTCTTCAACAAGAGCCTGGAAACTCTCACCATCACCTGCAGGTCCCAGTCATTCAGAAGCACAGCTATGGGAAACCAGGCTTCACTAGGTTTCTTTGTACATATCATGTCCTGTTAACTGCAGACATAATTCTGGTAACTTCCTTGAAATGAAACTGATTTATTTTTACCTTCCTGAAAAGCTGATTTCTGGATGCTTGCATTCATATTGGAATATACTTTCCTTTTATTGGTAACCTTCTACTGTACCATTTAACACCATATCTAAATTATTCTTTTGTCTTTTTTGCTAATCAAATAACACCCCTTCTAGTCATATGTAAATCTCCAGAGTACTCTATTGTCACTGCTGCATTTTTACAAAGTATTTATCTCCCTTTCTGTGTTTGTATATTTTCACTTTCACAATCTAACTCTCAAAATTTAGCCTTCAGAAAAAATAAACGCCATAATTATTAGCATTTAACATTGTGTACCCAGAAGCACTTTGATTACTAAAGTAGCAATAAAATCTCAAATAAAAATATTCCTGCTGTTAAAAGCTTTAGATAGCAATGGTTTGTGCAATTCTGTTACCAAACTTGTCATTCTAATGTCCACCCTAAAATTTGAAACTGTCTCATTTTATTTTCGTAGCCTTGAGTTTAAGACTTACAGATATGAAGTGGGTGTCAGGCACCTGCTATATATAATACATTTTATTTACTTTTAATAAGATTTTGGCAAGGACTGGGAGCCAGATCTCATTCCACATTACTCTTCTGTCAGATATTTGAAAGAAAAAAAGCATAATCTAATTTGTCATGTTTTTTTCATATCAGATTTATTTATATGTATTAGACTCTCACCTCCATGAAAGCTCTATTACCCCTGTGGTGTTGTAGAGAATTGCTCTGTGTGGAATGATTTCAACATTTGGCCAATATATATTTAGCAATAAAAAAGACCTATAGTTCATCATTATGAGCACTACTTTAATTGCACAATATAAGATATTCATCCTCAATGCTGTATCCTGATAAGTAATATTGTAATTATTGTTTTACATTTTTCTTAGATACTTTGAAGAGATTGTGTCAGCAGTTTGGAGACTGAATAAAGTAAACAAAATAATGAGTTTAAGTGCTGAAGGAAACAGCTTCCTCCATACTAAGGGTGGAACTCATGCGCCTAAAAATAAACATCTGGTGTGCTTTAATATTCCCTAAGTTGTGCTATTTAGCCATGTATTGCTCTTCTGGATGAGAATGTGTCTCTGTAGGTCCTTCATCATATTTGACAACCTTTATAGCTCTTTCTTATATCTTAAAGCAGCTTGATGAAGCAGTGACAATGTTTGGAGAACTTGACTGTAGTTCAAGGTATACACTATTTGACTATCCAGCTATGCTGGATATTTTATTTTACATGCACCACTCAGATTTACAATCTGTGTAAGTAGGAAATTAGAATAGTAATTAGATAATATGCCATTTGTTATTGTCCTACACTGGAAGAATGGATATTAAAAGAAGAAGAATGAATAGCAAGAAAAAAAATGGCCAATATACTAAAGCAGGTTTGTGGTATGTGGTGGTTTAACTCCCTAAAGGAAACATTTCCAGATCAGTTTCCCCTTATTATGTATTGCAGCTTCTTTCTTTATGAACAGAATAAAAACAAACTCAGAAGTTCTTATGGTAAATTTCTGTAAAAAATTTGAATTGAAGAATTTGGTTTTTGAGAAAAATTTCATAGAACATTCCCTCCTAAGAAGTCTGAGATAAAACCAGTTAATCCTCTCCCACACAGAGAATATCTGGAACTTCAAGAAGGAAAAGAACCTGTAGTCCCTGCCAAAGGGTGAAATCAAGGCTCTGTTAGGAACTCTGTGAAGAGGAACTATGCTAATTTTCAAATCTTTAAGGTTATTTAGCAGTCTGTGAGTATGTGTGAAATGAATGAGGAAAGCATTGCTGTTACACACCAAAACACAATGCTATTAAATCTTATTCGTAAGTAATTTAAACATATGATTGTATTATAGGAACATTATTTGACCCTCGAATATTTTTAAAATTGGCATACAGGTATCAGAAATATAATCCAGATGTTCTAAACAGATGAAAGCTGCTGTTGACTCAGAACCTTTTACACTAATGGCTTGACAACTACTGTTTTGGATGGAGGTTTAACTCTTATTTGGAATTTTTTATTTCTGCACCAAACACAATTGTGACAATTCAAAATTAAGAGTTATACTTAAACCAAAATTCTTAAGTAGATCATCTTGTAAATCTTTTCTATTTGACTTCAATAGGATGAGTTATATAGACTCCAAACTGATTTTATTTCTATGACAAAGTGAAGCTTTAAATACTTTTTTTTTTTTT
>WEIU01016117.1:1855-26097 GCA_013389925.1 Aegithalos caudatus | reverse complement strand
CTGCTAGAAAACTTGATTATTCTCTTGGGATCTCCATTTTTGGCAAGCTTTCCTAGTGTGTTTGCTCTTACATGTGAATTACTTGCTCAAAGTATTGCCAATAATTACCTTCCCATTACCTTTTAGTCCTGATGCCATTAAATATCTGATTCAAATGGTATGAAACTGAAAAAGCACGGGTTTAGGAGGGGCAGGTTGTGTTTGACCAGCCTGATCTCCTTTATGACCAGTGACCCACCTGGGGGATGCAGCAAAGGCTTGGGGGCACTCTCTGCTGGGTTAGGAACTAAAGTACAATCAATCACGGCTTTAAATGTCCTGACTTTTGTCACATAAACCTACATCATCACCAACTATTGTGTGACTCACAGCAGTCTTGACAAAAACATGAAATAGAACTAATAGCTTTTCAAGCCCCTCAGTAAAATAAAACCACTTATTGAAGTGACCACTTCATATTATGTCGTTTTCATCACTGCAGACAACATCAATGAAGCCAATTCATTCGCTTTATACATCTGGTCCTCACTTAAAAGTTGAAGTGATAAAAGATCTGATACATTCATCCTGAGAGTTAGAATCAGATGCCCTCACAACTACTAAAATACTGCATTAAAAATGTTAACATCCTGTCCATTGCTCTCTTGAGCTTTAAGGTTTATTATCACTCTTAACTTACCATTTGTTTCAAATTTATTTGAAATGGTAACAAAAATTGTACATGTAGGCAGTTATAATAAAGGTATTTTAGTAGGAAAATCTCAGCTATTTAACTGAAACAATACTATTGGATTACTACATTCATAGTGCAAATGTGTTTACTGTATATTTACAGTCAAAATCTGTAAACTCATAATGCAACACTTCAGTTCCTCAATGTAGATCAATTGACAAACTGATATGTGATCCATGAAAAAGGCAGAGGAAAAATACTGTGATTTTGCATGAAGCTTAATGTATTCAAGGTGTCTACAAGGAATGGTACAAGTAAATTGGTAGCAGAATCAAATGCCCATAGAGCAAAAATATCCATCTCTATTGTATTAGGTCTTTTCATGAGTATATTATGATTTATTCTGCTTCCCTCTGAAAGACACACAAAAGTATGTTCCAAATCTATCTTTTTATATTACTTTTCATATTCTATCCTTCTTATGAGATATATATGGATTTCAGAATACATTCTACTCTACAAAATGATCCCTAATATTAAGTGACACATAATACGTAATAATACATAATAATACATAATAATACAGCAGCATTTTATCTGTCTAATTCTATACCTGGGTAAATATCACAGGCAGGCCCTGGGGAGTGTCCTATGGTGTTATCTACAGCATCATGTGGTGACAGGGCTGGCTGGAGGGACTGGATTGCAAGGCAGTCATTCAGGATGTCCTGGCCAATCTCTGAGCTTGATCGCAACTGAAAAACAAGAGATAAAAAAGGAGAAATTGTAATAAAAGATGGACATGGAACAAAGAAAGGAAATAATCACAAAAATCTTTAAGACAGCGAAAAATTACAATGGAGGAATGTTCTGGTTAGAGAAAGAAATGGAGCACAGTCAGCAATCTTCTCTTTTAAATCCTCATTAATACCATCTTTGCATTTTAGCTGGCACTTTTAGAATCTGAGCAAGAAAACACTTCCTGTAAAAGTGCTGTAAAACACTTTACACTCCTATAAAACACAAGTCTGTACTTAGGACAGGGACTACTTGTACAGGTAGGATCTTGGACAGAAGGACTTCAGTGTCCTCCTTTGTCACACACACTGCAAAGGAGAGGAGCGTCCCAGTCAATGGGTATTGGAGATTTATCAAAAGTCTGACTGACATTGCTAATATCAGCAGAGGGGTACCATAATGAATGCAAACATTTATTTTCATGCTGGTTTAGTGCCCTGGACTGCCTCACTGCAGGACCAGGAGAGAAAAGGTGCTCATAACACTGGAAATGAGGGACTGGGAACAAGCAGCCAGGAGAAGGAATACACAAACAAATAAGGATGGAAATGGGACCGCTTCATATGGACTAAAGTTGTCCTGAGACCCCACTCTTTAACAGAATAGGATGGCATTTGTTTTACATTACTGCAGGATTGTGAGTGCTCTGTCACTGCCAGTAATCTTAGCTGCATGCATGGCCACGTGCCTGGTACCTGATCCATCAACAGCAAGTCTGTTAATCTGGCTGATCACCAGAAAATTCACTTTACACACAATTAATAAACAAATTCATAACAAGAATTTTCCTTTGGATGAAATTGGATGGAGAGTCTCAATGTGAGGCTGCAATAAAATACAGTAAAAAAACCCCTACAATTAAAAAAGAAATCCCAACACTAAAATAAGGAAAAGGGAGAAATTCTGCAGCAGCACCTAACAAGGATGGGGCAGCTGTAATGCCAAACTGCACCCTGAGGTTTAGGGCAGGTTATGGATGCTGATGCAAGCTGTTGGGACTGATGCCTCTCCTGATCTGCTGCCTGATGTTAATGTTATATAAAACAAAAATTTGCCTGTTCCTCAAAGTAGTTTTGGTGGTGCATTTATTTAAAAGCTGGAAAATGAAGTCTGTGCTTACAAACATGGGCTATTGCAGTGGCTGAGATGCCCATAAATATCCTGTCATGTCATCCAGGTCTGTGCAGCATGATGGAAAGAACCCTGACCTAGTGCACTTGGATGTGCTGCACTTTCCCAAGAAGCAAATCTCAGAGAGGCCACTGAGGCTTCTCCTCTCTTGTTTGGTGCCATGGGGGGGTGAGAGGGCAACAGAGAACTAGGACATAGCCTAGCAACTATAAAAAACTCTGAAGGGAAGGAACAACAAATTTCTGCACATTCTGTGCTCAGAAATGAATCACAGAATGGTTTTAATTTGAAGGAACCAAGTTCCAACACCCCTGCCACGGGCAGAGACACCTCCCACTAGATCAGACTGCTCAGAGCCCCATCCCACCTTGCTTTGAACACCCCAGGGATGGGGCAAATGAAGAAAGAAGAGTAAGAGGAAACGTTTCTGAATGCAATGTCATAAAATGACCAATGCCACAGGATGACCCTTGTGCCAGAAAATGCTGATAAGTACTCAAATTACTTTTGATAATATGCACTGCTGTAAAACCATGGAAACTGAGTGAAGAGTTAGTTTTACACATGATAAGCACCTGATCCTGTAGCTGGAGATACCACACAGCCTGTGATACCTATGCACACACTCTGCATGCTGGAGATTCCTTCTCTTAAAAACTTAGCCAGTCACTATTAATCCCAAAGATACACTACCTCTGTGAGGTGTATTTGTTATTCTAGAATTGCAAGAAGGGGGAGAATGCATGCAGAAGAGGGAGAAGGGAAGAAATACCCTGACAAATTATTTTATTATCCATATATGCAATCTGTTGTAAATACAAACGTTTCTTTCACTTTGGCAGATGTCACTGTCTGCTGTTATCCAGTAATTGTGCCAGGTTTTGCTGCTATCACAAGTAACGTGGCTTTTTCATGAAACTAATTTTGTGAAATTAAATGTCAAATATATCCTCATTCAGTTAATAAGCCTTATGTGATTTTAAATTCCTATGGAATTTAAAGTGCATATAATGTAAAAAATATGATTTCTACAAAGGAATCAGGATTCTATCATACAGAATACACAATCACAGAGGTAGCCTGTGTAAAGCTGTCTGAATATTTCTTTTAAGAAACAGATCGATTTTCTGTATCAGATGGTACTCACGGATAAAACAGTGAGAAAAACAAGAAAAGGATAGCTAAGTGTTTACACATTAGTTACAAGAATTAAGTAATTCTTGTAAAATAAAATAGGCAACCACCTATTTTACATATTTTTCTTATTTGCTCAGTTCAGTAATCTTGCTTTCATAAAGCCTTTGATATTTAGAACAAATCTCTCCTGACAATCTGAGCTGGCATAAATTTTCTGGCTTTTCAAAACTTATAAAAATGAGAGAAACCTAGGATCACCATCAGGAAACCAAAAACAGAGAAAGAAACTCTGTGAGACAGCTGTGATCAGATTTCTGAGGACAGTTCTTATTTCATGCATTGGCTATTGTTGATTAGCATTTACAGTCACAGGGGCTGAAAATACAATCACAGGGGCTTACTCATGCATACATACATGTATATATATGTATCACAATATGTACTATATGTATATAATGTGTGATTTTAGAATGACAAGGTATGTTATTTAATGTACATAGGATGAAATGTCCTGAGCAAGAGGTGGGTATTCCACTGACTTTGCAACAGCAGATGCACACTGTTAATTCAAATTGCCACTAAAAATACTACCACAGGCCTTCTATGCCAACTCTCCCCAGAAAACAGATGCTGGGAATAACTTTATTGTTCCCTGCTGCAATGTATGCTTGTTATTTGCTCTTTAAGAGTGACTACTGTGGTACAACTGGAAAGAGGAGAGCAAGGACTAGAGAATCCTTCCTTACTCTACTGCTTGAGGAACAGGACCAGAAATGGGCAAATTTCCTTCACCAGAACCAGCCACTAAATGACAGCTGCTTCCCAAACTGGGCACAACTGGAAAATTCCATTCCCCACCATTACTGTTTTCTCTTGACAGAGGCAGTAACAATGCTGTCTTTGGTTACTGGCCCTAATTCCTCTGCCATTTAAATCTCATCCTCCTTCCAATGTTTTTCCAGATCTTTTCTCTGTAAGGAGGCATAAGCTGTAGCATTTTTGGAAGAAAACAGAGGGAAGAAGACAGATGCTGGTTAAAAAACAGTTGATCAAGGCATTTCTTCTTCCTGTAAAGACATTGGGGGTAAAAACCTGCTCTATCTCTGTCAAATATTTTTACATATTTCACAGAAAACTTGTAATTAAAACTTTTAACTGAAAGCAATTTTGAGAAATTCAGTGAAATCAGGGCTATGATTCTTCTTTAGTATGTCAAGAAGCACAGAGCAGACAATGAAAAGATAAATGATCTTAAAACCAAGCAAAATCCACGAACCATTCACTGCAACCATAGAATTTTATCTTCAGTTAAAAAAGCTATAAAAGAGAAAAAAATAATTGACTTGTTATAACTGCTGCCATCCATTTCTTGCTGTCTTTTAACAGCAATGCATTTCTTTTCCAGCCTGGACTGCAGACTTACCATCCAAGTATAAAAGGAAGTTGACACTCTCTTTGATTTCTACATGAATGGTGTCCCAGCACTGTGACTGAAATACATCACCTCCCCATAATCATCTTGCTTCTCCCATGATCACCAGTACAATCATGCTGGGACTGAAAACTTGGTCTTTTAAAAAGTTTTTAACAACTGTGTGGTTATGAAGTTACCTCACTGAGTGGTGAGATCAATAATTGACAAGTCTGCCATGCTGAACACAGACATTTTCTGTGTGCTGTAATGTAACCTAAATTTATGGCTGGCAAGAGTGCAGTTAACAGCCAATTGCTCTGCTCACTTAAAATTTCCCTGTATTTTATATTTGTTACAAATAAGAGTTTTTTGAATTTAATAGCTCAATTTTATGGCAAGACTTGTGAGGTTTTGTATTCGGAAATACAGAAGCACTTCCATTATCACAATGTGGCTGTTTTTTTTTAATATACAAACCAAATAATTTTTCAGTCATGGTTTATGACTTTTTTACGTCTGTGACAATCAGCTAATGCCTCTCACCTTTCAGAACAATGGATAGAAATTCTATTCCTGTACATTTTTCATATGAGTAAGTAATTTACCCAAATTAAAGGAAACATGCAGAAATAATTAGAAGGCAGTAAGATTTCCATTCCTCAGTTTTCAATTCCATTATATTTGAGTTCAAAAGCAGAGGCCTGTTGATTTGATGCATGACATAATACCAGAGAAAATTTTTCCTTACAAGAAAAGATATTTTTAAAAAAAATTTTCTCTCAGCAGTGTGTGTTTTATCTGACATCTACATGCATTTGTACCACCTGGCTAGTTTCTTCAGCATTGCTCCTGTACAAGAGAAGTTAGACAGCATCAAGGAAAACATATAATAAGTGTGTTTAGGAATACACTTTGTAAGAAAAGAAGTAGTATAATTTGAGAAATCCTAAACCAAACAAAATAGTGCAGTAACTTCAAAGCCTGCCTGTACATATTCAGATTAACTAGATTAATTCTTTTGCAAAGTCTAGACTCCTTCAGTCATTCAAAAATGCCAGTTATCTCATCAAATCATATCATTTTAAATCTCACTTACATAAACCTGTACTTAATACACATGCATGTTGTGCACCTAGTAAAGTATTTAAAATATGTAAGTAAGGCATTTGTTATAGATTGTTTCCTTTTATGCAGGTTAGATATGTGTCTGCCATGACTAAAACCAGCAAAAAAAATCCCTAAAATACTGGTATTTTTCATTGACAGGAATTTTTTTACATTAACTGTAATAGTTCTGTAGATTTGCTTTTGTTTTGTGCATAAAGAGAAGGATGAATTTCTGCTATTCACATGGTCTGTGAATAGCAGAAATTCGTAGTTTTTACTCATTCAGTAGTTTTTACTCATTTTCACTGTCTGTAATTTAAGCTGTAATTTGGCACTGTGAGAGCAATGCATGACCTGTCTATGCAGAGCCACATTGTACAAGCTTTTCTGAAGGAGTTCCTGGAATTTAACATTTACTTGTACAATTAGAGTAAAATTATTTTACTCCTGTTAGTATCATGACATTAAGAGTAGAGAGATGTCACCACCAGAAAACTGTAATTAATTGTAAGTTACTATGAAGTAATGCTGCAAGACATTATTCACTCATATTATGTTTTTTCTTGCTAGATACAGATCATCCTTTTACTCACAAAGATCAGCTTCAAGGTCCAGCACTTTCTTGCACAGTACTAAACCTTTCTGACAACAGACAGTGACACAGAATCAATAAAAATTGTCCTAATTCTTGCCTCTGGGGGCTACAGGCATCTTGGGGCAAAGAAGTAATGCAGACAGAAGGGATTTCTCTGGAACCTTTTTTTTTTTTTTTTTCAGTGATTCATCTCTGCAGGGCTTCTAGAGAAAAATGTTCAGCTAATTGTCTACCACAGCTTTCAGATATGCCTCTGTGTGTATGTGCATGTGTGCTACTTTTCCCTGCTTTTAGATCCTATTTCAATTAAACACTTGGCCAGAAAAACAATAAAAATCAAGTTAAACTAGCCTACCTGCACAGTAGTGGGGTTAGGTTCTATGCAAGGAATAGTTACTGTTGCTGCTCTCAAAGTTTCACTATATTGAACATTTGAGTTTAATATAAGAATGGTTTCCATCGAAATGTTCTAGCATAGATCATGAAAACATTTCAAAAATGTTTTTCAGTGTCTTGCATTAAAAATCAAAAGGATTTGGAACCTACACAAGGAGGTAATTTTAGCAAATTTCAAGTCAATAAGAAATTCTGATTTTAAAGCAATACTAGAAGAGAAAAACACTGTTGCATTAAGATAGATAACACTAAAATTAATTCTGCTTTTATTATATATAGAAATAAGAGTATTCTTTTGATTGGTATTATTCTAAAGATTGGTATTATTCTAATTTGAGGAATATTTTGGATTATATCATCACTAAAATGAGACAGATCACCAAAAAGACCACTTTAAGGGGAAAAATTGCAGCTGGGACAAATCTGAAAGGAAACTTCAAATTAAAAAAACCCTTAGATTCTTACTTTGAAGAAGGGAAGTACTTTTGAAGAAGGGAAGTTTGAGTGAGTGCAGTGGCCTTTTTCTAAAATAAACAAAAGAGCCACAGTTCTGTTGAAAATTACTACTTTTCTCTACACAACTAGAAAGCACTCATACAGATGATGTTTGAACACACACACACAGATATATATTACCTCTCTTCTTGTCCCACATCAGGTTGCATCAAATTTGAGATGTTATATAAATTATACCTACGACCCTTTCTATTTCATCATCTTCTTCAGGCAGTTCCAAGAGGCTTGTAGCTGATTTTTGTATGAACAAGAGTCTAATAGCTGACCTGCTCAATCCAAAATACAGGAAAAACCTGCTTCATGCCAGACTGATTTGGGGATACAGCTATTATGTGATACTGCTAAGCATCAGTTTTTCCAAGCAAATGCAGACTGACAAAGAAAACACTTGTAACTGCAGAATTACTTGCTTTCCCTTTCTGGAAATATGTCTGTTTGGCAAGTTTTCACTTCATGAGAGCAAAAGTATGTAAAATAAACATATACTTATCCACCAGGTGCTTCATTTAGCACAAACATGTTTTTTCCCTGACACAGATTACCAAGAATTGCCATGGTCATCTGTAGATAATACCAACAATTGTCAGTATGCAGAAAGAGGTTTTCAGATTTCATTTTTACATTTTTTTTCCTTTACCTGCAGCATCCTTTAGATTACACTGGCCTTCACTTTCATTATTTAATTCTGTACTTATCTGCACTGGAACCTAAATGCATGTACCAGGTCAAACATGAAAACACTCTCTTCAAAATAATATCTTGAATAGGACTAGAACTGAAAAACTCTACCAGCAGGTCAAAATTATTATTCTTTAGACATACAACTTCTACTTTTGCAAAGACTCCTCTGGACAACATTTTCATTCACTGTCTGTCAGTTGTCTGTTTAGTGTGCTGCATGGCATGATTCTGACATCAGCCAGAGAGGAACTTTCTAACACAATTTTGACTATTGTAGAGTCTAGAGAATGACTATTAGGCATTCTTTAGTGCAGTGCTCGGGTCACAAGGGGATCCTTCCTCCAGCTGGGTGTCCTGAGCATCACACAAACAGAGTGTTTATCACACACACCAATCACACATTCTATGCTATCCCCTATACTAGATGTTTAGGTATTTCTTAATTTTACACAGTCAAATCCCTTACCAAAAATTCTTACAGGTTCTTTGGGGACTTCTTTGGTGGTTTTCAATGTCCCATGTCCTTTTTATGTGGCTCGTCCCCTGCTTTTGTGTAAGTGTAATATCATTATTTTGCATAACTTCTGCCTTGTCAGCAGAGCTGGGCTGGCATCCTGCTTGTATTTTGTGTGGGTTCTGTTTGCCTCAGTTGCATCCCTCTTCTACTTCTCCAAGGCAGTGCTCTTCTATTCTCCTTATTTGAGTAAAATGCTGTTTAGTTCTACTGTCCTTATCAGGTGAGACAACGATGTGAAGTGCTGGTTAGGGTGGCACTGATAATCTTCCAAGTTTTTGCTGCCTCTGATTTACTGGGGCACATTTTTGTGTCAGGATTGGTTTTAACATGACTGCTTCAGGAGCAGTACTGAGGACTCCAAAATCAGCTCCTGCCAATGCAGCTGCCCAAACCCACATCCAACAGTGTGGAACCACAGAGGAGGCCTCAGCCTGGAACAGGAACACTCCTTGAGGACAGTACTAAAGACATGAAGGGCATTTGTGCTGGTGTCAGGGTGCTGAACTGCAACCTCCTACACATCCTGTGCACAGTTTAAATCTTTCCTGCTCACACCCTGGTGTTGCTTAAGGAGCATAATGAACAGGGCATTTGAAGCCCAGACTGAAGTGTGACAGGCTAATGAGAATCATAGAATTATAGAATCATAGAACTGAGTCACCATTTATCTTTTCTTTGCCAGGGTCAGGATTAAAAGTGTGAGATGGTACTTCATGTTCGGACTCAGATGTTTATTAATTCTTATCTATAGTAGAATCTCACAAGCTGTGAGTTCTACAGCACTTCTAGCTAACAAACTAAAAATGGAGCTGTATCTCTCTCTCTACAAGGCCTTTCAAACACCAAGTGTCCAATTAAGAAATGACACCTAAATTAATTTTACTTTTAACTGAATAACCAACCACCCATGGCCTGCAATGTGGACTTTCCTATCCAATTACAAAATAACACCTAGATCCAAGAAGAAGAAGAAGGTGAAAAAGAAGGATCAGCCTCTGCCCTAAAACCTCCATCTTACTTTATATATATATTGCTATATTCTAAAAACTCTATATTCTTAAACTCTAAGTTTTCCACCATGTGCTATTACACACTTCTATTCAAACTACACACCCACAATCCCCGTGCCATCACTCAATTTTGGAAGCCTGTTCCATAGCCTCAGGTCAAATGCAGTGTTTTCTTGGGGGTCAGTGCCTGTCAGCACAGAAAGTCTGAAATTCTCCAGTGCCCAGGGTTCCAAGATCATTTAGGTTGTAAAATACCAGTATGATCACCAAGTCCAAGTGTACACCCAGCACTGCCAAGTCCATGCATGGACCCTCTCTACTGGGCCACCAAAAGAAGGAAAGATTCCTGGTCTATCAAGACCATATTCATGCATATGCTTTGACAGGGAAGTGAAGACAAAGAAATACAGAAAAGGATATTGTTTTATATCAAAAATGGACCTGAAGAATATGAAATGCTATTTGCAGCTGTTCATAGAATTTTGAGACAGTCTGGATTATTTTTTTTCTGTGATGGGTGCAGAAGTAATGAGGGTGACAGCACTTATTCTTTCTTTCTTATGAACTTTTCAGCATGTCACACTGTCAGAACTCACAGGAGTATCAGCTCAGGACAGAAACCAAGTGCAGGAAGGAATCAGTATGTGGAATAACAAATGTCAACCAGTAAGTAAAATAAACCAACAATCTCCTCGTTATAAAACTGCCACAGCTGTCAGAACACCATGAAAACCACTGGGGGGAATTGCAACTTTTCCTTCTGCCTGGTGAACAAAGTTCCAGATGCAGTGCTGGCAAAGCATTATTCCCCCAGAATGGATCTTCCTTGAGAGGCACACACCTTGTGCATCCCACCACAGCACACACCAGTGCCACTGCAGCAGCTGGTGGGGATCAGCCACAGCCTGTGCTACACTGCTCTCAGAGCCTCTTCTCCTGTGTCTCACTGCCCACACTCAAAAGAACTGGTCATTCCTAGTCTCAGAAGTTTTCCAACAAATTGCAAAATTAAACTCCTTAAAAACGCTGCTGCCCATTCGTGATCTCTTTCTTGCAAACACACCTTTCACGAAAAATTGCTGAACGCCATGGTGTGTGATTTATATTTCATTCTGAAGACAGGAAGTAAAGGGATTAAAGCTGGGGATTAAAACACTTACTCCTTACTGCATTTTTCTTCTGTGGAATAGTTTCTTAGTTGCCATGGGCACTGCTCAGTGACCCTGTGGCCCTGAATGCACTTCTTTTTGCATTGGTGACATCTTTTAAGTGGACTTCATAGAGAACAAATGAGGGAAAATATCCTTATTTTCAACTGCTCTCAAAGCGAGAAAATAGATTTGATTCTCTTTCAACCCATTCTCTCCCGTTTGCAGTTTAAACAGTGAAATCTGAACTAAGAGTCTGAATAAGGTCAAGCAAAAAGCTGAAAGGCAGAGAAATCATTTATCTCATCTGGTACTATGTTTGTTCCCCATGAGGAAGGTGTTCACAGAGTAGTCCCTCAAGATTAATACAGTCACATAATGGAGACTGTCACTGGTAATTAGCTTAGTGCCTGAATGGACTGAAACAGCAGTGGTGTAATGCTCTAACCCTCACTGGCTCCCTTCTTCCTCCTCAATTAAATATTCTGAGTTAGAAAAATATTTTTTAAAAATATTTTCTTTCATGCAAATAAACACAATAAGCACTGTGTTTCTTGAGTTGCAAAAAAAGCTCAGTTCAAATACTCAAAAAGAAAGGAAAAAAAAAACCACCTGGAAACCCATAATGAAATTAACAAACAAAGGATACTAGCTAAAAAAAATCCCCAGACACTGAGTTCTCATTTTATTCAAAAATCTAAAAGCTGATATAAAATTTTGTTTTTTCTAGAATCTTTTAACAAACTGGTATATTCATCAGTTTTGTGGTAAAATCAATATATAGTCACAATAAAAGCTTGTTTCTGTTGTGCTGTAAAGGAATTAAAACATGAACCATCAAGAAGTATGAAGCTCTGACAGAAGCAAGAGATCTGTATTATTTTGCTGTGGGAATAATATATTTGCTGACTTAAACCATGTAATAGAAAGCCAGACAATCTCTCAAAACTTAACAGAGATTTCCATGTTAAGCTTTTGAAAACAACTGTATGTCTTAGTTCCAGAGAAATGTTGTTCAAAAGGAGAATATCATGTCTTTAAGCAATTGGGTTTTCTCCCATTTCTTGTTTTCATTGTAAGGTTCACTGTAAAGTTTCATTTACACAACATACTATAGGTTGGGTTGAGAAGAGTTTGAGAGCAGCCCTGTGGAAAAGGACTTGGGAGTCATGGCTGGCAAAAAACTCAGCATGAGCTGGCAGTGTGTGCCCACAGCCCAGAGAGCCAAAGGTGTCCTGGGCTGCATCCAGAGCAGTGTGGGCAGCAGGGCCAGGGAGGGGATTCTGCCCCTCTGCTCTGCTCTGCTGAGCCCCCACCTGCAGGGCTGCATCCAGAGATGGGCTCCCAGCACAGGAAGGACAAGGAAATTTTGGGATGAGGCCAGAGGAGTAAATTTCAAATTTCATCAGAGCACCTCCCCTACAAAGACAGACTGAGGAAGCTGGGGCTGCTCTGCCTGGAGGGGAGAAGACCCCATAGGAGCTTTCCAGTACCTGAAGCAGGCCACAGGGAAGCTGGAGAGGGACCCTTTTTCAGGAACTGTATTGACACACGAGGGTGACTAGATTAAAACTGAAAGAGAGTAGATTTAAATTAAATGTCAGGAAGAAATTCTTACTGTGAGGGTGGTAAGACACTGGAGCAGGTTGCCCAGAGAAGCTGTAGACACCCCATCCCTGGAAGTGTTCAAGGCCAGGCTGGACAGGGCTTTCAACAACCTGGTCTAGAGGGAGATGCCCCTACCCATGGCAGGGGCACTGAAATTAGATCTTCTTTAAGGCCCCTTCCAAGCCAAACCATTCTATATTCTATACACATTACAGAGCTCTAAGAGACAAGAGGTGAACTTTTTGAAAAGGAATATAAAATAAGTAGGCTTCAGAAGAATTCAATTATTGAGATCTGCCTCTAAAGGCGAGGCTTTTATATTCCATTTTTACTAATTTGGAGGTTGCACAGTGGGAGAAGAGGAATACCTGTAGGATCTTTATAAGCAAACTGGCTTCTGTAAAGTCCCCTCAGTTCATATGGGAACCCTCCTCAAGCTCAGCATAGGACACTTGGCAAGGGAATGCCAGTATTTGCTTTGGCCAGATGATTTATATCCTTATCCATTGTTTTCAATGTGCTCCACACCTAGTGTGGACTGTCTGCTCTACTACTAGCCTCCACTACAGTCTGAAGTAGGAGTGGATAATTCTGAGGTCAGTCATACTGCCTGCTTCATCTCAGCAGTGCAGTCTATCACCATTTTTCTAATTGTAATCAGGAACAGTATTCTGAAAACTCCCTACACCATTGCCAGCTAATCAACCTTGGAACAGCAATAAATGCAATGGGGAAGAAATCATGCATAAATAGCACCAGGATTAGAGAAATTCTGATTGCTTCCTGTGCTTTGTTCCTGCACAGCAAAATAACCTTCCAGAAAAAATGTCCTTCCAGTCAAATATCACAGGGACAAATGATGGAAGCATCCATCGTGATAGGGATAATGTTTTGCTAACTTCCCAAAAGTGACTGTTCAGCCATCATTTTTACAACTGACCAATCTGTGTGGAAAAGAAAGATTATGAGACAGAAATAAATCAATCTAGAGGCTGTTCACACACCCTTTACCTTCTTTGGTCTCCCTTAGTGATTTGGTATATGTACCACATAAACTACAATTTTTAAAAATCTCCATCATGCATAGATATTTGTGGGGGTTAGGTTTGTTTCCTTTTGTTCCTTTTTATTTGGGGATTTTTCCCCCCATAAGTTGCTAGGAAACACTAACAAACTGGGTACTTAAAAAAAAAACAAAACAAGTGGCCAAGCTCAGGGGAGGACAGCATCGACTGCAGATTCTTGTAGCAGGTAACGATGGAAAATCTTGTGGAACAAAAATGGAAGGTGAGCAAATGAGAAAATACTTCTGAATTTATTTATTTATTTTTAACTGTAAGAATAGGAAAAAACTGTAATTTTAGGAAATTTGTTCAAGTGTTTGGAAGTGTAAAAAGAAAGGCTGGGAGGAAGGAGGTCTCTGACAGTCCAAGGACAATAGAGAGCAAGAAGTTTGGCAAAAAATCTGTGTAGTCTTTTGGGCTGTACATTTATCCTCCTACTGAACTGCCATGAAACATAACATATTGTGGCATGGCATTGTGTGTTTAATCCAATTTTTTTTAATTAGTGCTGCTGATATTCAAATTTATTTTCAGAATTTTCCATTTTATGTAAACATAATCTATTCTCATATTGATTTGTTTGTAAGAACAATTACACTATAGTGTAAGAAATCAAAACTTTTTTGTTTGTTTGTTTAATGTCTGTAAGTTTAAAAGTGTAGTTTGGAATAATGGACCAGACACCAATTCTGAAACATCTCATATGCTTTCTGTTGATTTTTTGTAGTGATGTCTTCCTTTTCTCAATACACTAACTATGACTAAAATAGCAAGTACAAGCATTAACGTTGTATTACTGTTAATAATACAACATATTTACATAATAATACGTTTTAATTACATATTTACGTAATACAATAACTGTGGTAATACGCCATTAGCGAGTGCTCCCTGAGTTTGCACCACAGCGCCCCCTGCAGCTGTGGAGGAATCACTGCACCTGCCCCCACTGGGAGCCAGCAGCGCCCCCTGCAGCCGTGGAGGAATCACTGCACCTGCCCTGCCCACTAGGAGCCAGCAGCATTCCTGGTGGCTGTGAGTGGAACTGCACCAGAGGGGAAAGCACCTGTGGCTGAGAAGGCTGGGACTGGGTTCCTGGTGCTGGTTGTTAATGCCTTGTTAATGCCATAGTTGTTGTGGGTTGTTTGTTTTATTACACATACTAGTAAAGAACTGTTATTCCTGTTCTCGTATCTTTGCCTGAGAGCCCCTTAATTTCAAGATTATAATAATTTGGAGGCAGGGTATTTACATTCTCCATTCCAAGGGAGGCTCCTGCCTTCTGTAGCAGACAGCTGTCTTTCAAACCAAGACAGTAATTTTCAGAAATATCCATTGGACTGCCTTTGCGGAAGGGATACTTCTATGATATTTGATTTCTGGGAGAGGGAGTACAAAAATTTTTCTCCTGGAAAACAACCAGAAAAATAAACATAATTCCTGTGTTAGGGTAAGACTAAGTAGTGGACCGTGGAATATCACTGATGTATCTGTTGGCATGTTAACCTATCTGGTCAGTTGAATCCTTGTATGGGTTCCTCCAGGCCCATTTGAATGATCTAAGATAATACAGGTTTCCAGGACAGACTGCTTTTGGAGGCAGCTGTCAGGTAAGCATTCAATACCTCAAAACTTGTCTAAATAATATATCTGACCCATGAATAATTTAAATAAAATACCAAAGACATCATCTGGTCACTACAGAACTGCAAAGGAATCAAAGGCTGGTCAGCTGAACAAGGATATTATTTGGTATAAACCATCCTTCAATTCAAAGTCCAGATGAAGACTTCTGCATTCCCTTTAGCTGGTCTTGTTTATGTCAACTGTTCAAATTATCTCTTCCTTTTTTTCCACAAAGATGGATTTAATTAGTTGTATCTTTAATTATTTAACTTTCTTTTAATTAAATAGAAACCATCTTTTAAATCTTTGTCAGTTTTGGTTTTTTTTAGCAGGACACATAGGCCTAAAGTACTATTATGTATGACAGCAGATATTCATTGGTATGGATAAAATTAAAACTATTTAAAAGCATAGCTGCCACACTGTTCAGATGATAAGGTCAATGTTACTAAACTGATCTTGTATTTGCCAAACAGCTGCACAAAATCAGAACAATCTTTTGTCCTTTTTAAATGACCTCTTGAAAATGCACTTCTTAAAAAGAGAAAACTTTTAAGAAAGGCAATGGACATTGCAGATATTCGTGACAATATCTAAGAAGCCAGTGGAGAGTCCATTCCATTCCATTCCATTCCATTCCATTCCATTCCATTCCATTCCATTCCATTCCATTCCATTCCATTCCATTCCATTCCATTCCATTCCATTCCATTCCATTCCATTCCATTCCATTCCATTCCATTGACATGGGAATTGCACTGCAGTATTTGAAAGTGAATTAAATATTTTCTTTAGATTTACAAATACATATTTCTTCAGTATGACTTCTACAGAAGCAGCAAATTATTTTTCATGGTACACTTGAATGGAAAAGACCATGATCCCATACTTGCACAAGGCTGAGTGCTATCTTACAGAACAAATGGATCTTCATGAAGAGCAGAATTGTGGTATTGACTTCCTGCACAGACTTCAAACCACTGGATCTCTCTTACAGAGAAGGCTGAGGGAGCTGGGCCTGTTTGCCTTGAGAAGAGATGACTCAGATGGAACCTGATCTGTAAATCTCTGAAGGGAGGATGTCACAGGCTTTTCTCAGAGGTGCCAGGCAATTGGACAAGTGGCAAGAAGCAGAAACATACACAGGAAATTCCACCTGAACACAAGGAAGAACTGCTTCACTGTGAGTGTGACTGAGCACTGGAACAGGTTGCCCAGAGAGGCTGTGGAGTCTCCCTCATTAGGGATATTCAAGAACCGTCTCACACAATCTGGTGCTCTGTGATGACTCAGAGCAGGGAGGTTGGACCAGATGACCACTGTGATCCCTTCCAACCTGACCCATCCTGTGGCTATGTGTACCAATAGCACAGGATCTGGGTTTTGTTAGTGATACAATATGGACATGATAATGAGTAGAATGATATGAGTAGAACAGAACAACATTTTACTCTTATCAAGGACAGTAGGATGGAACAGCACAGCCTTGGATAAATAGATAAAGGATGTAGCTTAGGCAAACAACCCATGCAAAATGCAAGCAGGATGCCAGCTCAGCTCTGCAAGGTTGACAAAGCAGAAGTAATTAAAAAAAATGATACTGTGCTTACTCAAAAGCAGGATTGAGGAACAGGCACTTAAAAAGGACATGGGACATTGAAGACAGACCCCAAGGAACCTACAAGAACTTTTGATAAGGGGTGAGACTGTACAACAAAGTAAAACATAATACATCCAGTAAGGGGGGATAGCTAATGAATATATGATCTATATGATATATAGAGTGTTTGTATGATAAACACTCTGTTTACCTGACACTCAGGCAGCCTATTGGAGACAGGATGGAGACAGGATCCTTGGAATGACCAGCACACTGCAGTAAAGAACACCTGTTCTCTAATACTCAAAACCATTTTAGAAAGTTTCTATACAGCTAACTAACATTGTGATATTACAATGTTCCATAATTTCATTTTCATTATCACCTTCAATAAAAAGACTTAAAAATTAGAAGAGTTATGGATTCTTGATTTTGAATACAGTACCATCAGTTCCCAGATGAAAGACATTTGTGCTTTACTGAAATTGAAGAAGTGTAGCCAACTGAAAATAGGCTTACTTGTCTAGCCAACTTACAAAAAAAGATCTTGTAAAGTGTTGTCCTTTCAAAGCTGAAATGAGAACAAGATTAAAAAGAGAACACATTTCAAAAGTAATTGTAGTTGAGGGGCATGTTGTACATTAACATTCCCCTCAGCATCACTTTAATCTCTCATTTTGGGAATTGTGTCATTTTCTTTCACTGACTTCCTGGCTTAGAAGAAACTTCATCTATCTTCCCAATGGGAAGATGAAATCCTGGCATAGTCAGCAATTTTTCCTTTTAAAAAATATGATAGTAAACACTGCTTTTTACCCCACCAAAATATTCTAAAATTACAGACTGAATATTATGTGATGCATAGAGATTATACCTAAAATGTTTTACCAAACATTTTCAGCATCTGTTCCCAGACATTTGCATGGTATCTGTGAATATGTCTGCCCTCATTTCTGTGAAGAATTTTTCAAATTTACACAAAGGTGATTAAAGCAGGCATGACTATCTTTCCTCTCTCATGGTTCTGCTTTCCTTTGAAGAGTAAATGAAATTTTATTGTAGTATCCATTAAATTACTTTTATTAAATGCATTTTTGCTGGGATCTTCTTGGTATACAGGATTTCATGTCTTTTCCTGGTGAGATTCCCAGTTAAATGTATCCAGTGGATAACTAGGGGTTGGGAAGTGAGGGGGAACAGTGGCTGCATTACAGATTTGCAGAAAAGGAATTTTGCCTGACATGTAAGTCACAGACACACATCAACAGAAGTTGCTTAAAATAAGTGAGAGAAGGAAATTTACTTATATCCCATTACATAATCCCATCTTAGAGAGCCAAGGAAAAGAGTCAAATCTTTGAAGAAACATCTACAGAATCTGGGGTCAAGTCTCAATGTAAACATCAGCACAACACATAAGATTCCACTCTTATGAATATACTTCATCCTGCTATTTCAGTCTATGCAACATCAAAGACACATTTGCAGGTACAGTCTTGGAGTGCCAGCAATTTAAGACACCACAATAATGCCACTTGGTATGCAGGGGGAGGTTAAAGGGAGGATTAAAACCAGTCAGGCACAATATATTAAAAGAAATCCATGACTAACGGGGTGTGACAGCAAAAGGTTTCATTCTTTTCAACAGAAAAAGATCCCTAGGGCTTGAAGTATTAGTCCACTGTGCCTTTATCACCTTGGAATTTTTATGGTTATTTTTGATGAATTCACATTTTTGTAATTATCTTTTTGGCACTAAGCCAGTTTTCCCTTTTAATTAAATCCATAAATAAACTTAATTCTTCATTAAAAGGTTTGTTGTTCTTATTTTCCATTATTATTACTGTCAGGAAATATTTCAAATACCAAAGCATAATGTTAGTAATTATAACTTCACAAAGGTCCAGTAACTATCTATGTTGTACCTTGTAAACATTATGCCAGTGATTAATAGGAGCTGTGAGGAAAAATGCCCAAAAAAAAAAAAAATTCCCTTAGGTCACAACTCAGCTCTTTAGAGATGCACTTATAAACAGTTGATGACTCATGGACTTAACATCCACAGGGAATCAGCATTGTCAAATATCTTGGTATTACTGGAAGTATCTGGAATATGGAAATACAATTTAGAGCTTTGTCCCACCTGCTGCCCTCAAAATCCATCCTTCCATCTGAGACTGTGTAGTATTTTGTAATACTGTGTATTTGCCAAGTGGCAGAATTTGAGACCAAGCATTTCTGTTTGCAAAAATTATTTTTATTTGCTTTGTTGTGTTTGTTTAGTTATTAACCATCACATCAGAAAACACAAAGCTTTAAATCAGGCAGCCTCATTAAGTCAAAGATGAAATTATCTACATACAAACCACATCTATCTATAATTTGCTCTTTTTTTCTAATTCATAATCTGTAATCAACCCAAGTACTTAAAGATGCATTGAAACATCTAATATTATAACACTGATTTCTTCACATAAACTTTACACAGGTCAAGACAGCAGAAAAATTACCTTTTTCCTGACTTGTTGATCTTTGGAAGAATGGGCTTTCACATGTTTTCTCAGGGAACTTGGATCTGTGTATCGCTTGGTGCATCCTGGAATCTCACATGCATAAGGTTTCTGGATCAAAAAGAAAATGGATAAAGCTGCTGTTATATCACAGATTGTTTTATCTCAAGAGAATAATTTTAAGCCTTGGGATGCTGCAAACCATGTGAGTGCAGAACAAAAACACTGTACATTATTACAAGCAGAATGCTTGGCAATTTGTTAGAAAAGGAAAGGATGAAGTAAAGCTTTAAAGGAAGACAAACAAAAGGAAAGATTTCGTTACAGCACCTTTCATGATTACCTTTTTTTTTCTTAGTAGTACAATGAATATTGCTAGATATACTTACAGTTCTTCCACCCTCAGATTAATCTTTGACTTAGTCAGAAATTAGTTGTTAGTGAATCAGGTAAGGAAACTGCAGTAAAGGCCCAGAAAGACTGTTTAGGATTATAGAAGGATCTGCTTCAGAAAAAGAGACCAAGAAAAAGTGTTAGTTTACCATATTACAAAGAAGCCAAGCAAAAACCCAACCAAGCACTGAATACTGAAGTTTCAAAAGTATTACATAAAAAAAAAAGGATCTTAATATGAAGTACTGACCAACTCCTTCAGCTCACACTTTCTAATAATACTTCATTTTAGAAAAATATTTGTAAAATATCCTGTAATATCTTTATCGTTTTCTCAAAAGGATGCCCAATAAATCTGACTCATATAAATACCTCATCTTTCCTGTTCTAATCTGTCCATCTTCCCTGGAGACTTTTAGGATCACAATACTAAGTATTCAATGAACATTAGGCCCAACTGTTTCCTGAAAGTAGCTATTCAGCAGTTTATCCACTTCACAAAGAATTTCTGGAAAAATCTTGTACAAATTATTAACTTGCCAGCCAGAGTATCGACTATTCAAAATGGGTAATTAATTTTTTTAACAGCCATTTAATTCAAATGGAATTGTTTTAATTGTATTTCTGGACTTCTGCCCTCTGGAAATTGTCTCTGAGAAAACACAGATTTTTTTTTCTGAAACAGAGATTTTTAAACAGATCTCAGCTGTGACTCAAATTTACATGGGACAATCTGTTGGCACGAAAATTTCTAGATATACAAGATTATTCTACCTCTCTTGACTTTCTGGTACATGCCCCAGCCTTAACTTTTCATCAAAGAAAAGCACTTTATATTGCAGATGGCTTCAGCTCCCCTAAAGATCAACTGAATAGGAGAAAGCTACTGTCTCCACCTGCAGCAAGACATGTTTTTTTTTTATCAACCAGCCTGTGTCCATCTCATAGATTACTTTTGAAGCCACTTTCAACAGCCTCATCAGACCATCCACCCTCCTGTCTCAGAGGTGATGGGCTGCCTGCTGTCACCAAGCTGGAGGAAAGGAGCAGAAGGTCTGATGTAGGAATGTACCCCAACCTTAGTGGGTATTTCCCTATTAGGAAAGGTTTAAGACTCATCCCTTAGTGTTCTAAAAGCCCCAGAAACTTCAATGTTCTTTTCCCAGGAATTAGCCAGGTGCCAAGCAAGGACACTGGTTGAGTTTTAAAAATGTTTCCCAAAACTTGCAGCTGCTCCTGTTGGCTGTAAGCTAAACTGTCACTCCTTAATCATCCCATACTTAAGAACCAGCTCAGAGATGCTCAGGGCTTTTTAAGGTGTCTTAGCAAGGTGTCAGAGGCTTCTCTGACACCTGTGCTCAGCTTTTTCTTTTGTTTCTGTATCATTTGTTGTTTTTCTTTTATTAAAACCCGTGCTTTACAAAACACACTTAAAGACACATCTCACTAAATTATTTTTAAGCCATTTCTCTACAAGGGCTGGCCTCTCAGAGGTGACAGACCTCCGTGGGGTTTATCACATCTGACCCCAGGCAAGATTCCATCAGTCTAATGTACAAGGGACTGCAATGGGACCTGTGTGTCCTTACAGTGTCCAGGTGTGTCTTCTGGTGCTTGGCACGGTCGCTGGAATTGCTGAATGCTTTCTGGCAGCCAGGGTGCTGGCAAAGGTACGGCTTCTCACCCGTGTGGCTCCTTAAGTGAATCTTGAGGTTTTCTAGTCTGGAAAAGGCTTTCTTGCAACCCTCAAACTAGAAAAGAGAAAGAAGTTATTTGAAAGGAAAGCACACACAGTAAACTGCAGCAGCAAACACTGAACAGAAGGGTAAAAGGGCATGAAGAGACCTCCAGCCTGCTGTGGCTGGGTAGCTCTGCAGGGCCTGGATTCTCAGTGTGGGTGTTGCTGCAGAATTCAAACCATTTAGGCTGTAAAAATGTACCTATCCTCTCTACAGGTGGCTGAATTAGGAGAGTGTGTCCTAAATTTTGCAGATGGCACACTGAGGGACCAACCAGCTGAGAGTGCAGCACCTGTCTGGGAAACACAGCACCAGCTCAGTTCTCCTCCCTGAAGCACACAGAGAGCAAAATGGTCACAGTGAGGTTTGTAGCAGTGCATTTCCACACCCAAAAACCAGTTTCCAAATAAAGAAAAGGGGTTTCAGTTACCCCAGACTTTTAAGGAGAAGCACCAGAACTTTCTGTTCTTCCCTCACTGTGGTTGTTCCAGTGCCAGCACTGGGGCACTGGCTGGGCTTTGGAAATGTGTCTCAAAACCTGGAGGTGTTTCTATTGGGATCAAGCCAAATTAGTCCTCCTAAAATATTAAGTATTTAAGAAGGAGCAGAGGTGCTCAGGTGCATTTTTGGACTGCCTCAGCCAATGCAGGAGCTCTCTCTACATTGTGTTCGACTTATATTTATTTTGTTTGATACTGTTTGTTATTTTTGTCATTATTAAAGCATTTTCTTTTACAAGGGATATTCAGAGAAGTTGTCTCGTGGTTATTAAGCCACTCTGGAAGGCTGCAGGTCAGCCCTCAGTCTTGATACATCTTCCTGAGGCTCATTACACTCTGGCCAGGTATAGGACTGTATCAGAGGTTTCTGCTAACTATCCCTGTCTCCTCTCCAGGATTCTTTGGATGTTAGCAATTGAGCCTAAAAAAGGCATCTCTCAGTACCAATCCAACCTACAGAGCAACAGCAAGGATATCCAGGGAAATTTCAGTCTTGTCTCCCTTGCTAATGGTGATGCAAAAAGTGAAATGATTTCTCAAATATATTTTTACCTTTCTGCCATGAATAAATGTACAAAGTACTAAAACAAATGTAAGCATGTCAAAATAGGATCTAAGTCCTATGGGGGACCAATAATCATGCAGCATAGTACTTCTAAACCTCATCAAGTACTAAATCTGTGAAGAAATCTATGTTTATATGAGCAGGAAACAAGTTTTTAATCTATCATGTTCTCATAGTATACTGTAGCCTAAGGGAAACTAAAAGATCCATTCTATTCAACACCAGCTTTTTTATATATACTTTATTTCAATTAGACCTAAATATTTATGAATATCAGAAGTATAGGATTTCTAAAATTCTATCAGTCAGGATCAATTAATCTCATTGGTTTCAGTCTCTGCATATCCCATTGTGCAACATCTAAAGCTTCTGATGCATAGCAAACTTCTAGCTTGTGGTTCTTACATGCTTGCAAAAAGAGTAATTCTGCAGCAGAAATATCAGGCATTTCTAAAGCTAACACAAAAACTTCCATCATTTCATTACCTATTAATTTTATTCACTTGAAAAGAAAGAGGCCATTTTTCACTGGTGTCAGAATGACACAACTGAATTTTATAATATATTACGCAGTGCATATATGCTTACAAAAGCACAAGTAGGAAAAATGACATAATTCTGGTCATAATTAGCATGCCTTTCTTACAAATCTGTAACATCCTCAAAAAAAAAAATGCATACATTTTGTATCACTTAATTTTAAGCACATCTTTTGGATTACTGCAAAAAAGCATTACAAGTTCAAAGAATAAAGTATAAATCACATTACCTATGAACCTATTTCAATTTTAATATGGAATATTAAAATTGAGCTTAAGAAAATAAGGCTTGATATAGAAAATGAACCACCCTTGTTATACTATAATTGCAATTTATCTTTCCTACATATGCACTTCAAAAAATACCTCAACCCGTAAAAGTCTTTATTTATATTTCATCCCTTTATCCAAAACAAACCAGTGTTTTCCCAATTATCCAGTTTTCATCACTGAACATTAATTTATGTTTGTATGGATGGTGTCAGCTTTATGTTTAAGGAGCTTTAGTATGCATACAACACATTGTTGCAAGTGTATATGTATTTTCACTCTCAAGGATGTATTTTTAGAAAACATTGCAGGATAAATAAAAAAAAAAATACACCAATATATCTTAATATTGCCTTCATGAAAATATCACATTTTTTCTAGGAAAAAGTAAAGAGTGGAGACAGCATAAAAACATGGGAATTAAAAAACTGACATAAGAAATTAATCACAAAAGTGGTACAATTATAGAATGGTTTGGGTTGGAAGGGATCTCAAAGATAATTTAATTCCAACCCCCCTGCCATGAGTAGGTACACCTGCTAGAACAGGTTGCTCAATGCTCCATCCAGCCTTGGCTTGAACACTTCCAGGGATGACACAACTTCCCTGGCCAACCTGTGAACCCTCTCACCACCCCCACAATAATGAATTTCTCCCAAGCATCTAATATAAATTTACTATTTCAGTTTTAAGCCTTCAAAAAAA
>WEIU01016114.1:42692-91483 GCA_013389925.1 Aegithalos caudatus | reverse complement strand
CAGGAACATTGTTCTGAGGTTGGATGGAACCAGAGAAATTGCCAGAGAAAAATAACAAGGATTATAATACATTGAGGATTATATATTGAATCTAATAATATCTTAGTGTTAGTTACAGGAAGGGCACTCTGTGGAGATGCTGGAGATATAAATCTTAGTTGTAATGTGGTTCTTGGGCATTTTGGGGCAGTAAAGGTTTCATTTTGTTATTGATGCACAGGGACAACCATGATGCAGGTAACAGCATTGTGCTTTGTGTCAGTGAAGAATAGTAGCTTTAAATTTTATGAAATAACATAAAAGGCCAAACTTTATTCACTTCACTCAAGTTACTGGAAATATTGTTTTCCCTCAACATGCTGGGCCTAGGGTTTAGATGGAGCTAGAAGCCTCTTTTTTTTTTCCCCANTTTTTTTTTTTTCTGTATGCTACCATTTGATCTCTCTTCCAGACAAAAATATACAATAAAATTATGCAGCTTTCAACTTCTAACATGTCTATGGGGGAGATGACAGCAGGCCAGATCTGTAACCTGGTTGCCATAGACACAAATCAGCTGATGTGGTTCTTCTTCCTCTGCCCTAACCTTTGGGCTATGCCGGTACAGGTAAGGTGATTGAATGTGCTTTTGTTCTTAATGCACGTCAGTCTGCAGTGGTTCATTGCATGTGAGTTTTATCCAAGTGGGGTATTAAAGAAGTAAAAGAATAACATCCAATAAAATTTCAAGCAATAAAATTTCAACATCTAGAAACATTGCCTGTAATAGATTCCACATCTGTGACTGGACTTTAGGTCTTTATGATGGTATTAGGATCTTGGCTGCTGCCAAAAAAGCTTTGCATTTATAACAAGAATTTATGGGGTGCAGCAGATTGCAGTGCATTTGTTTATTACATCAGGAAAGTTAACTGGAAGATATTGCAATCATTTGTCTTCTGAATCCTAGCAGAAGCAAGAGAAGTAGCATAAATATGATTACTTAGAGATGATCCTTTGGACATCTCTTGAAACTACCGCTGCTTTTTGGATGACAAATGTCACAGTTTGTAATTGTTTGGGTTTGGTTGGGTTTTTTTGTCATAACATATTTGCTATGCAAAATGGTTTTGCTGCTTTATCCTCTGGTGTCTTTGGCCTCCTGTGTCTAAATACCAGTCTGATCCCTTCAGTCTCCTTTCCCACTTGGATCACCCTATACTTCTGTTTAAGAATTTTCTGAAAAAGATGAAAGTGAAGCATGAACTTTCATTTGATACTCAGTATCCTGCAAGTTTTCCTGCTTTCTTTCAGCTACTTGGTGCATTTTTGTTGGGTGTGCTTCAGTCCTAGCAGTAAATACAAACAGAAGAGGCAGTAGAATTTAAATTCACTTACTGGTGAATTTGATACTTTCTAGATGTATAATTTAGTTTCAAAACCATGATGAAAACTTTGTGTTCATGTGACAAAGACAATCTGGTTCCAGCACCACACAGAGGCTGATGCTGCTGGTGTCTAAGTCAGAAACCCACAAGCAATCTACCCCAACAGCTTTGCATTTTGGGTTGCTTGCCCAAAAATTAAATGGTTTTCATGAGATTGTATGTAGACTGCAACTGGAAGATTGTATTTCCAGGCAGTTTATAATGTGGTTTTAGGGGTGTTGCTTAGGAGTTTTTGTCCATCAGCATCTTATTCTAGTGATTTTCTTCTGTAAAATGTTAAAGAAATGACTTTGAAAAGCTGGGAGTGGGGAATAAAAGCCAGCCATTCAGATAATTGGATAAACTGTATGAATGTCTTTCAAAGAGGGAGGTGTTAGACTGCTGGCCATCAGGGTATTTTATGACAATAAAGATATTTACAGAAATTGAGTGGATTTTGTAATTGTTCCTGTTGAATACAAGAGGTTCTTGTCAAGCTGCTACAGATTAGATGAGCAACTCCTCTTAAACTCAGGTCTTCAAATCATCTGATCATGTGATAAACCCGATTAACTTCCTTTACCTGGCAGAAGAATAGCCTGATTTAGCTCTTTGCCCTGATTTTTCCCCTCACTGAGGAATATACTTGGGGAGGGCAATGCAGGTCATTTTTATTGTCAGTTATAATGAGTCTTTGAATTGATCTTATATCTTCTTGGATAGTCTCAGTCTTGGAGTATTCATTCTCTGAAAAACCAGCAAGTGTCCTCCTGAAATAGTCTGCATCTTCACACTTTTGCCACATGTTTGAATCCTGTTGTATTACCACAGATTTTTTTAGTATCTCTGGTAGTGGGGGTAGATTGCTTCTGAGACTGCAGAAGGACATGGAGGAAGAAGGAATAAAACTCTGGCTAGCTCCATGAGACCTGTGCAAAGCTTCAAATCAGGCTAGTGGGCATATTAGGGTGTAAACAATCAGCAGTTTACTAACTGATGGCTTCTTTTAACTCTGCTTTCTATATGTGCGAGATGTATAAAAACCATGCCTGTTGAAATATTAAGATTTAAGGTGATTGTGGCCATATTTAGGTCACAGTGTGGCTGTAATTAACACATTATAAAGGCATTTTTCTCTTCCAGTGCAGTTACTCCTGTACAAGAGGTATGGACTAGTTTTTCTGACCTACTCTAGAGGAACTTATATGACAGTTTAAAACATTTTGGTTTCTAGAATTAAGGGAGGGTGATGGATATAGCAGTTATCATCTGGAATTTTTCAGAAAGCAACTTGATTTATTTTTTGGCATGGTTTCCCTGAAATTATGGGTGGGGGAGGAAAAATAGGAACCAGCTTATTTTAAAGTGAGGGGGGAAAATGATCAAGGAATATGTCCTAATACTGATGTCTAATTTCAAAAGAGAGGACAATCATAATGAAAATAAATTAAGAGGAAATATATTAAATATGGTTATATATTGGCATTTTGTTGGTAGTAATTTGTATATCAGGGTGTTTTCATGCCTTTGATGAGAAGCACAGTAAGAAGTCAGTGATTGTAGACTGCTACAATGATATTGCTGAAGAGCTATGGAGCATTAAGAAGAGTCCACCCCCTTAATGATAATGTGTAGGGTATCAATTAGTATAGACAAACTATTTACAAGGTACCAACTTCATGTACACTTATTTTCTAAAACCTCTCTGGCAGCTCAGCGTAGAGAACACTTTAGTGCAAGTGAGAATTAATTCAATTCCATTGCATATCCTGTAATAACATATTTCTCTAATGGGCCAGAAGTCACAGATTCATAAAGACTTCCTGACACTGCAGAAAATACAATTATTTGCATTAAAATTCCCCCTGTGATGCTCCTTACCAGATGAGGATGATCAGTGCCAGAGCGTGCTCCTGTTTTGTGGGTGGTGAGCTTCTTGCCAAAATCAGTGAGTCACATTAGTCACAAAGCTTTCTTCAAAATGTTTTTCCATAGCATTCATTCAGTACCTTGTTTTATGAGGCAGTGAAAACAATTACTGGCTGCTTGAGAGATGGCTAATGTTATGTTGCACAAACTCCGTTATTATTTAAAACAGGTTTTTATTTGTTTTGTAGCTCTTAATCTAGCAATCAACATTTCAGCATCTGCTGTAAATTTTGTAATAGCTGTTCATGACAAGTTAGGTTTTCTATACAGCCCAGATAATTTGAGCCCCATCTTTGCTCTGACTGGAGTCAATGGGAGCTTTATCATTGCCTGAAGTTACTGTTTGAATGTTATTGAAATCCATGAGAAGAGGCCCAGGGATGCCAATCAGTTGAAAGATGCCCTCAGTAGTTTTGGCTCAAACCCTGGGAGCAAAATGAGGCCTTATAAAGGCCTTCCCCACATGCCTCCATTTTATAAACTCCCTTGTTTGATTTCATTGTGATTATTTAAAAAATCCTGTATTCTCATAGCTCTGGCTCATTGGTAGGGATACCTTACACTTGGAATGAAAGGACATTTGTCTCTTTCAAAACTGCCCACAAAGCATTTTCTGGCTGAAAGTATTTGACATCCTCAACAAATAATCGAGACAAAATAACCAGATCTGTTGGTGAGCTTTTCACTCCTGATATATATCTCTGGCAGAGAAGAGCTTTGGGATTTTGATAAAAGAGAAGCAGTGTTTCATTACACAGACTTTTTAAAAAATATTATTTTTGCCTTCTCAGGAATATTAATGAGAGTTTCCCATCTGCGAGATACTGTCCCCCAGAGCTCAGATGTTATTATCTGTGTACTCTTTATTCTTGACTCTGTGCTTTGTGATGTGATTATAGAATTATGTTCAGTAATATTTCAGCTGTTTTCAGATACAAATCTTCTTTATTTTTTCTATAATGCTGAACATATTTCAAAAGTTTGCCTGTATTATCACATTATAAAGAAAATTCAAATGGTATGATGTTTAACCTATTGGAAACGTGGAATTTTTATTGCAAAGACTGACCCTCAGTAGCTAGGATGAGTGTTGGAGAAGCACCTGTGAGCAAGCAACTCCCTTGGGATCCAGCTGGGATAGCTTTCTCCTTTGCTATGGAAGAAGCTGATGCTCTCTTTTTAGAGCCAGGGGGTCCCATAATGTCCTTGACAATCAACCAGTAGTGAGGGAAAGCAGGAAAACAAGGAGTCAGTGTTCTGCAGTGGCTTCTCACTCTACAGTGCTTTCCTGTATTTGAGTGCCCACAGCATCTGCCCATGATGAAGCAGTTGGGAGTGAAAAATCTTCATCTGTAAAGACCAAGACCATTTTGTGTTATGGAGGAGAGCTCTGCCAGGGCTATCTGGCCTTGTGTGTTTTGTTTGGCTTCAGACACTCATTAATTTCCTGACTTCAGGTGGAAACAGATTGCTCACTTAGTCATCACTGAAAGATTTTTTTTTGATTTGCAATTTAAACTTGCCTCTTAATAGAATTGTGGTGCATATACAATGGGATTTTACATTCATGTCAGTGCATATTTTCTAAGTCAATACTGTGGCTCATTTTGAAGCCATGTTTTGGTTTAATTCAGCTGTAGAGGCATCAGAGGGTTCCTAAGAAGAAAAAAATATTTTTTCCTCTCTGTGCTTTAAATTGATAGAAATGTGGAAACTACAAACTCCATTTTTTCATGTAAACAGCCATTTCCTATAAATGTGTGGAAATAGGCATAGACTATTGAGCATTGAAATAATGGAGGAAATGAAATTAAGAAGATGCTTCTGTGAAGGTTATGAGAGTTTACAAACATAGCAAGAGTAGTAGGTAACACTTCAGGAAAATTTCCAATAATTGTTGTTTTGGTTTTTTTTAATTAAGGGAAACTATATATGAAATTATCTTTCTATCCCTGCGTGTTTTGATTGATTTATCAGCTTACACTTTCAAATACTTAGATTGTCAGTGTTGCAGATTGTTCAGAAGTCAGTCATTACAATAGTGATAATTAACTTTGGTAGCTTGTATATATTGTGTTTATTGAGCTGCTTACAGTAAACCCTCTCCATCCAGACTGTCATTTTCTCTCTAGATTCTTACTTAACCAAAGACCAAGTTTTTTGGTTTTGGTTTTTTTTATCATTTGTTTCTCTAAGCCTTTTTCCAAAGTAATTGTCTGTCTGGCACTGTAGATGCTTAGAACAGGTCCTTGCCAGTTCATGTCAGAGATTTTCTGAGCTGAGTGTTCTCAGTACTATAATGCATTATTTTGAAGTAATCTTTGATTGTTTTATTTAAAGATGTTTTTCTAAAATATATTGATTTTTAAATAAAGTTCTTTTATGTAGTTTCAAGAGTTAAATTATAGGAGATACACAAACCTGTAGAACTTTCTTTTACTGTGCATTATGAGGAGAAATACAGGAACAGAACTACCGAGAATGCCCAGGCTGGGGGTGAGCACTGTGTCATGTCTGGGTCTCTGAGAGAAGCCCTGCCTGATCACATTGGCTGTGCCAGCAGTGCTGAACTTGGGACATCTGGGGTGGCTGCAGCTGCTGTTGGTTGAACATTCTCCCTTGGCCTGAAATTGGTCTTTGTGGTGCATATCCCAAAAGAAGCCAAGACCTTTTCCTCACCTTCTTTTATCCCAACAGATAATTGTAGGAGTTCTTCTGCTCTATTACCTTCTTGGAATCAGTGCCTTAATTGGAGCAGCAGTAATCATAGTCCTTGCACCTGTTCAGTACTTTGTAGCAACAAAACTCTCACAGGCCCAGCGAAGCACTTTGGTAAGTGTCTTCAAACTCATTTGTGATATAAATATCATATCTGGTAATTATGCATTGGTCTGTGCTTGGAATTACAAAGGTAACCATGGATGTTGACCTGGAATTGCTTCTCAAACATTTAATAGTGTTCAGGAATGCCATGTTCACGAATTTGAGATTGTAAGTGTAAGCAGTAAATACATATTTTTGGGGTTTCTATTTTGCAGTAAGTATGGTTCCCTAAGAGCAAAAAAAAACTTAAAAACCTTTTAACTTACAAATATAGATGATCAGTAGTCATTGACTGGAGTAGCTTTGGGCAGTGCACAGATAAGTGAGTTATGCAGGGCAAGCTGTCCAGGGGGAAAGGAAGTATGAATGCTGCATCCAAACTCAGACCCCAGATGTGGAAATATATCAAATGGATTTATTTAAACAAACTCCATACAGTCCTAACCCTCACATAGTGTGTGCCTCAACTGGGGAGCTTAGAGGTCTGCTAAGTCACAGGCTGTTCTTTGATCCCTCATTTGGCTTGTCTCTAATTTGAATCACCTGCATCACTGCTGAAAAAGTTACCTTGCTTCATTGGCATTCCCATGCCCAGCTGCTCTGAACCTTATTCCCCCTTTCAGCAACTGTTGCACTGCCAAGGAAGCCGCAGGAACTTGTAATGGAGCCAGAGCTTGCTGAAATCTCTTCCACCACAGATCATGGGTAGTAATGAGAGTTATTTGTGCATCTTCCTGTGTGTAGAGGAATTCCTTCCCATCAACAGTATGCACCCTTCCAGAAATGTGGACAGAATTCATTCTTGCAGCATCCAGTCATACAGTCAGTGTCACCTAGAAATTCCTGCAGATGGGATCAGTGCTGTTTGTGATAGAAATGTCTGCACTGTGCAATGGGGCTGCTTATAATTTTTGTGTCATCCTTATGCTTAGGGAAGTGGTGTTTTTATTGTGCTCTTCAGGTAAATGTGTGTGTAAATGTTGCAGGAGTACTCCAACGAGAGACTGAAGAAGACAAATGAGATGCTGCGGGGCATTAAGCTCCTTAAACTCTATGCTTGGGAGCACATATTTCACAGCAGCGTGGAGGAAACCAGACAAAAAGAAATGACTAGCCTCAAGTCTTTTGCCCTTTATACCTCCATATCCAGTGAGTCTGTTCCTTCATTGTAATCCACTGCTCAGCTAAGTGCTACTGAATTATTAGCTGCTAATGAGTTTACCATTTCTCTGTTGAGATTATTTCAGTTGCTTTAGGCTCTGATCTGTACTCCTCACTTTCCATCTAGTCAGACCCTCCATTTAATTCAGTAGAACTTTGCTTATATGGGAAATATGCCTAAAAGAGAAAATGAGTGGTTCAAAAAATTGACTTTTTCTGGACAAAAGCTTTCAAAGGACAAAGGTTTCACAGGCTATGTTTAGCCAGCAATATTCTGTTCTAGAACACAGCATTCAAGAGGAAGCTGATGTTGATATTTATTTGTTGAGGGTTTTTTCTGCATTTTGCACAATTCAGAGCATACAAATAATATGTGACAGACATGATCTTTGCACTGAAGCTCCAACAGACAGTACTTACATGTTCTTACTGAAAACTTGGATTTCTTATTAAAACATGTGATTCTTAAAACCATTTCTATATCCTGGAAAGAAAAATATGAGCATCCTGGCAATTTAATTATTCTGTATTCAGATTCTTTCCAGTTACATTTCAAGCTGCTTTAAGAATTTATTGTGCTTTTAATAAGACCTACACAAAAATGAACTCTGTATTTGAGGAGATTTTATGCAATACCTATATAATTGCTGCTGTAATATTTTAGAAATAATTAGTAAAGTCACACTGAATAATATCTAATCTGTGAGATATTAATGAAATGGAAAATTTTAGCAAGAAGTTTTTGGGTGCTACTAGCTACCTGTACCTATATCTCCTGGGATAGTAAGGAAGCCTAGTTCTTATGATCACATAGGTAATGTATTCTAAGGGAAAGATCATGAGCCCACTGAATTTAACTGACATGAAATTGAGGTATTCATTGTCTTCTGAGACCAGAATTTCTCTCTGGCAATCCTAAGCATTGTGGGCTTGGGGAGGAGTTTCTGCTTTGACATAAAACAGAACTTAGCTGCAGGCTGTGACACCAGAAGCTCTGTCTTACACCCAGATCAACATAGATGGGTTCCCTTTGTCTGCAGTGCTTCATGTGGCATTAAAATCTATTTATAGTCAGGACCAAAGGTTCAGCTGTAGGGCTGTGAAGGCTTATTGGATTTTAAATCCTCACGGATTCATTTGCAAGAGCTAGGAAAAGGTGTATTCATCCCAGGGGTGCTGATTATTCTGTGAAGCAATGACATAAGAATCTGTATTATTAGAAAAACTTTAAATATTTACTGATGCTTCTTGAAACATTCCAAGTTTGCAATTGTGTTCTTATTTTGCATTATGTAAGATATTTAGGTTTATGCAAGACACAGAATATAACTTCTCAGCTTGGGGTAAAGCAGTGCAGCTTTATATTGATGGAGCTTATAATTTTGGCTTATAAAGGTTCTTATTGTTTCAGCCTAGGAGTTCCTTACACCTTCAGACTTTAGCAGAAATTATATTTATCTTTGCAAACTTGCACTTTTGCAGACTAAAAAGGGAATATAAATACAGGAGAATTTGCTCTTTTCTCTTACCTAAAGTATAACTAGAATGAGAGGCATAATCAGCCCAAAACACGTTAGCTAATATTGCAGTGAACACATGATTTAATTTCTTTAGGGAAAAAAAATTAAAAGTTGGTACAGGACCATAATTTTATTTATTTGTGATCTAGAGGAAGGTAGACAGGTGCTAGAACACTAACAAAGCAGAAAAGAGATTTTCATATATAGTTCTATTAACAGGGTGTTAAGTAGACTCTGGAATTCTTTTCTAAGTGCATATAGCTATTAACAGAAATAAAGAATGTGGTTGGAGCTATTTTATTCATAAGGAATAAATTTGCATTGGACTACAGAAAATATACCTACAAGTTTCAGGACAGTGTTGGGTAGACTACAAGAAAATTCCTTTTCAAGACCACATGGAAATTGGATCTCATGTGCCTCACCCCTGTGCCAGGATCCAGGCTATATGTATATGGAATTGTTCATGTGCACTAAAAGAGCTATTATAGAAATTACCTCTTCTTACATTTTAATGAAGTGCCCCCACCAGAATCAAAGTTGTGTGACATCTTTACAGGATTTACTATACATTAAAACTCAGGAAAGAGGGAAAAAGAAAGCAGTGGTTTTCCAACTTCTATGATTTTTTTTGCCTAATCTGTCAGAAGCAAAGTTTAACTCAAGGTTTTCCCAGATGAAAATAACAGTTACTGTTACTAAAATATCCAGACCAACTGAACATTTTTCCCAGTTTTTAGTTCACCTTTTCCAATAACAAAGTCCTTTTGACTAAAACTAATTAAATGCAAAGTCTTAGCTGCAAAATAGTTATTTTATAAAATGTTTTATTTTTCTGGACTCTTGCATAATTGGAAAAAAAAATAAAAAGGTAAGCAACCCCTGAATTCCAATGTCTCATATTTGTTTGGTTGAAAGAAGTTTGGAGTCCTTGTATGTATTGGTGATCTCACATAATAGCAAAATTCAGATCATCTTCTTGGAAGTCACCAAGTAGTTTAGATGTCTTAACTGCAGCAAGCTTTGCCAACCCTACAGGGTGTTATTCCATCCAGCTTCCTATTTGGCAGGTATGATCTTGTACTGTGGACAGGAGTAGAGCAGGATCCATCTCTGAAAAGCTGGTCAGCTTTGCTAGATTCTCTCACCAGATTCATCCCTAAAGGCAAAGCAGCAGGCTCAAAGGCACATTGCAAAGGCAAGAAGGATTTAATGGCATGCAGAAAGACAGAGTTGGGGGCAGCAAGCTTCCCTTCTTTACAATTTCTGTGCTGTAACTGGTGTGAAAGCTAACCAGTGTGAAAACTGGTCAGGAAGTAGAACCTTAAAGAGACATGAGACGCTGCTTTGTGTTCCAACACAGAAATAACATTTTTTGTTTGTTATACAAAAATATGTCTGTTTTTTTTTCCCAGGGGTGAGATGTAAACTATGCATTTCTTTAGTACATATTAGTCTTTCAAAGCCTAATCTTTTATTTTACAATTACACACACTAACATATTTTCAAATTCTCTATTGCATTAGAGCCACATGCAATAACTCAGCTACTGTATATGAGTACAGAATTTATGAATATGTTAGAGGATTCATTAAAGGTCATCTAAACATAGGCAAGAGAAATACCTGACACTATATAGAGTCCTTCAGGGGTTTATGCTGAGAAAATGATGGCCAAAGAGACAATGAGAGGAGTCAAAATGACACTTCAGATAAAGTAGCACTAGAGAGCTTTTGCTGTTTGAACATTGCTATATCTGAGAGAAAAAAGGACAGGCACAGTTTAAACACAAAAGAAGTGTCTGGCCTTTTTCTGTTACACCTGTACTGATTGTCAATTTTAGCTCTAGAGTCTATATTCTTTGTGTAGTTTACTTACATGAAATACAATTGACTGAAGGTCAAAATGAAAAGGTGATGATTAAATAATATCCTCAGTTTGTGGCAGAGGGGACAGATATGCAGAGCATGGAAAACACCATTGCAAAGCAGTGCTAGTAGTATTTTAGTATTTAGTATGTCTGAATGAAAATTGTTTCTAAATGTTCCTGCATGTTTTCCTTCACAGTCTTCATGAATGCAGCAATACCAATTGCAGCTGTACTTATAGTAAGTATGGACTTTTCTACATAGTGTTAATTATGACTGCATTTTCAAGTATAAGTGATGTGCAATTGGGGAAGGAGGAGAACAGGATGCAAACCTGCTACACATTTGCAGTTCCTCTGGGAGAGAATGGAAAATGCCCACTTGCCTTCTGGGACCAGAAGCAGCCCAGAGCCTGCAGCACTCCCCCAAACTGTTAAGAGAGTATGAATGAAGATTCTGTAAATGAAATGCTTGTGAAATATGAAGTCTGTTCCCTTCTTTATGGCAAAGCACTGACAGTGATGTTTGTCTCTTTGTAGACGTTTGTTGTCCATGCTCATCTGACAAGAAAGGCTGACTTCTCCCCATCAGTGGCATTTGCCTCCCTCTCCCTGTTTCATATCCTTGTGTCTCCGTTGTTCCTGCTCTCAAGTGTGGTTAGATCCACTGTCAAAGCATTAGTAAGGTGAGAACTGTAAAATTAATATCTTTGCTACCACATACCCACTTTCTGAGGACATGTCCATTCCTCATTTTACAATTTCAAGTTTAGAAATAGCGTGGTGATTATTTATTTATTTTTGTAAACTGCATCCCAAACTTTTGTCCCCTCCATCAAGCATGTAGAAGGGTAAAGGGTAATCACAGAAGGACATGCATTTCAGCAAGTATCTTGTTTTTCAGCTGCTGCCTGTTGGGCAGAGTTAGACTGAAATAAGCAACAAAAACCTTAAAAATCACTTCCTAATAGTCACAATAAGTTAATGACTAAATGTCTAATTCAGCCTTGATGAATTTTTACTTTCTGATGAACATGTTAGTTTGAGTATTCAAAAGCTAACCAAATAACAAGCAGCAGAATTACTGTTTCACTGGAGATTTTTAGTATCAACAGATATTAGTGTAAAAACCTCCTAATGCTTTTTCATATGCAGTGTAACTCTACCTGACTGACGGGGAAGCAGAGTTTGGGCTTCCTTCTTTATTAGGACAACTTTGTGACCTCCAATGAAGTTTATTTAAACTATGGGACAGATACTGGACACCAGCCCTTGCTTCATTGCCTTTGTGTTGCTTTGGAGATGGGAGGAAGACTGCACCAAGGCTGAGATTGCCTTCAGTGTTTCAAAATTCCCTGACAGTGCAAAGTCACATCTGTGTCCTCTCTCCTAAGGAGTGTGAAATCTGAGAGCATCAGCAGCTGGCAGGAAATGTTTTGCAGCCACTGTGGTAGTCCCTAGAGCCATGGCAAATTGTCATGCCAAGATTACAGCCAGCAAAGTGCCTGGGAGCCCAGCCCACACTGATGCTACCCTTTACCAACAGGCATTTATTTTGGCCTGTCTAATGATTTCTTTGCAAATGAATTGTGCTTGTTAATGCCACAGGAACAATTTGAGAGTGATTAGTATCAGCCAAGCATTAATTGTTGCCAGCTGGGAGTTCTTCAGGGGTTATTCTGGAGATACCTCCTTGTTGGCAGGCTGTTGCCCTGCCATTTGTGGTGCAGACAGGAATCAGACTGTATCAAAGCTGACATCATCCTTGCCTTCCTGGCTGTCTGTATCACCCAGGTAGTGTTCCAGAGTGCATGGTTCCATAGTGCTGCTGGTGCTGCTCTAGAGAATCTCACCCTTCAGAGGAATATTTTGGAATCATGGGCCAGATATTTTCAAGCCGTGCAAAGATGTGCTTGCTTAAATAGTTTAGTAAATGTTAAAAAGCAGACAGTAGAGTTTGCACCAATTGAGCAAAGCTATTGTTTGCTTGCTGCAGTGGTGTCCTACTGTTAACACCTTCCTGCTAGTAACTAGGTGGTCAGGTAAAGGTGACCTAACTTAGCAAAGTTGTATTTCAGCTTTTTTAGGCTGGGATACTCTAATTGGTTTTAGCAACTGTGCAAAGACAGCCTCTCCTGGAGTGACAGAAAGGGATTAAGTGGAGCAGAAGATGATCCAGCAGTGAAACCAGCATGTAAAGAGAGAGTTACTGGCTTTACTTCTCAGGCACTTCACAAACCCTGCTCTGTTAGTATTGGCTGCAGTTTTTGGTGCCTGATGGAACCAAGGGCAATGATATCCATCAATAACCTTGTCAGTATCTTTAATCATTACATATATGCCCAATTGCAAAGCATCCCCATGGATTGTCATTGACACACTCAGAACCTCTGTGTGATTGACAGATTTAAAGCTTCTGTTCCACGTAGGACCCCCGAAAATTTTCCAGGTTATGGGCTTGACTGTCTGCCTTTGAGAGGGGCAACTGTTCAAAGTCTTTAGGAAGGTGACAAATTCTGATACATCTTTGTATAGTGGTGCTTTGCAGTTTTTTTTAATGTGTGGAATGTTTCTGCCACTGAAAATTAAAACTGAGGAGCCAGTTGATGTATTTCTTCAATGTGAGTCTTCAGGGACAAAGCATGCAGTGTACCACTTTCAATCAGCTAAGGTTAAGCAGCAAGAGTGGCATTGTGTCTCTTACTGGGTTTAATGACAAACCATCTTTCCAGTCAGCTGTGCAAATAACCGTGTTTTAATCAATATGTCCTTTCTGTGGCTTAAAAATAAGTTCCCCTGTGGAGATATTGGAATACTGGAATAGTGCTGTCAGCAAGAGCTCTGCAGAGAACGTCCTTTTTCTATTCTTTAAGAGCTAAGAACAGTCTGGCATCCTGAAATAAGAGCTGTTGCCTCTAACACAAGAATTTCTCACAGCTCTACTGTGTTTCTTCAGTAAATGCCTCAGGACCAGTAATTCCAGAATTATGCAGAGCATTGGGCAGGGGTTTGCAGGGAGAACAGGCACATGGATACACAACTAGAGAATAAAATCAAAATTGTTGGATGGCTGAATAGAGACATACTCTTCTTTGGATATGCATGGTCTGAGAATGTTTGCTGTCTTCTCTTCCTGCCCCTCTAGACCCTGGAGCAGATACATGGGGGATATGTCTGTCTGCTCCTTCTATCTTCAGAGCAATTTCTCAAATATCAGTGTAATTTTCAAGGAGAGAATACAGGTGCAGCTGCATATCAAATCTATATAGGCAGCATCTAAACCATCATTTGGTTTAAAGACATTTGAAATGTTCTTTTAAATGTTTGGTTTACTGAACAAAAAGGATAAGATTACTAGCCCTGTTTTTCAGAGCTTTGTGCAAATAGATATTAATATCTCTAGCAATGGAGCTTCTAATCACTTCCTTTGAGATAAAAGACCTTCCCATTATGGAATTCTGATCAAAAAATGATCCCAAATTAATTATTTTCCTCTTAACCCATCTCAAATAGTTATTCTTCCCCTTTTTGTTGTTTAGATTGTAGTACCTGCTCTAGATGAATTCTCTCCCCTGAATCCACCAAGAGATCCACTGATCTGAGTGCCCAGCTGCCATTAGCAATCAGGCAGGTTGACAGAAAAACTCTAGAACCAGTGCTCTCCTAGGGAGTGCCCGGGTGACTTTGATCTCTGCTTGCAGGGCAAGTGTTAGCTGTGCAGGGAGTCTGCCTCAGGCAGTGCTGTAATGCCTGCATCCAATGTTTTGGCATCAGTGGGGGATCTCTTGGAAGAAATCAAGTCTCCTTCTAAAGGAGAACCAGCATGTAGTGAAATGCAAAATAAATCTTGGCAGGTTTATTCTTATTTTACAAGATTGGCATCCTAACAGATCACCACATATCACAATGCTTCAGTGGCAGTGTTTTTCCTTTCTCCCCAGGTAGCCTAAGGCTAAACGTTGAAATCAATTTTTTCAGCTCTTGTCCATAAATTTATTTTTAGGCCTTCTGGCACTTTATAATTCTGAAGACTGATTGTTAACTTATTTCTAGCTAATTGAGCTCCTTTGATGTTGAGTTCATGATTCAATCCAATTCTTTCCCAAATTTCATTTGCTGTCCCTGTGAGTAGATTAGACATACATTTTATAGAGTCAGGTACAGAGATAAAATTAATGCCCTGATCTGTTAAATGTCTTAATAAAGGCACATTATCTCTTAGCTAATTAAATCTTGAAGCAGCTAGTGAAAATTTTATGCCTTCTTCTTTGTTGCTGGTTGTCAGGATTCCTTTTATATCTCATCTGTTGAATACTATTCTGTTAAGGTATATTCCTTTATCTAGTTACCTTATGCACATCATATTTCACCACAGCTGGTTGAATTTGGCTCAGGATGTACAGCTTGCATGAGACTGTTCAGTAGGACTGACTGAGCCCCACTTGATCAGCATAAATGACATTAATTCTACTTGGGTGAGTGACTTCTAACCAAGTCACTGTTGTAGCCCCTTCTGTCTTCCACCAAATGCCTGAAAAACTTTGTGTGAGATCTCTCTGGTGGTGTCAGAAGAGATAAGGCTTGAGGAACATCTGCACAAACCATTAAAATGTCACTTTTAATAGGTAACAGGACAGGTTTTGAAAGTTTGCTTGCAGTAACTTCTCATTGAACATTTTCATACACCTGTAACAAAACAAGAACAAACAAACTGTGCAGCAGACAGCAGCTGAAGTACCAGAAGTGGAGCTCTGTAATAGACATTGCAGGCAACAAAGGTTTTACTTCCAAGGTTGAGGTGTGACTGTGGGGTTTTTTCCCTGTCAGTGTGCAGAAGTTGAGTGAATTCCTCTCAAGTGAAGAAATTGGAGAAGAGCATGATAAATCTTCAGAGCTAAGAAGTGCAGATAATCACAGCAAGTACCAAGCAGTGGTGAGTAAAGCTGTCTCATTGCCAGTGAAGTGGCTGCAGTCGTTTGTACCCAGAATAAATTTTTCACTTTTCTATTTCCTACTGATTATTGCTTGCAATTGCAAAATCTCTATTCTAATATCCTGAACTGTATCATTCACACTACGGTTGCTAGGGTTTAGAACATTTTGCTGATGCTGCTACCAATTAGTGTTTATTTCTGTCTTTCTGATTTTGCACAGCCACTCAAGGTTGTGAACCGCAAGAGGCCTGCCAGGGAGGACTGGAACAATTACAGCTCTCACATGAGAAGACCCATTAACATCACAGAAGCAGATGATTTTTGTGTAAAGGTGATATGAAGGTCACTCTAATAACACTTATATTAGCTCACTAATAGTCACTTTTGTACTCTGATGGCAGTTTCAATTTCAAGAACAAGTGTTTGGTGTGAACTGTCAGACACTTGTGCACTTGTCAGATTAACCTCCACCTTTCTTGTATCTGTCTCCCTTTTTAAGAATTAACTACTAATATCTAGGTTGTGATTAGTTGCAATTATTCCTCTAGATTTCACCCAGACATTTTCTATTTCATGTGTTTAAGGCATTAGCCCTGTTCTCAGGTCCAAAACTTTTAACTCAGAACAGCCTAGGTTGGAAGGAACCTCAAAATATCATCTGACCCAATCTTTTATGTATGCCAGACTTTCTTCCAGTTCCAGGGTCTGTATAAAATAATGGGATGAAGAGAATTTGTTCTAGACATTCCCAAAATAATCTCATCATGGATCTTCTCTTCCTATTTTTGAATTCCTTGTAGCCTTTCCCCAGATGAAATTAAAAACTAACTCCCAAAGATCTAACTTGTCTGAAGAAAAAAAAATTACAATTACCCATGCCACTTTGAAGACTGATGCTCTTGATTTACTGTGGAAATGGCCAGCAGTAATAAAAATCCTGATGGTTGTTATAGTGATGAAGCTGTTTATTTAGGAACTCTGCTATTACATTTGCATTTCCAGCAAAAGATGAATAATTCAGTTTCATGGGACTAAATAGGACAACTGGTAATGCTTTCAGGTTTTTTTAGACATACTGGATTGATGCAGGATCCTTCTTGAACAGACTTCCAGGAAAGTAAGAGGAATATTTAAAAGAGAGTTTTGGGGGCAGTGCTGGGTCAAAAGACTCCCTGGAGTGACAACAGAGGTGTTTGTCCCAAAGGAGAGGCCAGTGCAGTAATCTCTGTAAGGCTTGAACAGAAAGCCAGGCCCAGGGATAATCTTTGGCTCCATCTGCTGACACCATTGTCACCAGTGGTCCCTGGGGCAGGGAATTTGTGCAGGTTCTGTCTGTCTGCAGCTCATTGCCCAGAAGGAGCATTAGTTGAGAGAGAATCCTGTGGCTACCATTGGTAATCCAGAGGGAGGAACACTATGCTCGTTTTTGCTCGAGATAAGAGTATCAAGTTTTTTCAAGGGTGTGATAAAAGTGTCTTCTTCCACTCTTCTTAGATGAAAAATTTTTGTACCTTGCATAGCTGAAAGGCTTTGAAGGCTTTAGTGGCTCTGGGAAAGTGAGAGAAGAGGGTCCTGTATAAATGCAGGCCTTTTAAAATTGTCTCCCGTTCCTTGTTTCTCATAGTATCCATGGAAATCTTCATTTAAAGTCTGAACAGGTTTTCTTTCCTAGATTTAGTCTTTTTCAATGAATCAATTTATGCATCTAGCAAAACCCTGATCATCTGAGAATCATGTCAGAAATACAAAGGAAAATGCTGTAATGGGCAGCAACATCTAATTTCATGGAAGGTTCTGCAGGTCTGCTTAGAATTTGGGTGGTGTAATTGCTGTATAAGCTGCACTGTGTCTCAAGTGACACTCAGGGCTCTGCAGAGAGCAAACTGGGCATGTCTGTAATTTAATTTAATTGTGTTGTAATCATTTCACTTATTACATGTACCCACCTTACAAACAACAGAACAAGAGAAACTCTAAATGGTAACTTTTATTCCCCTCATGAATTCTCAGTAATTTTCTAATAGTCTAGTAGTGCTTGTTTGAGTTCAGAGGTTTCTTCCCATTGAAATACAGTCCTTTACAAAGTCAGTCACTTGAAGATCCATTTCCTGCATTGGGCAAAGGCTAACTCTGCTCCTGTGCTCAGTGTAATGAAAAAAAAAAGTGTCTCTGTTGGGAAAAAAAAGTGAGCTCTGAAGCTGGATTTCTTTTTATCTTTTCTCTCCATCTTGGTATAGATCACAAATGGATTTTTCACTTGGACACCTGAAGGTCCTCCAGCATTGTCCAATATTGATATCCGAATCCCTCAAGGTACAAAATTACATCAAATGAACAGAATAAGATATTTTTCCATATTTATTTGGTAAATTATAATGTCATGTATACCCTCTGCCCTCACAGGTCAGCTAACAATGATTGTAGGACAGGTGGGCTGTGGTAAGTCATCTCTCCTGCTGGCCATACTTGGTGAGATGCAGAAGATCTCTGGGAACATATCTTGGAGCAGGTAGGGGCATTTAATTTAAAATTCTAATTTAATATAAAAATTCAGCTTGACTAGAGCAGTCATGCAAAAAAAAGAGCCCAAAGTCTCACCTGGGAACTTGTGGAGTTGGGGATTTTCTAGGTACACAGTCAGGATAAAAACCTTACCTTAAGATCAGAAAGAATCCCCAGCCAGGGTGAAACAAGCTTCCTATGCCATTAGTAGAAATGGACAACCATTCTTTGGCATTCTGGACTCCAGCAACATAAACTGAGTGACACTGTAACTAATTTGGAATTATAATTGATGAGCTTGAGGTGTTGTGCAGCTACAGAATGGTGCTTGCTCTTTCAGGAGGTGCTGGCTCACTAGGAGCCGTGCCTGGCTCGGATGTGTGCTCCATCCCAGCACCATGCTAATGCCTGAGAATTTGAAGAGTGTCTTTGAAGTGGCAGTGACCTCAGAGTCATCCCCAGTGTATCCTGCCTGGTGTGGCAGGAGTGAGTCAGCCATGTCCTTCCTCCTTTCCCAAGGGGACACAGCACCTGCACTCTGATAGACACTTAAAATTCCACTCGTGTCTTAACTTTTGTACTGGCCTTGAAGAGAGGGGGAAAAAATGATCCTGAGCTCCAACAGCTTCTGTTGGGACTTGCTCTCTTGACCCTCAAGCGAGGTGACAGATGGTAAAATATATTGCAGCTCCTGTATATGGTTTCCAGTAAATTCCTGCCATCTCTAATACACAGTTTGATCAATGTGTGTGAACATTTTTGCCCTGTTTATTTCACAGTACCAGACTTCCTACCCATACAGACTGCACTTTGCCCTTTGGGCTACAATTATTTGTAGGTAAAGCTCAACTAATTGCAGATGAACCTAGAGAAACAATTTTATTTCCAACTCATTGAGCATGAAGGAAAACCAGGCTATCTATAAATCAAATCTACACACTCTGATGGACAGAGGGTCATTGTTACCCAATGGATTCTGCAGCGATTTTGTGGAGCAGTTCTCTAAATTCCTTGAGTGTTTGTCAAGACATGTGATTTATATCCAGCCTTCATGTGTAAGCCAGTCACACTACTCAGAATTGCACGTGCTTTAATAGAAATAGTATGAGAAAGGAGAGTTGTCTATTTTATAGGGGGGAAAAATGAAACATAAGAAGATGACACTTTCAGCTAGTGAGGGAAACAAGAACAGTAGCCAAAGTTCCAGAATGTGAGAATATAGTTCCCTAAGCAGAAAATCAGACTGTGGTGAGGAACCATACAGAAGAATCCCTGCAGCCTTATTAGGTGAACTAATTTCATTTCAGCAAGGCTGTAATTTTTTACAGATGACATAACATGATTAAGAAGTGTAATTTGAATGTCTGATGCTAAACTGAAACAGACTACATGATGTTTCTGATCAGAAACTGTGCTGTGTTTTTAAATAGCACTTGTTTGGAAATATGTTCTTCACAAGAGTGGAAAGGTCAGGGCTGGTTTTCATGTCTCCCATGTGTGCCAAAGTATCACAAGGTGAAATTCAGTTGTTATCACATTTGCTGTGCTATCTGTCAGATAAGTAGAAAGGGACTTGTGGCTGAAACAATCTGAGCACTGCAAGTGCTGGCTGCACTGGGACAGATTGTGTTGTCTCATCTTTCAGAGCTGCTGCCATGTGCACTGGTCTATTCAGAGTGATGGATGCAGCCAGTGTGGGCTGCCCACCTGTGTTGTAAAGCTATCAGATGAAAGCTCCCTTAATTTGATAAGCAAATACTAATGCCTGGCTGGGAACATGCAACCTTTTCCCAGGTTCAAGGAGAGTAGTCTTATGAAGCAATCACCAGAGCTCGTAGCCTCAGCTCAGGCAGTGAAAGGTGTCACCAAAATCACTTAAGTTCCTTGTTAGAGCTCTTTCTTTGGGAATGCTTGGCTTCAGTCATTCATGTCACAGAATAGATCTGAATTAGTTCATCCGAATTTCCTTCCCCTTCCCTTCCTCCAAGGTCATAGCTATGAAGATGAAGGATGTATCCTGCTGACATGTCACTCAGTACTCAGGAAATCTGGATGCTATTCCTGGCCCTTCCCTTGGTCTAATGGATAACAAGTCATTTCCCTACTCTTTGCCCCCATGCTTTATGAATAAAACAGGATTAACTCTGTATAATTTTTGCTTGTTTCTTATTAAAATTATTTGTTTCAAACACTTAAAAAGTAATGTAATTTATTCCTGGGCTAGGAGGGAGATAATCACAAGTGAGCCATGGCTCATTTGTGATATTTTTGTTCTTTGTGTTACAGTGTGTGTCCAGAAGATCCAGCTCAGATTAATGCCCCTTGTGCAAAGCCGCCTGAGAATATCTCAGTATAAATATTTTATAATATGGTTAGGGATTTAACAAAAATGGAGGAATCATTATTTACATTCTGTGCAGGTGGTGAATGGTAATGATTTGACCTGTTATTGAGTAAATAAATATAGTGTATGCCATGCTAATTGCTTTTGGGCAGTATCTCACTTTTAATAGACCCAATTCAAGTCTTGTTGGAGTGAATAAATACTGACCTAAACTGACCTAATTGGGAAATAGTTTGCTCAAACATAATTGTCATTTGGTTTAAACAGGGTGTATGTTCTTGCATGTGAATCTTGAGTCCTTATAATGTGAAGGAAGATAGAGATTTAAGGTTGTTAACAGTAGGTTTTCATCTTAATGTGGAGTTGACTGTTTTCATCAAATTAAAAAAAAAAATTGAAGTTGCTTTTATGCCTACAGAGTAAATTGCTTTTTAAAAATACATGCTTACTGGAGTTTTCAGGAACATCCAAGTACTTAATTTAAGTGGTAAATCAAAATCTGAAGGCTTGAAAATCTCAGTAGGCTCATCTTTGCATCGTTAGACATCTAAAATACTTTGACAAATTAGATCAAGACCTCATTATCAACCATATGTTACTTGGACATTTCAGCACTGGTAGGAGATCAAGGCATCTTTAATTGCCAAGAGTATGCAGGAAAAGGGGGAAAGAAGGGGATAGAACAAGTGGGGAAAAGTGGGTTGGGAAGTTTGAGCTAAAACTCCAAATGGAGAATAATTGTTTTCCTACTACAGAGCAGAAACAGTGATCAGGGAATTCATATACAATTGGTTCAGAGTCTCTCTGTTGTGCCTGGAAGGGCTGGAAAAGGTATTTTCTATTTCAGCCTATCACTAATTCCTATAAAGAATGTGTTTCATGCTATGCAACAGGCTTCTTGTGGGTTTTTGGAGAGTGGGCCGCTGAGTTCACATGGGCACTTGAGACTAGTGGACTGTGGAGGAGCTTTGTTCAGTACACAGACCTTTGGAGTAAAGGTGGATGGCTGGTGCTCTCAAATTGTATAAATCTGATTTAGATATGGTCATTGCTTATTATGCATAAACATTATGGAAGTGTCTGACACCAGCTTTTTAATCTGCAGGTATAGTTTTCACTCCTGGATGTTTATAAGCAAGTTCTGTTGGCACAAAGTTAATGAGACTGTCCTCTCTAAAGCATAAAAGACTTTGTTCCTCCTTGATTTTGTTTATATCATTTGACACATGGATTTTTCACTCTTTTGAATGGAGCTGATTTTAGCATCAGTAATATGCCCAGTCATGCTGTCAAAACAACTCTGAACGTCTTTGTGCACATTCAAAAATAGCAAAACCAAAACCTGTCTGTCCTTTGGACCTGCCTACATTTACACAAGCACATCAACCCAAGGGTAGGACTGACACAGAACACAGTTTTGGCAGCTGAAGGTGGGATTTGGGGTTCCCACTAACCCATTATATGCTGTAAAGTTGCAGTTATGCAGTTACTGTCAAGGGAAAAAAAAAAAGAAAACAAAAACAACAACAACAAAAGAACACCAAGTATCATGAATTATCATTTTGTTTTCCCAAAAAATGAACTTTTTATAATGGAACCCTATTCTTGTCACAGAAGCACATCTCAGTTCTGCTAGCACTTCTAGGACAGGATGGAGGTGATTTTATTTGTTGAGTCAAATTAATGTTTATAAGGTAAAAAAGGGTCACCAAATCTTTTTGCCTGATGAAATCAAGTCAGTTTGTGTAGAAGGAACAGATGCTGCACTGCAGCCCTGTGATAAGTAATGTTTGCAGCCTGTGCACTAAGTGGAATTTAATAGTTTTTCTTTCTGGGGCAGATTGCTTGTGCTCACTTAAGTAAACAGTCTTTGCTTTCTATTTGTGATGCAGCTGCACTTCTGACAGTGAGACGGGGGAAGATTTCAGGTATGGTATTGTATGCAATTATTGGTTTTCCTGTTAAATTGATTGTAGTAGAAAAAACCCAATGTTTCATTTTTTTTTTAAAGCAAATTCTCCCCATTACCCTTCTCTTCATTTTTTTGCATCCTGTCATAAGTTTTTCTCACCTACCATTCTTCAGATGCACACAGAGAAGTGTGGAGAGTAAGAGATTAGTCCACCTGTTGGCACAAAAATTATTTTTACCTGATTAACATAGCTCAGCTTGGATTCTGGGGATATCTCCCAAATCAGCTAAGAACAGATCTTTCTGACTTTGGGACACAAACCTCCAGAATGGTAAATCTTATAAAGGAGATGATCCTCTTCCTGCTGGTCTCAGTGTGAACTTAGTTATTGAAATCAGGAGTGTCATATGGCCTCCCTTTTCCTTGACTTAGGCTAAATTGTGGGGCTTTTACTGACAAGGATATTTTCTTGGTTCTGTGATTCTCCAACTATTCCCCTGCCTTTTCTTTAGATTTGCCAGCTTCTTCTTTCCCTTTTACTTTATTTCTCAGGCTTGTTGTCTGGTTGTCAGACTGAGTCCTGCAAAACTTCTGCCCCCATCTGTGTGTAGTATAAGAGGAATTTCCATGTACCTCATGTCTAAGCCTCATGGTAAAGGATACTTTGAAATCTTACAGTCCTTTCTGTGTTCAGAGACTGCAATTTCTGGGCCAAGTTGAAGGGAAACCATTTGAACCCATTAAGTTACAAGAGAAGTATGATCAGAATTAGTCTCATGTTTGAAACTGTTATGGAAATGGATGTCAAAGGGTGAGATAACATGCACAGCAGTATGGCAAGAGTATTAAGAAGTAGGAAAGAATATTAGACTGGATAAAACAATTACCTACCTTATCATATGTTCTGGGAATCCTAGTTGGTTAAGTGCTGTAAGAATACCTCTGGTGGTTTTGTTGCACTAACATTCTGTAGAACATTTTTGAAGTTCTCAAAAAAGTATTTTGGGTTAAAGTCTTTTGAGGTCTTGAGCATTTACTCATAGGTGTTGAAGGCTTTCTACAAGGTTGTTTAGCACATCTCCAAACTGAGGCTTTAACTATACCCTTTTTAGGTCAATATCATGTAGCAGAGAACTTTAGCATAAAAAGAGCTTTATTTGTGTTATGCAGTCATTTTGCTGTATTTTTAATTATAGCATGATGATATTACTTTGTGGTGTTATTTTCACTGTCTGAAATAATTTAATTTTTTTTAAACCCTTGTGTTTGTTTTCTACAGCCCAGAGAAAGAATCTCCTGTTGACATGGAATTCAGGTACAACATTTTAAAAACTAATGGGAACCTCCAGAGGTCACTTCCAACCTCAGCCATTCTCTGTGAACTCTGTGAACATTGTTCAGCAGTCTCTGCACTTAATGAGTTTAATGTTCCCCCTTAGAAGATAAACAGGATGTCTCTGTATGCAGCTACTGCAAGCTGCATATTTTATTTTAAAATAAAAACAAGCAGATGACCCTTGAAGTTTAACACTGGCAGAAAGATTTCTTCCTGAATGCTCAGGACTGGCAATACCACAATGCTCCAACACTTTCCATCAGGCTGAAAATTCAAGAAGTAGGTTTTTTGCATAAGCAGTGATAATAGAGAACAGTACACATTTCTTTCATATCTGGAGAACATTTGAATTTGAATTGACTGATAGTAGAAGTTAATGAATTGTGCAAAGTAATCAAGCTAAAACTGTAGTCAGCAATCCCAAAACACACAGGAAAGGCTTTGCCTTTCCTCAATTAAATTATTTCCTCTATCATATATAATCCTAACTCCATTGCATTTTAAGTACATCTATTTTCTTCTAAAAAATGCTATCATCCCAGATTTTGCAGGTTTATTAAGGCACTGAAATTCATGTACAAATGCCCCTTAACTACTTGTGTTTGATCTACTGTGCCTCCTGGACTTAAAAAAAAACCCGTGAAAGTAGAGATAGATTAATATTTTAAACAAACAATCTTCCCAACAGAATGACTGAAAGAGTAAGGCTGAAGGGACCAGAGTGGGTCATCTGGTCCAACCTCCCTGCTCAAGGGAGGCCATCCCAGAGCACATGGTGTAGGATTATGTCCAGATGGTTCTTGAGTATCTCCACTGAGGGAGACTCCACAACCTCTCTGGGCAATCTGTTCCAGTGCTCAGTCACCCACACTGTAAAGAAGTGAATGTTGTTCCTTTTGACAGTGTTGTTTCTGATGAATTAATCTGATTCACGATTAGTAAAGAGGCTTGATTCTGTGTTAGACAGAGCTCATAGTCTCCAGGGAGCTCAGGGAAGGTTTTCCCTATTTGTTGCAAGGCTGAATTTTTCTGTCTGCATCTCTGTGATAATTAAGAGGCTGTGGTTAGTCTGTTCTGTTATCAGAGGTGAAAAAACACACTCCATTGCTGAAAACACATAGTTATTTATGCAGTCTGGGGACAGGAAGCCATCACTTGCACCTGCAGAATAGTCCCTTGAAAGCCTTTGTCTCCTAAACCATTGGTTTGCATTCAGTCCTAAAACTGTGAAACCTTATGTAGGTTCAAGGCAGACTTTCACAGCAAATCTTGCACACTCCATTGCAGAATATTTTGTTCTCTGGATTTTTAGCTATGTGTTTCTTACAGTTTCAGTAACAATTGTTTGATTGTCTCTTTACTGTAAGCAGCACTGTGGACATGCAATAGATTTCATATATGTGAAAAAGAAACTTGCAAGCACTTGCAGGCTTTTTGTTTGTCAAAATATGATCAGCCTGATATGCCATCCTAGTGTCAGTTTGCAATTAGGATTAATTTAGAGGAACTTACTAAATCCTCAGTCTATAATCAGTTTTGGCAATCCCATTGCCATTTGCCAAGTTCCTTGCAGTAATGAGTTCTCACTGATGTCCTAAAATCAGAATGTAATCCAAATGTTAGTGGTATTTCCAGACATTATGCTGGTTCTCAGCATGAAGTGCATCACACTGGCAGGGCCCATATATTCAGTCAACCAAAGAACACTTTCTGCAAAATCTGTAAAGGCTTTTTCTTCAAAACTTTGCTTCTATTTTTCAGAAATTAAATTGGCAGTAACTTATTGATCATTTTGAGAATTAAGAGCTGCAAAGTCACAGTTTCAAGCAATGAAAAGGAGGGAAGGGAATACATCTTCATCTTGGAATGCCCAGAGCAATTTTTTCTCAATTATTGGGATGAAAATTTCATACTAATTGAAAAAATGCTTCTGTCTTGAGGCAGACCTGAATGCTCTTTGAATTAGATTTTGGGACTGTGGGCTGGGCTGCCTAGGGGATATTTTCTGTCTTTGTTTTTTGTTTTGTTTTGTTTTGGTTTGGTTTTTTTTTAAGCTATTTCTGTTTCATTTTCCAGCAAGGAAAATACATAAAGCATAATTAAATTCTAGTGAAATATCATAAATTTCAACTTGGAATCATGTTAGCAGAAGAGTGGAATTGTTTGTTCTTTCAGGTCATCAACAAAAATTGAATCCTATCTTGGTTTCTAAACAAGATTGGTAAAAGCCTGAAAAAATGAGCAGGGCAGGTGACCTTAACTTATAAAGATAAATAAAATGTGCTTTGTCAAGTCATGGTTTGAATTGCTTTCAGGTGCAACTAGAAACAGGCTGCCATAATGGCTCTCTGGTAGACAAAGGCCACGTTTGGGTGAGAGGTCTTATCTTTTTATTGGATTAGCTGATTGCACTAGGAAGAAAACAGATATGCTTTTAGGCATATGATCCCTCTTTTGGCCCTTTTACATAGGAAGGTGGGTATACCAAGGAGTTTTCCAACAGTATTGGTTGCTATGATAAAAGATGTTGCCTTTCTCCCAGCTCTGCCTTACTGGGATCCTTAATGCACCACAGACAACAAAAGCACAAATTCTCCAGCAGGCAGATACTTTCCTTTCTAAATAGTAATAATAATAATAATTTCTATGAAATAATATGTGCATGGTAAGATCCTGTTGACTGTACCTGGTAAATTGTCCCTTCTGATGATACATTATGAGGGCTATTTAACTGGGGAAAATTTAGCAAATAATTTTTTTGTCTGTGTTCTCTTTCCTTGCCTTTAGAGGCATGGAAATGACTTACTCCTTTACTTTCTAACTCTAGTTCTCTTCTTAGAATGGGGGAAAATATGGCAGAGGGAATTGCCTTTGTGCACATGTGGAGTTGTTTGGATCTTTGTCAAATACTTTCTCTTTTTAGAATGTCCCTGCTGAAATGTGTTGCCTAACTAGTGATCTGCTAGACATTTAACTTTTTTTTATTAATCTATCGAAACAGAGCTGGGATTCAGTCTTTGTATTTTTCCTCCTGCCATCCACTCTGCTTGAGAGGCAGCTTTATTTGAGCTAGACTCTCCAAACCCCACCTCACAGAAGGAGAAGAGGGAAATTCAGTGAAAAGTGAAGTTCAGTTGAGTAAACAATTGCAGTAATCTGTTGGAAGCTTATCATCTTATGTATTCCCTTGATGGAAAAGCATATTTATTGTCCTAAAGAAAGGAAAGCATTTTTGAAGACTCATTACTAGTTTCTTCATTTACAAGAAAATGGTTTCCAAAAGCAGCAATTGCACTGGTAAGCTGGGAATTCTTGTGTTTGTATTTTTCCCAGGAAAAGAGGTGCAGTAGCTTATGCATCCCAGAAGCCTTGGCTGCTCAATGCCACAGTGGAAGAGAATATCACATTTGAAAGCTCTTTTAACAAACAGAGGTAACAGGTTCCTGCACTGTTGTGTTTTACTCCCCTTTTACAGCCTTTTCCATAAATACTGGGGTCTTGTGGGTCACAAAGGAGTCCCCATCTCCCTGTAGGAACAAACCTACTGCACCTGCCTGAATGTGACAACCTCTCCCTTTGACCGTGTTTTTCCTGAGTGACAAAAGGGACACTTGAACTCAAGTGTACAAATGTTTCCATTTCCAAGGACCATGTTTGTTTAGCATGCAGTGTTCTCTCACCTCATTGAATAGTTTGCCTCTCCTGGAAGGACATCACCTGTTTGGGAGTGGGAATATTGTTTGTAAAGGATTAGTGGGCTGCCTTTTTATTCAGTATAATTGCCCGCCGTTGTAAAATATTTAGAAATCAATTGCTGGTATTCCATTCCCCCACCCTTAAAAGAAGTGGTGGATTATGTATTTGCATTCTACACTCATTTTTCTTCTGTCATCCTTGGATATTGAAACAAGAAACAAAGGCCCTAGGTATGAAAACAACTGCTAAAAAATAGCAATATACCTTGGAAGAAATTAGGTTTGATTTTCCTATGTTTAACTATTTAACATTTTTGTTTGGGAAGCTGACCTAAGATTGGGTTTTTTTGGCTGAAATATTACTTACTTGCCCGTGATTGAAAGAGATCCCATTAGAACAATTAGTGGCTAACAAATATGTTTTCCACTGTGTGATTTTTTCCAGCTGGTTAATTTTTGTTCCTCTGCAGGTAGGAAATGTGCTTCTCCAGCAGTATCTGTGTGGATTTTGTTGCCTTTTTTGTTTCCACAGGTACAAAGCAGTAATTGATGCTTGTTCCCTCCAGCCTGATATTGACATTCTGCCTCACGGAGACCAAACCCAGATCGGAGAGAGGGTCAGTAAACATCTACAGGCTTCTATTTTTGGTTTCAATATATAGAGGGGGGTTTATTATTTTGTTGGTTCTTAAAATCTTACAGGTTATTTGGCAACAAAGGTAATCCTTTCGTTAAGTGTGTGTTTGGGTCATTAGTCTGAAAGCTCATTGCTCAGTGAACATGGAAACACTGTCATTTATGTGAGGTGCAATGATTTAAATGTGCTGCTATCAGAATGTTTGACTATTCTGCAGCTGCTATGCAGATATCCTGACTTAACAGGATATTTTTTGGTTTCTTTAGAAGTAACAGAAAATTAAATAATAATACATAGATTTTTTTTTTCTTTTAGAGCCCTTTCATTTACAGAAGGGCAGGTGTTTAACCAATGGCTTTATCACATATGGGAAGATTAGGGAGTGACGAGAAAGGAAACAGAAGTCATAGATTTGTAAACAATTTAGTCTAGCATTTACTGGCACTGGCACAAACAAAAGAACCCCTAAACCACCACAAGGATGCATGACAGGCCCACACTTGGGAAAAATTTCTCAATTTCTCTGCCCAGAAAAGTCTTCTCTGGATAATCCAATCAGAATAAGGAAAATGAATATTCAGTTGATGTTTTCTTTAACTGCCTGATTGTTTCTCTCCTGCTTATCTCCAGGGCATTAATCTGTCTGGAGGGCAGCGCCAGCGGATCAGCGTGGCACGAGCGCTGTACCAGCAGACAAATGTTGTGTTCCTGGTGAGTAGGTGCCCTTCTGTTTGTGCTCCATGCAGAAGCACGAGCTGCTTCTTCATTTAGAGTATTTCATGGGTCACATGCTGAACATGGTGTTTCGCTGAGCCAAGCCAAATGTGCATTGTGTATTTTACATCTCTTGTTGGCTAGCCTGCAGGTAGGAAGCATTTTGTAAATGCTGCAGACAGACACATTGCACATTGAAATGCTGATGCTTGTCCTCTCAGTGTGTTGAAAATTCAATTTGACCCTTGCTTTTTTCTTTGGGTCTTAGAAATGTAATATTTTCAACTGTAATCATGAAATTCCTAAGCTGTCTCAGGCCTAAAATTAATGTTGTCTTGTGTTTGGGGTGTTTCCTTTCTGCAAGACACTAAGCTGCTTTTGCACCCTGAACTGCCTGTTGTATATCCTGTTACAGCTTCAGCTATGGAAAAAGAGTGACAGCAGGTTCTAGCAGCTTCACAGGTGGGAAAACAGATGCATCCTACACACTCACTTGTAGTGAGCTTCCTGGCCTTCCAGTTTAGGACTTCCTCCTTTACCTTGGTTTTCTAGAAGGTTTGAATCCAGCTGTTGTGACAGTGAGACATAAATCATGTAGGATTAGAAAAGCTGTGCACATTAGATGTAAGCCCTAAAAAAAAAAAAGGGAGGCAGTTTAGACCTTTCCCTGTAATTAGGCTCATCAGTCTGTGCTGGCTTCATGTGTAGGGCATTTCCAGGCAAAGATGGGAGTGCAGGAGAGTAGGGAGCAATTGGGTCAGGTACTGCAAATCAGCAGCTCCACTATTGGTCTGTAACTTGATTATGGCCTTTTTGTCCTTCTGTGAAGGACACTCAATCTCCTAATAGCAGCACTTCTCTTAGGATTTGACAATGGAAAAAATGCCTACAAATAAATTTTATTTCCAGCATTAATATTTAGAAAATAATCAGGAATCCTTTATGTTAGTATTAGCAAACACTCAGTTGTTTTAAGGCTGGTTTTGTAAAGAAATACTTACGAAACTTCACTCTCACAAGTATTAATGTCATATGGCTGATGTTTAGGTCTGTGCCAGGTCAGAAGAGTGCAGCAGCAGAACTGACATCAGCAAGCACAGGGCACACACAGCTTCACACACACTTTTGAGGGAAAATTCTGGATCATGAAGTTACTGTGTTTCAAAAGCACTTTCTAGGTGCTTTATGTTGTGATGCTCTGTGATTTATTAGAATCTAAGTGGTCATATTTCTCTTACTGCTAATTTCAGATATTTTTGATTTTTAGCCTGGGTTTAGTGTAGTATTATATTATGAAATAGTAACACTAAGTAAATCCTACAGCCAGTATTGCTATTGCAAGCAGAAATATCAAATCACAAGGCTTGAGATTCCATATAAATAGGATTAGGTAAACAAGTTTCCCAAAATATGGTACAGATTAATTTATGCCTAAATGAGTTGCATATAATTGATTGATTCAATAATATAATGTAGGTCTCAAATCAAACATCTGAGCTGTCAGCAAAACGATCAATATTGCTTCTTTTGTGATTTTTTTTTTTTTTTTTGTGATTCTTTGTTAATAGAGTATTGATATATGAACACAAAAAAAAAACCCAACTGAAGGCAGTGATGTTCAAGAGAGACAGAAATATTTTTATTGTCCCTATCCCTGGAGCAGTAATGCACTATCTGCCACAGACTCCCACTGGGACATTGTCTGGAGCCTGACAGAAGCTGTGTTCTCCAGCTGTATGGGCCATGAACACATCTGGGTAGAGGAGCAGATCCCAGAAAACCCCACAGAATTGTAGAATTGACACAGCTGGCATTACTCAGTGCTTTCTGCAAAAACACAGTTCAAGGTTTGGTGTTCTTTAAATTAAGGAAACCATTCCTCAGCACAGTTTTGATCTGATGGCCTCTTTTGTGTGTCTTTATGGATCTACCTGGGTTTACTGGTATTAAAACCTGTCAGTTTGCTTGGATCCTGTAAGTTCTGGCTCCAAAAGCTGACCCCTTACTATCATGGCAGGATGATCCTTTTTCTGCCCTGGATATCCACCTGAGTGACCACCTCATGCAGGAAGGGATCCTGAAAATGCTGCGGGAGGACAAGCGGACCATTGTGCTGGTGACTCACAAGCTGCAGTACTTGCCCCACGCTGACTGGGTAAGGAACCTCCTCTCATTTTTGTCTGAGGAGGAAAAACATGGCAGGAAGATGTCTTGGCTGCAAACAGTGCTTTCACTTCATGTCTCCACCTAGTAATAGTGCAGTGAGAAGGTGTCTAATAAAGATCTTTGGAAAATCAGCCAGTAAGGGGAGCCATAATTAGAGATTCCCATCTTGGAACACATAATAGGTTGGATTTTCATGGACCTGCTACCTAATCCTCTTAGGAAAGCAGGTTACGTTTAAAGTATATTGAGTATCCCAAAACATTAGTTATATTGGAAAAATTTGGCAAAAATATTTTTTTTCTCAAAACAGTGAAATGTTTGAGTACACATTTTCCTCTGCTGGGATGTTACTAGGAATCTGTGCTATCACAGGAAAGGTGCATTTATGCAAGGTGGATATTGAGAAGTATGGAAATATAAGGAAAAACCCACTATTTCCTTGTGGTTAGTACTAGTATATAATGTATTCAGAACATCTTTGTCCTTTGTGTGTGGGCAAGATTTTAAGAAATGTGTAATATTTGATTGTTCTGTTAGGTTTCTTTTTTGTATCTTCTACTTTAAAGGAAAAAAAAAAGGAGGTATGCTTTCTATACCAGTTTGTAATTGGAAATGTCAAAGATGAAGAGGGAAATTTTGGGGGTTTGGATTTTTTTTTTTTTTTTTTATTCATTGGTTCCTGCTGGCCTTGCACTTATTCCTGCAGTTTTTCAGCCTCCCAGGCCTCCTTGCCCATGGTGATTGATGACTGCAGTTATACCTCCTAGCAGGACTTCTCTCTTTCACATCTTGCACAGGCTATAGCAGCAGTTTCCTGGTCTCAAGAAATAATCATATTGCAGCTGCTTCCTGAGCTTCATATTGGCTTGGAATAAAGTTGCAGATAGACATTCATCTTGTTCTGATTTGGTTTTTGGTGGGCAACATTTGCTATTTATGGTCTCTGCTGTGACCTTGTCCCTCAGTTGTTTACCTTTAGAGTTACCACTGTTCTCAACACAGTCCTGGTTTTCAAATTAGTGTCTCTTGGGATACAGGAATTTTCTGCCTTCTTCCCCTCCCTATGAGGTCCATCTTAACTTCATTTTTATTTTTATGTATCTGCAATTTTTTAAAAGTATATACAGCAATAACCTTTCATCAGTGTAATTGTTTTAATTTTCTCTGAGAAGGTAAGATCCATTTCTAGATGTTGGTGTTTTAGGAGATGTCGTACAAAAATTGCTTCATTTCTTCTAGATGTGTCATTTTTTATGAAATATATTTTTATCAAACAGTAGCACAGGAAGGATTTGTATGAAGTTTAAAATAAAAAATATTTTTCACAATACAGTTCATGGGGGTTTTTTCCCTAAATGTAGGTTTCATTAATCCTTTACCAATACTTACCCAATGGAGTGAAGAGGGAATCTTTATTTTATTAGGAAATTTTAAATAAAAATATAGTTTGAAGTATATGTCATGGTGGTCCTAAATCTTTTCAACAAAACCCTCTGAAGAATTCAAGGTCCATCCCAGTTGCAGGTTTCCTGAATAATTTGATCACAAAAAGATCCTTGTTTTCTTTATTTTTACCTTCTCTCTGTTTAAATTCTTAGCAATAAATGAAATACTTTATTTCCCCACTCCCTGCCCGTGGAAATTTCTGAGTTTCCAGGGAGAGAGAAATATAAATACTGCATTAACTCTTTTGTAATGATGGGGGTTTGCAGTCTGCATGCCTCATTCTCCAGTTGCCCCTGTCCCATCTGGAGTGGCAGTAGTTACATGGTGTGTATAACATAGTTACACTGACACAAACTGGAAACTGCTCCCTGCAGACTTTGTGTATACATTTTTTCTTTTCCAAACTGTGTCCACTAATTATGCTTTTAAAGCTTTAAGGATTCAAATTCCCTAGCTCTTCCTTATCAGTTCATGGTATCAGAGAAGAAGCCAGCATGCTCATATCTAATTGCCTGAATGAGGGCAAAACCTCCTGCACTCAATCTCTTGCTAAAAGCTTTTTCCTTTTGGAAGGTAAGAGAACTCTAAAATCTTATCTTGCTAATGACTTGTATTTACGAGTAGTGTGCACCCCTGTCTGCCAACAGGGATCCCATTCTTCTTTCTTAAAAGCAGCCTTTTCAGAAAACATGGAGTGCAGGAAGTTTCTGAGATTTTAGCATCTTGAATGAAGGGGATGGAGTCAATAGATAATGTCACTATCTTTTTAGAAGTCAGATTTGTTTGTGAAAATATTATTTATTTAAGAAAAGAGAAAATCCTGTCAAAGCACAGCAATGTAACTTTAAAATAAATAGACATACCCAGCTATTTATCTTACCACTTGTGTTTCTGACTTTTTAGATAATTGCAATGAAAGATGGTAACATCCAGAGAGAAGGAACACTCAAGGACATTCAGAAATCAGAGACTGAGCTCTTTGAACACTGGAAGACATTAATGAATCGACAAGACCAAGAGCTGGAGAAGGTTTTTGATGGGCAGGGCAATCAGTATATGCAAAAAAATGTGTTTTCCTCTTATGCCTTAGTTTGAAAGGTTTAACAAGAATTGACATGCTGTGTGTGATGTCTAACTTAATATGAATGTAGTATTAGTGTTACCATTATTATTTATCTCTTAAGATAAATTCCCTCATCTGGACATCTCATATTTCCTTGATACTATTCTAATCCATTCTTGATAGGAAACCCTATCAAAATATTGTCACCTAAGGAACATAAATATGGCCATTTTAGGAAAAGCTTTGCTAATATTGACAACCTGTTTTTATAGATATGCCTGAATTTACTCACTGCCCTGGTAGAAGCCTTTCAGATATGCTGGTATCAAGCTCCTTAAATGATAAAGATGTTTTGTCTTTCACACTTATAACACAAGAAGAATGAGATATTATTCTTAGTTCTTATTAATTCTGGGATTGCTGTCCAAGTTAAGATTCCAGGAGGGTTGGGATTGCCAACCTGAAATGAATGTTAGATATCTAATTTATGTCCTTTGATTTTACACAGAGAGTAGCAAATCAATCACAGCTGCCTGCTGTGAGATTCTCACTTCTGTTTTTTGCTGAATGGAAACAATTTTATCACAAGTAGCATTTTTTTTTGTATTGATTCTCTGGTTGAAAACACATGAACTGTCCCTCTTTCAGGAAACAACTATTGAGGAAAACCCTGTTTTAGAAAGAACAAATCTCCGGAGGACGATGTATTCCCGGGAAGCATTGCTGAAAGATGATGAAGAGGATGAAGGTAAATGGCAACCTTTGAGCCCACTGCCAGTACATTACTGTTTCAGAGTTAAATTATGTTAGAATAAATTAACACCATTCAAACTGGCAAGAGAACATAACATTTTTCATGTGGGTTATGATTTATAAGAGTGCTGTTTCTATTGATTTGACCTCTGGACTAGAGTGATTGCAAGCATTCACAAGTCATCACTTCCCCCAGACTTTTGAGGTTTTTCTTATATGCTAATATGATTTAATAATGAATGAAGAATAATATTAAAGACTGTGCTGGGTGAACTTCACCTGTCAATAGCTAAACATCTTTGCTTAAGGTTTTACATAGGAAAAAGATTATAATTGATTTTTATCCAGCCATTGCTTTCACATTGCAAAAACATGCTTGAAGAAATTGATCATCAAGTGCTGAGGGGTTTTGCATCTTTGTAATGTGCATTACTATTAAGTTTAGCAGGTTGATACATGCAGGCCTGAGCATGTACTGTACTTTGACTTTAAAGCCACCCTTTATCCTGCATGGTAAGACCTGTTTGTAGCTACCACTTGCCAGGCCCTTTGACCTGTGTGTCAGCATGGTTGTCCTTTTCTTTTGCACCTTCTAGAAGAGGTAACAGAGAGTGATGACGAAGACAACCTGTCTTCAGTGCTGCATCAGAGAGCCAAGATGCCCTGGAGAGCCTGTGGCAAGTACCTGAGTGCAGCAGGGATCCTCCTGCTGCCCCTGCTGCTCCTGTCCCAGCTGCTGAAGCACACGGTGATGGTGGCCATCGATTACTGCCTGGCCCTCTGGACTGAGCGTGCCATCTCCATGAAGATAGAGCCCGAGACAAGAAACTGCTCCCAGTGCATGGTAGGCACTGCCTTGTTCACCTTCCTCCTGTGATTTAACCAGGGCTGTTCTCCCACTGTCAACCTCTGCTCCAAGATTTGTATGCAGTCTTGTATGCTATCTTTCTATAAAAGAGCCACTGCAGAGTGTTTTGAAGCTCAAGGCATTTTTGCATACACAGTGCAGTAAAATGAAGTTAAGTTTGGTGTTGTTCTCCCTTTGCTAGATTTATTGTATTTTAGTCACCAAGCTGATATACCTAAACCTGGGTTTCTAAAGTAGTTTTGATGTCAGAGTTCTTTTCTGTTTTCCCTGCAGTGTTGCATTCTCACAGCAACCTGGGCTTTTTATGGTATTCTGTAATTTTATATTTCTGTTTTATCGCTTATTTTCATGCAAACCTTTCCCTCTCCAAGGATAATATATTATGATTTAAGATGGGTGAAAATCGTGGACAGTTTAATTTAGGGAACAAAAAGGAAACACTCACTCTCACAGTTTTTCACTCTTGTGCTTGTGAGTTTACAATAATTTTTAAATGTAATTTAACGCAAATAATTGTGTTGCTCTTTGTTTCTTAGGAATTTGACCATTCTCCATATTCAAAAGTTTTCAGCATTCTTTGCTGCCTTGGCATCGTGTTATGTCTTGTCACATCAATAGCAGTGGAGTGGACTGGCTTGAAAGTCACCAAAAAGCTACACTCTTCTTTACTAAATAAAATTATCTTGGCTCCAATGAGGTATTTCTTTGATTGTAATAGAAATTTTATTATAGTCATTTTGTCTTCTTTACTTCAAGACAGTCTCCTAAGTGCAGTTTTTACTAAGAAATTATTGTGCATGGAATATTTTCTAATGTATCAGTGAAATATCACCAGGTGTCAAGTTTCTGAGTAGTTTTGGAAAATGGTAACCAGGCTGCTTGAGTTCCTAAGGACAAGTCAAATGCCTCTCCTGCCCAACTGTGGCTTCAAACATTTACTTCCTTGCATGTTTAATTTCTCTTTGCAGTTTTTAATTAGGGAGAAAGCACAATTATTGATCAATAAGTGGTACAGATAATTCATAGCATGCTTCATCATGTTAATCACTGGAAATATTTACTGTCAGGCAGTGATTGTGCAAGTCTGGGAAAGGTAGTGAGCTTAGACAAGTGTCATTACAGGCATCATTATAGTACACTGGGATGTTCTTTGTTCCAGCAAAAGCTTTGGTTGTCCTCCATAAGTTTCTGGGGTTTTTTTCCCATGCATGAAAGGAAAGGTGTAGCTTGATTCAAACCTGCAGCTCTAGGAAAGAAACTTCTTATTTTTAAGCTAACTATATTTGACCCAGAAATCATGGAAAAATCACACACATGGAAAAACCTCAGCCTTTTTGTTAGATTTTGTTTTCCAGGATAAAATTAGACTTCAGGTTCCACATGAGTTATGGAACATCTAATAGTAGCAGAACAATAATGTAGTGTGCATTTTGCATATCTGAATGTCTTTTAATATATTATTCCAACAGTAGTTATACTTGTTACAATATTCTGTTCCCAGAAAGATGCAAGACTTTGCAATTTAACTTGTTTGGAACTTCTCATGAATTGAAGTGGCCTCAAATTAAAATCTGAAAGGATTTTTTCAAGTGTAATCATGTGATGTCCATGGCTTAGGCAGTAGAGGGAGCTGAGGACATGCTTGCCATTGTAGGGTTCTAAGTGGTTATAGGTTCATTCTTGTGGTTGTAAATTCAAGACATTTCCATTTAATTGGAAAGCCATAGGCACTGGGGAAAATGAGAAATTTTACTATGGCTGTCAATTTATTTGCTTGTTTCTGTGATATAGTACCTAGCTTAGGTACATGAATCAGTTCTAATGTCAGTATTGTAAACTTTGCCATTCCTTGTACCATTTTAGGTTTTTTGAAACAACGCCTCTGGGAAGTATATTGAACAGATTTTCAGCTGACTGCAATACCATTGACCAGGTACTGATTATAGATTTTCAAGCTCTCAAGTTATCCTATCTTAATCTGAAAGAGTGGGGTTTAATTTATTACAGACTTGTCTAGGTGAAGCTTACAGATGAAATACAATTTTGTCTGTATCAGTTTGCATCATGATTTTCTCAGTTCTGAATGAGTTCTTACATGCACATTGAAAAAACATTTATTTTTCTAAGATGTCCTGTATAGAAAAGGGAAGCAAAATAAGATCAGTAGTGATATCCCCAAATTAAAGAGTATCCACTTTTTTGTAAGTGGATAAATACATTCATTTGAGAAAATGAAATGAGAAAAAAGGAAATGCTATTGCTCAGAATAGAAATGACTGAAATTCAAATTACCATTACTTACCCCAGACCTCCCTGCCAGTTCATAGGATTTATACAGATGCTAAAATCATCTATTGCATCCCATCTGTAATCCTCTGACAGGAGGATTGTGCTCCACAATGCACATGTGAAGTAGCCCCACAGAAATCCCTCCAGATGTCCCCAAGACCCAGTGGAAGCTTCTGTGTCCTTTTTTCTTCTCTTCCCAGCACATTCCAGCTACCCTGGAGTGCCTGAGCCGTTCCACCTTGCTGTGTGTGTCTGCCCTTGCTGTGATCTCGTACGTCACACCCATGTTCCTCATTGCCCTGGTGCCCCTGGCAATCATGTGCTACTTCATCCAGAAGTACTTCCGAGTTGCATCCCGGTAAGAGACAGACCAGCAGCATTCTGGCCGTGGAAATGTTTCCTGCAGTGCAGGGGAGCTTCAGTTTAAATTTGGTCCTGTCAGGGCTGTGGCACTGTCTGCAAGTGGGACAAATCCACTACAGTGGAAATGTGCCATTTTACAAGTGCCTTTGTCGACAGCTCTTCAAGCAGAACTTCTGGGAGGCGTGAGCAGGGTCTTTGTGCATGATCAAAGGGTTTTGGAGTTCACAGGACACAAACCCAACTGTATTCTGTCCTCCTCCAAGGGCAGTGTGCTGGGTATGTCCAAGAAAACGTGGTGACAGGACAGGGAAACTGAAGTCTGTCTGCACATGTTAAGTCAAGGAGAGGCTGCAGATTGCAGTGTAACCATGGTGGTACTGCTGGACATTAAGGATTCAGCATGCACAAGCCTCCTCTCCTGTTCTGGGTGCCTTCTAGGTTTTAAAAATATGAAAATTTAATTATATCTAAGACCTTCTTCTAACATTCTAAGAGAGTTTCCCTCTTGTGAAATGTTTGCAGCAATGCAAAAATATGCATATCCCCTCATATATGCACAGATTGAGAGGGAGTCTGCAACCAATTTACTTCCTGCTGGAAGAAACTGAGACTAAATAGATTTCACCCTACATGTGCTTTTACTGATAGGAGGACTAAATATGACATTGAGAAATGCAACCTAATAATGAGTGCAGACTCATTTACTGAGTGAGATACTGTTGGCTCACTGAGAAGTTGTGCTGTTATCTGGGGGTGTCCTTTGTCTTCTGATTAACTTGAGCTCCTATTTGCAACATTCCATTAAATTGATATTCAATACATTGACAGAATGGTGTTTAAATCAATAGAAAATTGAGTACAAGAAAAAGGAATATTGGAGAAAAGAGGGAAGGCAGTTAAGGGAAAAGACCCATTCAGAACTCCAGTTAGTTAAATGTTAAAAGAAAAATCCTCCTGGGGAATTTATTCCCCTGCAGCACTGCTTTGCAATCTGTCTGGACCTTATGTGTATTTGTGTGTATATATATACATTATATGTATTACCTTATAAATTGTGATGCTATTCTTTTTTATTCCCTGGACCTGATTCAAGAGAATAACTGCAGAGCAAAACTGTTTTTTTACAAAATTATTTTCATAACCCTCTCCAGGGACCTGCAGCAGCTGGATGACAGCACTCAGCTACCATTACTCTCCCATTTTTCAGAAACTGTTGAAGGTCTTACCACCATCCGAGCCTTCAGGTATAGTTGTTTTTTTAAGAAACATAGATATTCAAAAATGAGGTAGTGCTATGTCTTACACTGTTCTGTCTGGAAAATCCAGAGTCCTCACGAGATGGGCAGGGGGAGGGGTGTCAAACATTGAAGAATTTTAAGCCTTTTGTATGTAGAGCAGTCACTGTAAAAAGAACAAGCTCATGTGGGTCATCTGCCCTGTGGTTGCTGTGCAGGTACTTGCATGCAGCCTGAAAATGGAACCTGAGGGCAAATGTGATTTAAGAAGGTAAATTAGCCCACAATTACCACAGCATGTGGAGTGGCAGACAGTGGGCTTGGACAGCTTCCATGACAGAGCTGATATGCACCTACGTGGTACAGAATAATCTGTGTAGATGTCCTGGTCAGATAGGCTGTGCATGCTGGCGACTTCAGAGGTTACAGTAGCACTCTACATTGCTTTTCAGGTTGCTAGCTGAAAATTGGAAATACACAAGCTGCAGACAGTGTTTCCCTGCCTGTTTTAGTTTGTTTTCCCATCCACATAAGCTCCCAGGAGAGCAGCCCAGGAATACCTGATAACGTGCCTGGGTTCTGTATGTGTGTCAGCAAACTGGCAGTCATGCTGATACCTCAGAGGTACCAATAAAACCACTGCTGAGCTTACCAGCTGCTTTCCCTGCACTAGGGCTATTCTTATCTTTTACCAGTTGACTCAAACACGGTCAACTTTTCCACTAGGATCTCATCTAGATGATGTCTACATATTTTGTCACTTAATTATTACTGTTACCCTTCCATCCTTGGAACAATAGCGTTTATTTTTTTCTCCTAACATTTAATTGTAATTTTATAATAGAAGCAATGCACAAAGGAACTTAAACTATTTTAAATATGTTATAAATAAGTTAAAGAAAGAACAACCAATTTAAGAATTTGTTTCTTTTTGACTGGAGGTAGCTTTCTCAAGAATGGTAGAGCAGCTTAGTGTTTTCCCTTAATTACTGTTATTGACTATTTAATTCATTAAGTGCTAACAATGTTCTATAGTTTGTAGTTATGTCCATGTTGGTTTTGCAGGAAAATCAATTTTTCTTTTAATTTCTGCTTTTCCCATTCCTATATTATTTTACTTGATCAAGAGGATCTTGGAAGTATTATGGCTGTATATTTTCTGGTGGTGATACAGAAAGCAATATTCAATGCCATCTAGCTAATATTTTCAGTCTATCAGAGCATTCCCTCTTGATTCTTCCCGTCACTCTCTGGAATTAATTCTTCTGTCAAAGAATTGTGTTTGGTGCCTCCTTTTTCTTAAATCCTGCAGTAAGTGATGTGTCTCTGACCCAGCCAGCCACGTGTGTTCAGTGAGTTCTGTGTTCCATCTGTCTGCCAGCCTCCTGCCTCAGCTGCTGAGCCAGTTATTTTTAGGACTGTGTAGCTTTTCAGCTGCCTAACATATTAGCAGGAGTGGAGTTTAGACTTGCTAGCATGAGCATCCCTAAAAATAACACTAATTCAGGAATTCATTCTGTTGGGAGGTGCCAGTTGTTCCTGAAGTGTCCTTACCCTTGGTTACTCTCTGTTCTGGATTTTATTCAGAGTGCATATGGAAAGAAATGTACAAAAAAATCTGGGGGAGTTCAGAAAGACAGCTACTGCTGCACCAACAAAAACAGCTTCAGCAGATGCCCTGGACTGATTTATAGTTTATTTTGATATTTCAGGTAGCATTTGTGTTAAACAATCAACAAAATGTAAATGTCAAGGATTGTGCCAAGGCTTGTCTGTATTCTTAAAGACCTGGTAATCTGGGGACACTTCCTGAAGAAAAATTCTGATATTTTTGCATCAGTGTAGCAGCTTTGCATCCCTGTTGCACGTGCATATGCATGACTGACTCATGATGCATAGCTCACATTCTCTGAGGCTATCTGCCTCACACAGTTCCTCATGGTATAGAGACAGGAGAGCTCAATGTGACTGAGCTGGTTCCAGAAGCAGCACAGCCACATTTGTATGGTGAGGTGCTGAGGGCAGTGAGCCCTGAGGAATGGAAGGGCTCCCTGGCTCTGACATGGTAACACTAATGCCTGTTTTCAGAAACAACCATCCTGCTGTGCAAACACCAACAAGCTCCCAGCCAGCCCAGATCCTGGGCTGCATCCAGAGCCCCCTGGGCAGCAGGACAAGGAGGGGATTCTGCCCCTCTGCTCTGCTCAGATCCCACCTGGAACCCTGCACCCAGCTCTGGGCTCCCAGCGCAGGAAGGGCAGGGACCTGTTAGGGTGAGTCCAGAGGAGGCCACCAAGATGATCAGAGATGAAGCACCTCTCCTGTGAGGAAAGGCTGAGGGTTGGGTTTGTTCAGCCTGGAAAAGAGAAGGCTTTGGGGTGACCTCATTGTGTCCTTCCAGTACCCAAAGAGAACCTGTGAGAAAGATGAGAGAGACTATTTACAAAGGCATGTAATTACAGGACAAGGGGAATGGCTTCAGACTGAGAGTAGGTTTAGATTAGATGTTAGGAAAAAATCCTTTATTGTGAGGGTGATGAGGCTCTGGCACAGGCTGCCCAGAGAGGTTGTGGATGCCCCATCCCTGGAAGTGTTCAAGGGCAGGTTGGGTGGGGCTCTGAGCAGCCTGGTCTGGTGACAGGTGTCCCTGCCCATGGCAGGGGCTTGGAATGAGATGATCTTTAAGGTCCCTTCCAATCCAAGCCATTCCATGATTCCCCATTGCACACAGCAAACCTGTCTCTCATGTCTTAGCACATTGCTAAGTTGTGGACAGCTGAATTATTTATTTTCCTCAAAATCATAACCTTTTAATGTAAAGTCATTATTTTACTGTGCTCAGCAGAAGGATTAAGGTACTCTGCAGTGAACAAATTGGAAAGTCATGTACTTCATACGCAGGCATTCTTCTATATCAGTATTAGGAGAGCTGAGTTTATAAATAATCAGTGCCAGTTGCAGCCAAATAGATAAAGGATAAGGTAAAGTTTCAAAGGGGGGAGATCAAGTGTATTAAACTTGATCATGTAATAAAAGGGAGGAAAAAGCTAGATTTGGATGCTTAAACTAAATCTTCAGGCCTTTGAGCTTATATCAGTAGTCTGGAAAAGTCTTCTTTGCCAGGCTCGTGCATGATTAGCTGTAATTGTTGATGCACTTGATTACTGACATCACTTTAATTTACAACTATGCAATTAAATATGCCCAGCTAAAAGGGGTGACTGGCTGACTTGCACACTTGCCAAGACCCCAGCAGGGAATCATCTCCCATACCTGCTGAGTTCATGGCAGATTTCATTGGTGTAGCTATTTAGATGAGTGGGTGCAAATTCACTATAACAAACTGTAAACAGGCTTATTTGTGATTAATCCTGTTTTGTGTACTCTGGCTAATTCCTTGAGGGAAGGGAAACATTTCTTTCCAATCTAATATTCTTTGTTGTGCTGTGTACTTGGACTTCCATTTTCCAAAGTGCTCTATTTGTTTAATATGGGAATATTTGTTTAATAACGACAAATACATTTGTTTAATATGGGTGCTACTATAATGCGAAGTTCTTTGAGTTTATACTTTTTAAATTGTTACAATTTCTAGGCACTATAGTAATATAAATTTTAAAACTTGAGTTTATGATTGAGAAAAACTGAATTCTGCAGCATTAATGCTTCTTTTCACAACTACGTATGTGCATTATTTTTCTCATCCATATTTTAAATATTTTAGTTTTAAATTTTTCTCTCTCTCTCTCAATTACTGTGTCATAACATACATTTATAAAATGCCCAGTGGTATCTGGAAGTCCCACAGAATTTGAATACAATAATCAATGTCATAATATCCATAAATTACTAAACAAGATACTGTACAAATACACTTTCCCTGTGTCTAATGCAGGACTACAAATTATGTCACTCTGAACCATTGATGAGCTTGTTTATACCCTGTGCCAAGCTGTCCATAAGCACACATCCCAGAAACTAAATTTTACTTTGTATTGAGACCCCAAGGCCTGACTCCTCTTTTTCTCATTTCCTCTTGCTTTCCTGCTTTTTTTTTCCTCTCTCTCTTTTTTTTTTTTTTTTTTTTTTTTTTGTTTGGTTTGGTTTGGTTTGGTTTTTTTTGTGGTTTTTTGTTTCCTTTTTTTAGGTATGAAGCCAAATTCCGACAAAAACTTCTTGAATACACAGATTCCAACAACATTGCCTCCCTTTTCCTCACAGCAGCCAATCGCTGGCTGGAAGTTCGCATGGCAAGTACAATATTATTGTTGTGTATACACCAGGAATTTTTGACTTTGTTCCAAGTAATCTGATGAGGCATCCAACAGTTTTCCAGCCTCATCTCAAAGCTATACCTTTGCCCTCTATGTCTCTTTGTCTGTGATGAGCATATGCCCAACCCATCCTGGACACTGAATGGGATATGAATTTTCCCTGTAGCCTGCAGCTGTTTTTCCAAGACAGGAATAGTTTTCATGGGTCACATCAGCTCCTCTGTGTGTGAGGAGTGATCAGAGCCAGTTGAGCTGTGCCACCAGCCAGCATGTCATTGTGGGACAATGTCAGTCAGTGTCAGCAGCCTCTGCCTTGTGGCTCCCTAGGAACAGTTCAATGTCTTGGAAGCTCTCTTAATGAGTAGAAGGATGTGGATAAGTTTGAGTCTGTTTTGGGATCATCTGAAGAACACCCAAGACATTCAGTGGCCTGTTTGCTGCTCAGTGAAGTGGCCTGGCATGAGAGATGGTTTATTAAAAATAATTCTCTAAAAAGCAAGTTATGGAATTTTCTGTTGTGGAATGTTATAAATGCATGTGTAGTAATGCTGTTCTGGTAACATGGGCTTCTTTTAGATGTGCTAAATGTGTGTTAATTCATTTTTCATGTCACACTTTATAGCTCCATTTTGGACTCCTCCTTAACTGGTACCTTTTGCTAATTTAGTTCAGGTATTGGGTACGACTTGAAAAAAAATATTATTACCCTATTGTATATTCAGACCTAGACTGCCTGAAGTCCCTAATTCTGATCAATGCAGAATCCAGTTCAAACACAGACAAATGACAATTTCCCTCCTACAGAGTTTGTTTTCTAGTCTGTTACACAATTTTACTCAAAGAATTGTCTGTGGGAAGTCAAATCACCAGTGATTTAAATTAAAGCAGAAAAAGGCCCTTAAGGTAATAGGTGCATGCTGTGCAAGAAAGGCTTGTTTGAGCAGTTATGGATGGTAGGAACTCAGCAGCAACAGCAGAGCCTCCCAGCAGTTCCTCATCAGCCACAGAGATGGGATACATGAGCACTTCCCTCCTATCCCAGGTAACACGAGCTGCATGATTTCAGCCACCTCCATTACATGCTTAAGGTATCTGTGTTGACTTCCCCAGCACAGCCCTGCTAAAAGCAGTAAGAATGGGTTCCCAGGTAGAGTCTGTATGGAGTTCCATGGGGTCTTCTGCCTGTGTTTCAAAATTGTGCAATGGGTTTGTTATTTGGTGTGCAAAGTTATGAGAACGTGTTAACCCTTTGTAGACTTATAATGATGGAGCTTATTCATATTCCTTCAGGAGTACATTGGAGCATGTGTGGTACTCATAGCAGCTGTCACTTCTATTACCAGTTGCCTGTATAATAAAATCACTTCAGGACTTGTAGGCTTGGGACTAACCTATGCTCTTATGGTAAGAATCTCAGGATCCTTTCTGTCTCTCCCAAACATTTTTTTGTAATTCCTCAGGGCACAAAGATGAACAGGAAGATTGAAGGTGTCTGTACATCTATAGTGGGTACTGTAACATCACTGAAACCATGTGTTTTCTTCAGTTCACATGTGATGGTTGACATATTTGAGTGTATGCTTTCTTCAGTTTTGAGATCAAATCTCATTGAGGTGTTAGTTCAAATATGTCAACAAAACGTGGACAAGTTGCGTCATAATTTTTATATCGTCTTGCATTGTGAAGAATACATTTTCAGTGCATCAGTTGTAATTATGCCCTGGTATGTCATTCTAGACTGTCCAAACTTAAGTTACCAAAATAATGTCTTTTCACCTGTCTTTATTGTTCCCCCACCCTCTTTTCTGTTGGTGTAGATCAGATCTCCATAGTACCAAAGTATGTGTGCACTGCAGTTAGGAAATTTAACCTTTAGTCATTGTTGCCTCCCTGTTGGTGTTTTACCATCCAGTGCATTCACAACTTCCACTTACTGAAGTGTTCCTGTGTAGGAATATAAACTGCATGCTGGTCAAATGATGCCAACTACTAAAAATCTGGGATTCAGTCATGTACTTGCTTTACATCAGGTGTCTAACTATCTGAATTGGATGGTTCGTAACCTGGCTGACATGGAGATCCAGCTGGGGGCAGTGAAAAGAATCAATGGCCTTCTCAAAACAGAAGCTGAAAATTACGAAGGGCTCCTTTGTAAGTGCAGTTCTGTGCAGCATGCAGAAAGAGCTTGCTGAAATTCTAATGACTTTGCAGTGTATTGCCATGAAAAATTTAGTAAATCTAATGAACCAACTAATTTATTACAAGAGGGTTGATGTTGGTTTTTTTTCCCCCTGTGCTTGTGGTACAGCTTCCTCACAGATTCCCCAGAACTGGCCAGACAGAGGGGAGATCCAAATCCAGAACCTCTGTGTCCGATATGACAGCAACTTAAAGCCCGTGCTAAAACATGTCAATGCCCACATCTCACCAGGACAAAAGGTAAAGAACTGCAGTGGTTCTCAGAAGCACTGAGACTAGCACATCACATAAATCAGTTAGAACATACCACAGAATGTTTTGGTGACTGCAATACAGATGATTTTTTTTTTTCTCTCAAAGAATTTAGTGCACTGGAAAGCAGTCTGGGGGATTCTTAGCTTGGGGTATTGAGGCAAATACCCCCCCGCTCTCAGTATCCCAGTGCCCTCCTGTCAGCACACAGTGCCAAAATAAGTGACAGTGAGCCCTGACGGTGCTAGACCTACTTTTCACCCTTCTCACATGACTCTGTCTTCATTCCCTTCATTACCACTCTCCTGTTGTTCGTGTTATAGGACTGGCCTTGATTTATCCTTAAATGCTCAAACCCCTAGAAGACAAAAAGTGAACCCAGCGATTCTGTAATGGCTGGTTCAGTTTGACTGATCTGACAGGAGGACAAAAGTATCATATGAATGAGAACAGTTCCATCACCCTCTCATCTGAAGTGTCAAGTACAGATGTTATCCATTTCCTGTATTTTCACTGCCTGATGTTCCTCTGCTTTCTGTGTCACAGATTGGGATCTGCGGCCGAACAGGCAGTGGAAAATCCTCCTTCTCTCTTGCATTTTTCAGAATGGTGGACACCTTTGAGGGTAAGATAACACTTAAGTGTCACTCAAGCTTAGGTCCTGAGGGTTCTTTGCTAGACTTTTCCTTATCAGCAGGAGCTCTGAAGTGTGATTTTCAAATCTGCAGGATACGCTCTCTGGCCCTGTTTAAAGCTGATAACATCTGTCACCTAACAGCTGTGCCATTTGTAAGCCAGATCAATAAAAATTCTGCTTGATAGCAGCAAAAGTCCAAGAGTGACAGACGACAGCCTTTTGTGCTGTTAAATCACAACAGCAGCAGCAAAACATAAAAGGGCAATGTGTTCAAGTGTAATGAGGGATCCATGTTGAAGGGACAGATAGGATCCACTGGGCCCAGAAAACTCAGCAACTGGGGGTTGCAGCTTGGCCAGCTGCCCTGGAATTTCCTGCCATATTTCCTGCTCTGTGTGCTGTGTCCATACACCTCATGGGATGCATCTCAAAAAGATGTCAGCCTGTTTCCCAGCCACATCACCCACAGAGCCCCTATGCAGAGACAGACACTTGTACTCAGAGATAAGATTTCATAGTGCTCAACAGTAATTTGGCTTTCTGAAAGGCTTGTTGCCCCTGGTAATTAATCTCTGATGGAAGTAATGTCTGAGCTTGTTGTTTGATAGATGTATACTGGTCAAGCAGTTAAGTAGTGTATCTAATCATTCCTAAGACACTTCAGGTACACTCTGTATGCTTTGCAGCTCAGCTTAGTCTCAAGAAGGCTGTGCTTGCTTTCTAGTCAAGGCATGTTTCTTTAGTGAAGGGGGGGGGTTGTGCTACAAGGCCTGTTCCTGCTGTACTGCCTTTCAGCCTGGAAGTAAGCCATGTCTTTGCCAGCAGCTGTCTGGCACAATAAACACACTGTCCTCTTTCTTTTGAATAGGGAGGATTATCATTGATGGTATAGATATTGCAAAGCTGCCCTTACAGACGTTGAGATCCAGGCTGTCCATCATTCTCCAAGATCCTATTTTATTCAGTGGGACAATCCGGCAAGTATTAAGCACCAGCAATAAACAAAAACCATGTAATTGCTTTACATGTCCTACAACATGAATTATATATTATAATTGTACTATATAATGACTTTTATACCAAGCTGTTCAGTTCCAGTCTCCTCAGCTAGAATAGGGAGGATCATTGCCTTCTGTCTGTGCTTTTACCTCACCCCTGCCAGACTAACCCTTCCCTGTGCCTGAGCCTGGATAGGACACTGCTGGCAGAAGACATCCAATGCCTGGGAAGCAGGGAAAGCTAATATTTGTTCATCCAGGATTTAGTAATCAGTTTAGCTCACTGATCAAATACCCATAATCATCCAGCATTTCTTGAAACCTTCTTTCTCCTACATATGTCTGCCTTAAAATATGTAAGAAATGCAGATTAAAACATTGCTGTAGACAGAGAGAAAGCAAAAGAACAACATGAGAAGTACCAGGAGACTGGACTGTTTTATCCTCTGTATTTCTTCTGAGCCATTTCATCTGCAGCACCAAATACCTTAGTTCTTTTTGTTATGGGGTTTTGGGGTTTTTTTGTGTTCTCTTCCTACTTCTCTGAGAAGATGATGCAGTGGAAACAATGGGCAAAAGTTCCAGTTTCCAACAAATGTCCTTCCCCATGTCTGTGGGAATGGAGAGGGCCCCAGCGGCCCTGCCTTGGAGAGAGGCCTGCTGAGGAGATAAGAAAGGGATTGCACAACCTCCTGCCAGACCCCCAAGATAAGAAAGTAACTTCTCAGCTACAGCGACCAAGAAAGGTCCTGTAAGCCCCCAGAAGTTTGAATGTAATTTGCTGTAACCCATTGGCCCGTGCTTCTCCACTCCCACCTTGGTTTGCCCATAAAAACCCCTAGATCGCCCCGCTTGTTAGGGACACCCGTCACTGGCTCCCCTTCGCTGATGCTCTACAATAAAGTTGAATCCTGCGGAATCGCCATACGGACCCTCCTCTCTTCTTCCCGGGCGAGCAATAGAGGCTGCCTCGCAGGACAGGGCACGCAGAGCTGAAATCACATAAGAGCTGAGAAATCACTAAGAGCTGCCCTGTCTCTGCTGAGAGAAGCCTCCGGCCCGCTGAGGGGGTGCTCTGGCCCCTAGAAGGCTGTCTCTAGCGAGATATCCTTTTGGAGTGGCTTCTGCCCCCTGGGTCCGAACGGCGGACCCCAGACCAGCGGCCGGAATACACGTCTGTGCCATTTACCTTAGGAAGAAACAGTACAATCCTCAGTGCACAGTTACATCACCTGCAGTTTTAGTTTTTACAAGTGATTAGAGTTCACTGGAAAGGGTACAGGCTTCAGGACATGCCTGAATAGACTGTGATTCATTCACATCAGAAGATGATGTGATTGTATTCCTTTGTTTTATGAATTAATCTATTAAAAATGCATTTAGGCCAGCATCGATCCTTCACAACTCATACAGCAGCAGTAAAACTTAAAATTAGTGTTAGGCACCATTGAATCTTTTTTTTTTTTTT